>CM038225.1:62907030-63443735 GCA_021442155.1 Cymbidium sinense
ATGATTGCACGATTGTAGTTTTCAATTGGAGGGGTTCCATATTAAAATGAATTTATCAAATTGCAATGTGAATATTCAAATCATTCACACTCCAATGATGAGTTGATTGAAGATATCAACGGCGGACATTATTATCAAAATATCTAAGATATTTATTTTAATATTCTTAAATTCAAAATCCTCAAAATATAAATCTAGATTTGATCCTCTATTATTAAATTAATAGAGTTAATAGGATCTAAAATAATAAACTTAATCAAACGATTTATATACCCTAATGATGTTATGTTGAATGGAGATTTCAACCGAGGGATACTTACCATCAAAATGTGCTTGCAAGCTCGAATCAATCTAAATTAATTATCAATATAAATATAAAATCGATAAATCACTAAGTTATAAATGTCTAAATGAAATCTAATATCTAAAATTAAAGATAAAATCCAATCTACTCATCCAACTATTTGTCGAAGGTGACAAATTAAGAAAACTTTAGCACATAAGAAAGAGCCAATGCTAAGTCAAGTACACAACTATGTTTACTCTCAAATAATCTCATGTAAGGATGTGGTGTGTCTATCGCCATGGTTTTTTGGTAGGTCTACATATGATGCGGTTACGAGAGTCATCATCGGTGGTTGCCACCAAATGACACCATTATATTACGTCATGGTAGCTCGTATGCTCCCTAATGGCTACCTTGAGTTGTGAACTATAGAGTGTAGTTGATAGGGAAAAAACCTTGTGTTAACTAAGGTGGACTTAAGCTTATCTCCTTGACAAATGCCACCCCAGTCTATAAGATTTTCTTGGGCGTAACCCATGGTTGTTGACAATGATCCTTGTCGATTTAGTCAACTACCTCCGACTAAGTAACTAGGGTTCATGATAGCGATGATGGAACCATGTGATCTTGATCAGTGCGTCATCATTCTCCAACCATCCGCTTTTAAGTTAAAATGATGAATTTCATAAATTCACAATTTTATACTCCACATGCTCTACTATATGCTACATATTTAGCAATCTAACTAGCTTAATCAAAGTTCTCTCTCAATAATGGGAGGGTAATTAACTATTGGTGCTTGCCATGAAACTTAGAACTAGATCTAAAGTCCTCACAAAATGAGGGTGAAATCTCCGGTAGTGTTTTATCTACTATTCCATCCCTTCTAAAATTTAAAACGTAAATCATGCTCTCTTAATTGAGAGGTTGGTGGTGAATTTTGGAGCCCATAGTAGTAAGTCTCGATACTCTTCAAAATCAAGGAAGCTTGTAAGCTTGTTCGGCTTCCTTTTGTTAAAATTCCTATGCGAAAGAGCTCTTCTTCTAATTCTTTATTAGCCTAGCAAAAGAGAACTATGGTGCCTCCTAGTTCTCCTCCTCCTTTCACCTAGTCGCCTCTCAAGTTTAGAGAACTTGGCCTTGGACATTGTCAATTCAACCCTCGTTGTGGACAAGTCCTTTCTCTTGATGAAGAACTTCAAATCTCCCAGTCGACTAACTGCATCATAAGTAGTCATAACAATGAAGGCGGTCAACCATTGAGAGTTCCCTTAAGAAGCTAATCAAGTTCCTCATAAAAATTTTCGAGCTCAAATGCCTAATTGGTACTTGGACACATTTGGAGTATAATTATTGACGCATTACTCTCATCCTCCTTTCTCAGGATTGCATTTCTTCTTCTAGCAACCTTGGAGATTTGAACTTGTGGCCCTTTTCACGAATTTCTTGGGTGATGTACTGTCCAACCTCATTGGTGGCCTTAGTAATAGCATCATCACCCTCCTCATGTTCACCCTCATATAGGAAACTATAAAGAGATAGAGCGGAGAGGATGAGGAAGCCTCAACAAATATTCAAATAAAATGATTATAATATGTGAGTCAAAAAGATGATGAAATACATATCACGAAGGATACAAGTGACTCACGAAATGAAAATAGTGATGAACATTCAAAGTTTTATTTATCACGTTCTCTAGCTCCTCTTCACCTAGGCATTCGGAGCGTCGCCTTGCTCTAAAAGAAAAGGGAATGATTGGGGCCACGGTGATGATCTTTTGACAAATAAGAGCTCAATGCCACCTTTTCACTTTATTATCAGTTGTGAGTCCTCATCAGGTCATTGAAAATTCATTGTTGCAATCTATGTAACTAGGATTAAATTCTCTTATATTTCAAGCTTTGTAACATTCATTGTTGCAATCTATGTAAGAAAGCTTTCTCCAATATTTCTAATGATAGAAAACTATTAAATCTCTTTCACATTTCTTACTTCTCATAATGTTAAAGTTTTTCTATAGTTTTAGGTGCCCAATAACAGAGTAAAATTGACATTCAAGTTGATCGGGTTGTCCTTGTGATGCATAAGTTAGATTCATCATTATTGTATCATGAGTAAGATGCTCATGATATTTCTCATATACCCTCAAAAGAGGTAAGGTATCTATCTAAAAGAGGTTGTGTAGAACGTAGTCCTCACTTCTTTTAGTTCACTTTTGGATTCAGACTAAATGTCAAAAAATTTATTATGCTATTTGTTAGAAAATAAGATAGTGAAAACAAAACCAAGATCACGAATAATGCTGCAGCACCATTTATTCATAAGAGAAATTTGTCTTATATCATACATATATTCTATAATCAATCAAAACTAAACACTATGAGACGTAGCCTCTGATACACAAATTGAAGAGCACAGTGCTGCAGTAGGTTCGGTTCTCCCTGCTTCAAATAACATTCACTATGCGTGTTTTCGTCGCATTTCAATGAGAGTAAGTGCGACAACTACGGGAATGGTGATTGCCAGAAAAACGTCCACTCCAGGGCTTCCTGCATTGTCGAGTGCAATATATTATTTGACTTAGATCAGATAATTGCAACAATTGCAGCATAAGTATTTCTTGTACAAGGAAAACTGCAATGACATGTTGGATACCTTGTATTTATTAAATTGGCAAATCTATATCCTTAATAGAAAGCAGTATAAATAAATAAATGCATCGGTTGCTTATATCTTTGACTATATCATAGAATTTATCAAAAAATTTACAGCTCTATGTTCATTTGATTATCTTTGATTGATGATAAGCCCTGTTAAGTGAAAAGCCTGAATAGTTCTATATACTCTTTTTTTTTTCTTATAGTTGTTCTTTTTTTTTTCTTATAGTTGTTCTTTTTTTGCTTTCCAGAAACAAGATATATAGGAATATCGGTATATAAATTAATTGAGTTATTTGAGATCATTTTAAATTATATAATATAATAATTTATAATATTTTAACTAATTTTTCTTTTAATTTTAAAAAAGATTAAATTATAAAAAAAAATGTCTGCTTCACTGATTGCCATCTTCAAAAAACATGTCGCTATTTTTTAACTATTTTTTTAACAATTTTTTTTTTAAATTTTAAAAAACTGCCTAAAATAGACCTGAAAATCACAATACAAAATTTTCATACTAGAAATTTGTCGCACATGCCGTGCCAACAAAACTTATTTACTAGCCTAACGCCCTATTAGTTGCTGACGTGTCATGATTGCAACGGTAGGAAGAATGTCGCTGCTTCACTGATTTTCATCTTATTAACCAATGGGAAGAATGAATTAAGAGGGTTAAAATTTGACCTGATGCGATAATTTCACACAAAATTTACTTAAAGAAATTTACATTTTAGTTCACCTAATTAACTTTTGAGTTGGTCATTGGTTCAAAAATTTATCCCATTTAATTTTTTTTTGATGAGATTCAAGTTGATCTACAACTCGAAATTGATTAAATTTTGATTTGAAAACTCAAAATTATCTTAATTTTAACGTATAAATTCAAATATAACTCAATTTTGATCTAGAATTATGTACCAACGAGGCAGTTTGGTTGAAGGCCGATTATATTCTGGCTGAAATCTCAATCTAATTTAGATATAAATTCTTATTCAAATCAGTGACCTAAACTCTTAATCTGAATTGACCCTCTTAGAATAAATTGGTACTAAACCATAGTGGATATAATATCCTGTGTAAAGATGATGACAATTGATCCACAAAAATATAAAGATATTGAACATATATATATATATATATATATATATATATATATAGATAGTAAAATTATTAAATTATTCTGAGCTCATTTTGATGTCTTTATGTATAAAAATTTTATAACTTGAGTATCTAATATGAACTTAATTTTAAAATTTCTTTTAATTTTTCTTATGATCATATGAAACTTCTTATAATTTATCATTATTTTGGTATAAATGAAACTTCTTATAATTTATCATTTTTTGGTATAAGGACATACTTGTGATATGTATCTAAAATTTATCAACCACTCCGATTAAAACTTTTACATATATATCATGAATAATTAAATTTAAATCTTATAAATATTAATTAAATATTATATAATGATATATTATACTAAATAACTTATTTTATTTTTTTATATACAATATCTTTAAAAATATTAATTATTCAATTATTTAAATTATTATTAAAATTTAATTATTTATTATTTTTATTGTACTTAATATTTTTATAATTTTTTACTTTTTTTACTCACTGTCATAATTTATGAATGATAAAATAATTTTTTAATGCTAAATAATCTTACTTTTCGACTTATTTTATAATTATGCATTTATCAAATTGAGGGTCTATGGAATGATTGGCGAGTTTAGTTTCCGTCAGTGAATCCAAATTGGAGTCAAGGGCAATACCTCCATGAGATGAATTCACCGGAGAGTGAGTAATATTTTGCGTTTGAGGCAGTGGCGACGGTGACGACGGTGGCGAAAGTGGCGACGGTGACGACGGTTGCGACAGTGGCGACGGTGATGACGGTGACGACTGTGGCGACGATGGCAGATAAGAAGAAAGATGCAGCATGGCTGAGCCGTTGTAGAACTTGTAGAACTCATATCTCATATTGCACCACATCCCCAAGACCCTTCCTCCCATCCTCCCTTTCAGAGGTTCCTTAGTGATCGTATCCACCGTCCCCTGCAGGCATTTCCGGCAATCCTCTACAGATAGGTCCCGCGCGCACTGAACCAGTCCGTATATAATGTTTCCTGCCGTGAGCATCGTCTCTCCGGTGGCGAACAGCCGTGACGTGTTTCTCACGGCGAGATCGGACAAGTTGCCCATCAGCGCAGTGGTTAGAATTTCGAACCGAAAAGTCGGTCTGCCGAGACATTCTGGATGTTAAACATCGAGATCTGGACGTCTGATGCGACCTTGGGGGTAGAGGAAGTCTTGGTTGGAGTATCGGAGTTGGCACTCGTCATACCATATGATGGCTTCAATGGACTTTGGGCAGAGCAGCTGGATGTCGGAGACGGCGCTGCGGATGCAGGAACGGCAGGTGGAGGTGTCGGTGTCCCCTCGGCAAAGGGTAAGGCCATAGACGTGGTCGGCCATGCTCCCTGTTGTTGTGGCGGCGAAGCCGGCGGCTGCGTAGGCGTTGGAAGAGAGGGCTGAGAAGAGGAGATTGAGGTTCGAGCTGTAGGTGCTGTTGCTAGTGAATTTGCCTTTGTTGCCGTTTAGAAAGTATAGCGGGTCAGCCGTAGCCGAAGAGCCGAACAAGGATATGAGGAAGACGATGAGGAGGAGGAGGACAGCCATGGATGTGGCACTGATAAATCTAAAGTGGCAACAATTCTAATAACTACGATTCTTCTTCCGCGGTTTTAAAGTATGGGAGAAGACTGCTCGAGTCTTCTTTTGTTGACTCCGTGTTTCCACGGAAGTCAAGAGGCGACCCATCTTAGCTGTCCACCTGTCAAATTAATGAAGGTAGGGCTAAGAAATTAGCCGAAAATCGTAGCTCGCTCAAAGTTGGCTCAAATTTGAACTCGAATCGAGATCGACTCAAGCAAATGAGATTTTAGAAATGTGGTTGGTTATTTCGAACGTGTTCATGGTGAGTCGAAGCAGGCGAGGAGCGGTCGTCATTAATTCGATGAGATTAATTTCCTAAATTCCCTATTCTAATCGTCGACTCGACCCGACGGACTCGACTTACCGACTCTTCTCACTTCTCGGTTCTCCTTCTCCACTTCTCCGGTTCTCCCATTCTCACCTCCGTTCTAGTTTTGAGTGCGGCGTGCGCTGCCTTAGGATATCGTCGTCCGTCGATCGATGAGTGCTTGGTTTGCTTGATTTCGATCTGGTGGTCTATCCAGTATGTGCTTGGTTTGCTTCCTTGCTCCGAAATACTTCGATTCTGTTTCATTTCCCGATTCTATAAGTATTTCATGGAATCATGCCTATGAGATGTTGGTTATTTCAATTATTTTTGTTATTCCATTATTTGAGGTTCGCCTATTGGATATGGAGATGTTTCGTGCTTGATTTGGGGATGTTTTGGTTCTTTAATCATTCATGTGTATCTATATTTTTTTTGCGGTTGGGGTACTTGCAATTTCGGGTTTCAATTGTCTTATTCCACTATGTTAGGTTAGCATGTTGGGGTTGTTTGATTCGCCCGTCTAGGTTAGCCATCCGGGTTAGCCATCCGGGTTTGTAATGATTGTTGTCTTGAATGTTGTGGTTGTTGCAAACTTGCGGTTGGATGATGTTATTTTTTTGACCTCATTACATTATAACCGTAATGTTCGAACCTGTTTGCCCTCTATACTCACTCTGCAGCTCTGCCTCCTCGGGTTCAAACTTTGTAATTGATTAGAAATACTTCCCCATTGGCCATTATTTCATTTCCTAATTGTTTCACTCTGCTCGCCTCATTGAATGTTGTGCCTCGCTTACTAGTTGATACTTAGCTTTCGATTCTTTGTGCCTCATGACGTTGGAGGTTATTTGGTGCTATAAAGGTTGTTTACTTATTTCTTCTGTTGTGCATTCATGAGACATGTTATGATGTTCACATGCCTTTGGGCTTTAGTAACTTGGTTGCTCTTCTATTGGTAGATGTTGATAGGCGATTTTTTAGTTGTAAATATATGGGGATCTTTTATTTATAATCCGATCTTTAAGCATTTCTTGGTTGGTTTTGATCTTTCTTCTAATCCGGTCTTTAATTAATTGGTCAAGATGATTTGTTGTTCAAATTAATAGTTCGATATGGGAATTTATGCTTTTTTTGAGTGATTCTATGCAGCTTTTGTTTCATTTCTTATAGACACAATGCCAAATCCTTCTTAAAGTAAATCTATTAGTTGTTCAAGCGAATCAAGCCTACCTATTGATGATAATGCAACAACTCAAAATGAGAGTGTGGGTGAAATAGCTTCACCATTAAGATCAAGGGTAAAGACAATGATCCAAGTTTGGCAACACTTGATTGAAATTACTTAATAGAAAAGGAAAAACGGTGTAGAAGTTTAAATGTAATTATTGTGTCAAATCATATGTGAAATAAAAAGCTGGAACCACATCTCGCTTAAGTAGACACTTCAAATTAAATCACTATAGCAAGGTTGATAACATAGGAAAGAAGCAAAACTATTTGATCTAGTAGTAGAGGATTTAGAAGAAACTAGTTTAATATCTAGTTTATGTGTTTTCTATGATCATTCTAGAATAAAAAATATTGTGGCTAAGATGATTATTGTTCATGAATATCCCTTTATGATAGTTGAACATTTATGGTTCAATATTCGATGAAATTGATGAATCCAAATTATCATAAAATTTCAAGATTTGGCATCAAAGAGGAGTGTATGGAAGTGTATGAAGTCGAAAAGATAAGTTGAAAAAAAATTTGAAAGTTGTTGAGAGAGTTTTGATTACTTGTTCGATGGACATCAAATCAAACCCGGTTATATGTGTCTTACTATGCATTACATTAGTTGATTAGAAATTATAATCTGGATAATTAGTTTCTTGATTTGGATCCTCCTCATAGTGGTGTGATTTAGATAATTTAGAAAGTTTATTGCAATGGGGTATACAAAATAAAGTTAGTACCATAACTTTAGACAATGCATCATCTAATGATGTAGCTAGAAATCTAAAAGCTTTATTCATTAGAAGATTTGGTTTTCTATTGATGGGTGATTTCTTTCATGTTCATTGTCGCTCATATTTTAAACTTAATGGTGCGGATGGACGAAAGAAATTAGTTCAATAATTGAAAGGGTAAGAGAGTCTATTTTATTTATAAAAGATCTCCGTGTTGCTTACATAAATTTGGAGAGATAATAGCGATTAGCTTATCCACATCAAAGGCATTTTGTATTAATGTGCTAACCTGAACTCCACATACAAGATGTTAGAGTCTACTTTTATTATAAGAATGTATTTTTTGAATATACTTTGCGTGATTTGAATTATATGTGATTGCCCTCTTAAGAAGATTGGGTTAACTTTGAGAAAGTAAGAGAGTCGCTTCAAATTTTTCATCGCATTCTTGAAATTTTTTCGTTCATCCTATCCTACGTGAATAGATTGCTTCCCAATCTAGTTCGATCAAGAGAATATTGGATAGAGAATGCTTATCTAATCGCTTTTATTTCAAACATGGCAAGTAGCATGAAGACTAAATTTGATGAGTACAGAGTGTTCATTGTTATTTTGATTGCTTGCATTTTAGATCTTAGAATAAAACTTTTGCTATCAATTATTACTATCCACAAATATATGTTGTTGACATTGTGAATGAGAAGAAGGACACCGTAAAGCAAAAATTTTTTGAGCTATACTCTTATTGTTCGTTGATATGCATCCTAGCAAGAAACTATTGAAGCATCCACCTCTTGAAAGAAACACAATTGAAGGTGATAATGCTTCACATGATGATTTGGTAGGTTTGTATGACTTTATAGATTCTCGGCCTTTTAGTACCACAAAAATTTGATATGGAGATATACCTTGATGAAGCATGTGTGAAATGCCCATTTAGAATTTGACATTTTGGAATGGTGGAAAATGTCCGCCATGAAATATAAGACTCTCTCAAAGATGGCCAAAGATATTTTTACCATTCCAAGAAACAAGCTTGCTCAATCGCCTTTTAGTCGGTGGTGTACTTAGCGATTATAGAAGTTCAATTTCACCAAGAACATTAGATGCTTTAGTATGTAGTGGAAACTGGATTCGAGTATATAAATCATCAAAAGATCCATTGGTAATATTTACTTACTTTTTTATTTTATCGCAATTCTTTCTTCTATTCAAATATGAGTTTCATTTTTTATCTATTGCAATTTCGTTTGATGTTCTTGTGGAAGAGAACTTGGTTATAAATGTACCTAAAAGCTTGTCAACTAATCACAAATATGAAAATCGGTGATATCATTTCGCTTATGCTCTCTTTATTTTGGAGACTATTTTCTTTCAGACTATTTTGTGGGACTAATACGTTTGTATATATTTTTGGAGATTATTTTCTTTTCAAGAATGTAGGCTATGTAACATCGATTACATATTTTCTACTTTTATGCTTTAATATTTTATGTTAGCGGATGGTGATATGATGCCCAATGATAAAATTGAACGAGATTGATTAATGGAGACTTTGGTGATTGATTTTTTATATTAATAGTGAAATGACTTGGTCGATGATCTAACTTTGAGATCATTTCATCGTTTGGGGTGACATATTAGTATATTACTTGATATTGTCTTTAAGTTTTTATCTAAATTTGAAATTTTGGTTTGAAATTTTATTTTGACTTTACAAACATATTTGCTTCATCTTGTCATCTTACATAGTTACATACTTATTCTTACTATATTTTATGTCTTGATGCACGCATTACATTCTACATTCTTACATGCAAGTCTTATTTTGCTTGCTTAATTAGTCACCTAAAATAAAGAACTCAACTCGTTCTTTGAGGGCACAAAATTCTATTAACTTTTTTGGTTCTCCATTCCTTTACAAAAAAACTATTTCACACAATCAATCAATCAAACTAATTTTTCCTTATTTGTTTAAACACATATTTCTATTCTATTTCTCGAGGTTTTCATTTTGGGTTCTAGACTTTATCAACTAGTTGTCGTAGACCATAGTCAACCTCAATGGGTTTATCATGGAGAATTTATGATTATTTAATTTTGGACGATGATGAGAAGAGAATATATTTGTAATTTGGGCTAATTCATTTATTTTTGCTTCATTGGTGGCTATCAAGTCTCTCATTGGATGGTCCAAACCTTTATTACGCTTTTTGACTTTCTTATATTAATGCATGATGTTTGATTTGTGAGGTTTTGTCACTTTTGTTAGGGATTTGTTTCTCTATCTTTAAGACTAATGGATGGCTTTGACAAGTTGGAGCATACAATTATTGAAGTAAAATATACAAATTACAAATTTATGCTAATGCTTGAAGATGGATATTACTTTCTCGACTCACAGTCTCACAAACAAAAGACATTTTCATATTTTTTATTTTTTTATTTATTTTAAATGTTATGTCAATTGTATCATTTTATAGACTTGATTTGTGAATCCAATTGATTTTCGACCTAGAATTGATTTTCGAGCTATTAAAATTCCTTCTCTCAAGGGAATTGATTTTCGAGCCAAAGCAGCCTTCGTTTGCATTTCGGTTTGTTTGGATTTGAACCGACTCATTTGGATTTCAAGCATGGTTTCACACTTGGGCGGATCGAGTTCATCTCGATTCGATCGGCTCTGACTCGAAATTTTGAGCAGAATTCGAACTCGAGCCGATTTCGAGATTCGGTATTATACGAACACAGGCGACCTCAGCCTTTAGTTTATTTCGAAAGCATTCAACTTTCCAGATGCGTTCTAAAGACTTTATTATATGAACTCTTCAAAGTAGACTAATCGGAAAGGTTGGCCCGCTGAATTCTATGGCGATTAACTTTTACCTTGAGTAAGGGTTGTGCATTCATCCTCCATCAGGAAACGTGCAAACGGTATAAAACTCCCAATCATTCTTTCTGAGAAGAATTTCTCTATAAACTTTGAAAACAATTTCTCCAGTATATTTTAAAACATCCAACAATGATATTTTTTATATATCAATTGGCAATTAACTATCATATAATCCTAAAACATTATATATATATATATATATATATATGTCGTTGATGGGGTTTTGTTATGTATAAAAAATGAGTTCATGTGATAATGTTCATATAGTTTTTCGGTTGAAAAAAATTGCAGATATCTACCCCGAGTTCAATGCAGAGGAATGCTTCGCATTCCAATTTACGGATGAAACTAAATTCCTTGAATCATAATTTGGTAAACGCATGTAAGAGCGACATTAAACTAGCTAGAAGAATGGAAATATTAAAGATTCAACTAGGAGTTAACAAATATAGAAATTACATAATATTTATATTAATAGTATAATATTTCTAAAAGATCCAATGAGTGATACAAAACAGAAAAAATTTAATGAGGTATAAAACACCTAAATGAAATAAGTCTACAAAAGTCTACAACATAGTAAACTAATTTTTAATATAATTTATAATCAAATAACTACTACATTAATAATTTTTCGTAGAATATAAATTTAATGTCATCAAATTTATAAAAAATAATTGTATGACTAACATTTTCTTTAGCCATCAAAATCGCTTAAAACAGGGGAAACTAAGGGTTAAGAGGCCAGATGTGTATTTCTTGGAGTCCATGACTAAAAAATTGTGAATTTTAATATAGTTTATCCAAGACATTTGTGTGAGGATAAATCTTTGAATTAGTTTAGAGATTTTTTTTAAACAATCCTGGTTATCTAATTTTTTAACAATATTGTAATATAATGTTATTTTTAATTTTAAATATTTTTTACTCATATTTAATGCATTATATAAAAATTAAAATGATCTTTTTTTAATATAAGTATTTAGTTAAACATATGCATATAGAGCCAAATAAATGTGCATAAAACATATATTTACATTAAAATTAGACAAATATGATAAAACTGTATATATGCTTTAATAATAAATATAATTATAAAATTAATGCGACATAAAATAAAAAAATAAAGAATATATATATTACAATATGATTTTAAAAACTAAATGATAAATGAAAAAATATAACAAACAAAATGATTGAATGAATATAAAATAAATTTTATTTTTAAAACTTATAATAAGAAATATATTCTTTTTTATTGTATGCATTAATAATATAAGAATAAACTATTAGAAACTTATATAAAAACAATAAAGAAAAATTTACAAAAAAATCTTGATATATTCACATGCCTTCATTCTCAGACCACAAACAATATAAGACAATATATACTTCCAGTATCAAGGAATGAGATGCTTAATGTTAAAACAATGATTTATGATGTTTGAAGCCACTTGAAAATTTGGATTATCTTTTCAACAATTTTCTAAGGCCAATTTCATAGCAACTAGTATTATATAATAAAATATTGATTTTTTGGATGAAGAGATAAGTTTTATTGAATTTCAAATGATTTTATCAACAGCTTTTACATTTCTAGTTGATACTATGAGATCCATAGTGCTACATGTATTGAACTATCTAAGAAAAACAATCAAGCGGATTATGGGGAACAAGCTATACCATATGAAAAGTACTGAAACTAATACTATTAAATGTGTGATTATGGGCAAACTCAGCTTAACAAAGCTTGAGGTCCAATGATTTCACACTTGCATACTAGGATATTCAATAGATTGCCCAACGAACAATTTACCACTTCAGAATAGACATCCATTTGAGGATGGCATGCTAAACTAAAAATTAAACTAGTGTTACAATTTACCATTAAACTTTGCCAAAAACATTGATGAAATGAGCATCACAGTCAAGAGTAAGGGAAATAAGCCATGTAAATGATAAATGTTATAGAACTATAATTAAGCTGTAATGAAAACATCAACTATTCATATAAATGGAATGTGTTGATCTCACACATATTCCATAAGTTGAATCAGAAAAAAGACAAATTCGATGGGTTACAAATGGAGTGTGCTGATAAAGCCAAAACACTCCACCAAAATTGATCAAAATTATCTTTGATCATAAATGCGACATTGCATGGACATAAAAATTATAGAATTGATACCCATATTGATCGGGTTGTTGCGATGAATTTTGATGCAAGTGTCATGAATTTTGAGGCTTAACTTAATCCCACATAATCTTGTTGCGGCATCCCATCGCCATCAATGACATCCCATTGAACACCGGTCTATACATCCCCATTCCATACGATTTCCTCCTTCTCAATCAAAGCCGACTAACCCATCTCTCCATCTCATTCACACATTTTCCTTCCTCTCCCACTATGTGGAGCTCAACTCTCCCTTTTCCTTCGATCTCTCTTTGGCATGAAGCCCTCCCGACTCCTCATAACCAATCTCCGCCCTCTCCTTCCCATCCTCCTATAATTCACATCCCACTACACACCAACCACATACATATGTCCCTCTACTCGCTCAAGGTTGAACGACCAACCGACAAGTATATTTGTGTGGTAAAATTTTATATTTAAATTATATATTTTATATACTTATTTTGTGTTTAAACATATTGTCATCAATTTATTTTGGTGTTGTTTCAAAAAAATTCTAAAAAATAGAAAAGAAATTATAAAATAAGTAGAGTCAACATAGGAAACGTTGCACATGACATATTTTGGGGCAAATAATAGAGAGATCAATGACTAAGCTATATCACCGTTGTGATGCTATAACAAGATCAATTTTGGACTAAAAGATAGAAAAGCTAGCGCACTAGATTCTCGACACCACAACACCGAGAATTTAGAAAATTTTCCGAAGAAGCTATCAAGTATGCTCATAGAGTGCTTAGGCACTACAATTCAGAGGCCACAACTCAAGGAGCTCAAGAATCAAATAAAAGATAGAGGAGATAGCATCATAGTGCCATATAGCCACTAGTAACACTATCCAAACATTTTGGCGCGGCTGACATAGTTCAAGTAGTTTCAGAATTAGCTTGAGCAATTTTCAAGGCTATTTTAAAGGAAGTGGGATAAAGGCGAGAGGACAACCCAAAGACTATAAATAAGTGATGTTTTGTTCGAGAAAAAAGCTTTAACAAGTGGAGGGAGTCCTAATGTAAGTGTGAGTGTGAGTGTGAGAGGCACTTGGGGAGTGACACTCTAAATGTGTGTGTGTGTTTATATTATTCATAGTTGTGTGTTGGTGTGTTGTTCTTCTTGGAAGCTTAGAGAAGGAGATTCAAATCAAGAATTTATTGGGTTGTTGTGTATCTCCATGATGAAGGAGTAGAAAAGTGTCAAGCAGACTTAGAAAAACTACTTAGTTTATTCTACACTTTTCTCTAGTTATCTTTGTGTCTTATTTTATGATTTCAAATATGTTCTTCTTCCCTCTAATATGAAGCACTAACTTCATAAAGTGTTCTTAATTTCTATAATTTTGCATTAATGTTCTTGTATCAAGTTTGACATTTAGAATTTTTATAAAATCATATTTGTGCTTATCATGAAATGTTGTTTTATTTTTCCTTTACTTAATTTACTTGTAATATGGCCAAGTAGTGTTAAAATGGATTGTGATCTAGAGATATCGAAAGAGTCCTAGAAGAATAATAGAATAAATAAATAAATATAGGCATATGCTATTTTAGATCCGCATTCATTAAAGGAAAATTTTCATAACACAATCACTTAAAATTTAATTAGACTAGAAGAATTAGCTAGTTAAAAGAAATGATTTGATTATGTTGATCTAGGCATAGGCGATATAACATTTATGCTCTCAACTAACACTATAAAGTTTCAAATAAATTCTAATGTTAATTTAGAAAAACAAAATATCAAATAGAATTACATAAATTTGGGGTGTCACTTTAAAATTTAAAAAACAACACCAACTTGTTCTAAAAAATCTTAAAATTTTATTTTCTTTTACAAATAAATATAAGTTTAATTTTAGCTTTATAAATAGATTGGATAAAATTAAGCTTAGAAAAATTGTAATTAACTCAATTTTAATTTGTATACTTTGTTCAATCCTCGTGGGAATCATATTATACTCACATAATATTACTTGTATCGACGTGCACTTGCATACACAATTTTACACGGTAACAAACTTAGCACCATGACCCTCCTTTCTCTCCCTCACATGCTCTCACCCAACCAAACAATATACACCCCCCATCAACGAAGCTCCACCATCGACCTCAACCCCTGACCTTGGCAAACTCAATGACCACCTATCATCAGACGGTCAAGCCGAACTATAACCTTCGTTTTCTCTCTAAATTGAGCCACTAAACCTCTCACTCTCTCCCTAACTCTCCTCTATCATTCTCTCTCTAAATAGAGAGAGAATTTTACTTCCTTTCTAATTGAAAACCTTTAACTAGCGGAGGAGGTGGCGGTCCACTCCTTTATTTTGACATCACATCAGTTAATTTCTCTCCCTTGAAGAGGAAGGCTATTGAGGTTCCTACGATCTTTGGTATCGTTTTGCTTTGGTTTTAGTAAAAGTGCTTACAATGCCTATCATTATCTGTTGGCCGCCCCTCTGCCCAAAGCTAGCATCTCCTCACTAGTTTTCTCTATTATGAAGGGGAAAGCTATCTTGGCCTCAGATAGTCTCCCCACCTTTGAGGTAGGTTATAGTTCTCATTTTGCTCTGCTCAGCGGGATGCAATAATAAGAATAGGAAGATCAAGTGGCATTATGAGTGTGAGGCTAGGAAAGTCGATGAGGCCTCTCATGTTGTTGGCGAGGGTTCCCCTGAGACCTCTCTCTCTCTTGAGTGGTAGTATGTTTCACCCCTCTTAGCTTGAGATGGATAGGAGAACTATAAGAGGATTCGCATTGCCTCCACCACCAACACACTTGAGGTACTAGCTAGAGAGAGGAGGAAACCCTGGTTTATGATAAGTTCTTTACATTGGTAGAGCCCATGGACACTCGAGTGCGGTATATTGTTTGATTTGAGGACTCTAATCCCTAGGAGTGTTAAGGATCGATACATAGAAAGAAAGCCTCACGAGGCTAGAGTTTCAACCCAAGTGGGCGAAGGAGAGTAGAAATGCAGATAGTCGATGGCCTCGCTTTAATAGATTTCCTCAATTGGCGGCTACTCAGCCGATCATACCAACATCATTTACAGACTTGATGGGAGGAGAGCTTCAATGGAGGTAGTCGGTGTCTCCACCATCACACCGCTCCACTCATCACCCCATCACTGTCCAAGTCCCTCCTTCCACAATCCCCACCAAAGTATAGAAACATGCATCCGGATGTAGCTAGGCTATGCCACTAGTGTCGTACAGTGTGGTCCTACACCAACCACCCAATCTATATTCTACATTGGCCTCATGGCCATTCAGTGTTGGGGTATTGACATAGTGGGTCCGATTGACCCTCCTTCTTCCAAAGGTCATCGGTTCATCCTAGCTATCTACTTTTCTAAGTGGGCGAGGAAATTCCTCATAGAGGTCATAGCTTAGCATGTGCTCCATTTTATTAGGAATCATATCATATATAGGTTTGGGGTGCCTCATCAAATTATATTTGATAATGATACTACATTCAAGAGCACCAAGATCAACAACTTTGCCGAGACACAAGATAGATGAAATATTCCACCATCTATTATCCAGGGCAAATGGAGCAACCTTCAACAAAACTCTTATTCAAATACTAAAGAAGACACTCAATGACAACAAGTGATGGTGGCATGAGCAATTAGTTGAAGTCTTGTGGGCATACTATACCAACGAACCTCAACTCATCTACCCCTTTCTCTTTTGTGTGTCAAAGTTGTTATGCCATTAGTCCAACTCAAACCATTAAGGATAATTGCGGTATCAAGATCACAATGGAGTAGAATACTAAGTTGCGGTTAGAAGAGCTTGAAGGTTTGGAGGAGAGATGCCTACGGATGCTAAATCCTTGAGTTGTACAAAGCCAAAATGATTCAAGCTCACAACAAGTTGGTCCGTCCCAGAGCTTTTCAAGTAGGAGAGCATATTTTAGTTCTAAGGAGACCAATTGTTTCGTCA
Organism: Cymbidium sinense; assembly: GCA_021442155.1. NCBI lineage: Eukaryota > Viridiplantae > Streptophyta > Magnoliopsida > Asparagales > Orchidaceae > Cymbidium > Cymbidium sinense. Next base: position 62,923,991 of record CM038225.1, read on the forward strand.
TAAGATGGGAGGCAAGTTTGAACCCACTTGGGAAGACCCTTTTCCACAGAGAAGACCTACCAAGGAGGATCTTATCGCCTTATTAATCATAAAGGAGAGAGCCCGATGCTTCCAATCAATGGGTTACCTAAAAAAATATTATCCATAAAATCATGTTTGGAAATCTTTATCATCAATAAAATTACTTCTTTAAATCAAATATTCTCTTCATTTGAAGCATTCTTTGCTTGTTAGTGAATCTTCCATAACATGTTTAGGGTAGGTGTAAGAGAACCCAAGCGGCATCCTATCCTCCATCAACACAACACAAACACAAACTTCACACAAACACATGAATAGACACATGTCTTTCATCTCAGGCTACTTTGATGTAAGATAACGCCTGCGCCCTCACTCATTAGCTATAGGTCGGTGATGTTACCTTGCTAGTCGGTTCTAGTCCTTAATACTTTGAAGGATGTAAGTGTTCTACATTTCCTTACTTGGCCTTACACCGATGAGCGCCTGTTAGATGTGCCTTATCGCACTTGGTGTTTACTATCACGATGGCCTCATTTAAGAGGATGTGCTATGCCTTCTTCTTAAACTACCCATCGTGTGCTAACTTTATCGAGTATATTTGAGGTTTAGGGTAAGTCCCCCGCCTGCTCCTTTCTTCCTAACTACTTTAAATATGGATCCAGTCCTTCGCGTGACTTCCTACTTACTAGTCGCCTTAAGTGGTCGATTGCACCAATAATGGGTCACCCTAGTGGTTTTCCTTGCTTTGGAAGATGTAAGTTTACTATGATTTCTTCCTAGCATAGCCATTGCACACCAACGACTAGCCCTTGGTTAGATAGCACCTATCAGTCAATAGACTATCCGGTGATCGTTACGCTTTAGGAAGATGTAAGTCTACGCCTTCTTCCCACTATCGATTGCACTTATTTGGTTGGTTCTTACTATGTGGAGAGAACGGGTATAGTTTGGATGGCCAACTTCTATGCTTTCTCCTTGAGTTGGCTACATTGATTTTTCTTTTATATATAGCTTCTTTGGTTTGGATAGGTTAAGCGACATACCTTCTTAGTATGGTCCCTCACACACCACCAAGGTCCTTTTATAATAAATTAAAATATATACATATATATATATATATATATATATATATATATATATATATATATATATATATATATATATATATATATATATATATATATATATATATATATATATATATTCTTATGGATTAGGAGAATGCCCCGACACCTTTCCCAAGCAAACATCCTATCTTTAAGGCGGTCAATAAAACTCCCTCTAAGTATCCCGACTACTCTTGAGTTGAGATAAGTCCCAGAGGTGCTCTCTCAATAGCCCTTAGGTCGGTTTGACTTATTGTTCATCAGGTCACCCGATGGTTGACCTTACTTTGGAAGATGTAAGTCTCTATGCATTCTTTTCATGACCGTTGCACATCGACGGGCAACCCTAGGTCGTTTCATTTATTATGCTACCAATAGGTCACCCTAGTATTCTTTGCTTTGAAAGATGTAAGTTTGCTACACTTTCTCCCTAGCACGCTATTGCACACTAAAAGGTACCCCTTAGGTGGATAGTCCCACTCTTTGGCGATACTACCCCTTTGGATCGATAAATCTAAGATAAGCCCAGTCGACATAGCCCATTCTCGACGTCCATCACACACCAATGAGATCCATCAAATGAAATCAAAATAAATGAAAATGAACCAAATCAAATTTAAAAAAATCAAATGAAATTAATCTTGACTACTCTTGAGTTGAGATAAGATCCCCAATGACACTATATCTGAGTTTCCTAGATCAGGTTCTATTTGTTGTGCATCCAATAGATCACCCCCAACATTGTTCTTTGGTTTTGGAAGATATCTGCTATTTTTCTTCCTAGCACAATCATTGCACAAAAAGGAAACCCTTTAGGTTGGATAGCCCTACCTTGTGGCTCATAGACTATCCCTTTGGAATTATAAATGAGATAGGTTAAGGTGACATAGCCCTTTTAGTTGGTCCATCGCACACCAACAAGGGCCATAAGTCAAACCCATCAAATTCAGTTCATATCCCTGTGGGATATTCCCTCAATTAAAATAGACCTCTCCGGAGTCAATCACATTCCTCCCAGGAGCCATAAAAAATTAAACCAACTCCCACCTGAGCCCAAACTTAAACAATCCAAACCCATCTCTCCTAGTGGAGCTAATCAAAAAATTAAAAATATTCAATCAAACTCTTATCCCCAGGATACTCTTTCAAAATAAATACATCACATCTAATTCCAATCTCTCCGTGGAGTTAAATCACATTCCTCTCTGGAGCCTAAACCAAATTAAACAAATTAAATGAAATAAATCAAATTCATGTATTCCCCAAAATACACCCCAACAAAACTAACTAAAAAATCCATATCCCTAGTGGATAGCTTGAACTGCTTCCTAGTGGAAGGTTCATACTCAATCCCAAATGTATTCCTCCTTTTATGCCTTTGGAAGAAACCTCTCACATGTCCGTCCAATGCATCTATGATCCCTAGGGATCTTCCTTCATGTCCTTGACATGAAATTCCAACCAAATCCTTACGGCTTTCTTATGCCTTTAGCATAAGTGGAGTTGCATTGCACTAAGATCATGATTCTATCTACCTTTGGGTTTAGAATTAGATGGTTTCTTTTAGTACTTGCAAACTTTTAGACATTGTTAATCATCTCAATGTCAATAATGCAGTGTGCCTTGTCAATTGCACCACACCTATTGGGGGTCCTATTGTTGACCTCACTTTGGAGTGAGTTCTCAATCTCCCCATCTTAGATTTAGGATTCTTCTAAACACTAATGCTTTCTTAGTCATAAGACACTAGAAATTAGGTGAATAATTAACCTAAGCCTAGAGACTTAGAAAGGTTAATCATAGGATTAAGCTATGCCTTGGGATTAAGGAGACTCATTTACCCTATAACCTAAATCGACCTATGTTCACCTTCTTAAACCAAACCTCAAATTCAATTCAAATACCAAATCCAAATCCAAATTCCAAGTCAAATGATTGAATCTCATGAGTTATTCCAAATTCAAAATCAACTTAAGCCCCATGATTTTATCTTATGGACTTAGCCTTAACCAAATTCAAATCAATCCAAAATTAATTGATTTTCTCATAATCAATTTATATCTTCAATCATCTTCCTAATTGTAAATCAAATCTACATTCAAATCATGAAAACTAAATCAAACTAAATTAAATTAAATCAAGATCCAAATCTTTATGACCTACCTTCATGAGCTTAGCCAAAACCTAATTCAAATCAATCCAAAATTAATTGGTTTTCTCATAATCAATTTATATATTCAATCATCTTCAAAGATATAAATGAAATATACATTTAAATCATCAAAACTAAATCAAACTAAATCAAATTAAATCAAGATCCAAATCTAAGACCTATGACATACCTTCATGAGCTTAGCAAAAATCTAATTCAAATCAATCCAAAATCAATTGATTTTCTCATAATCAATTTATATCTTCAATCATCTTCACAAATTTAATTGAAATATACATTTAAATTATAAAAATAAATCAATCTAAATCAAAATTCAAACCTAAGCCACATGACCCAACTCCATGGACTTAGCCAAATTCCTTCATTCCAAAACCCAAATTCTTGATTTTCTCATGAATCAATCATACCTTCAATCATATTCATGAATATAATTGAAATCTATAATTATCAAGCCAAATCAAAATCAACTCAAGTCAAACCCAACCTAGCCCTTTTAACTTGAACTATTCAAATGAACCAAAAATCCTTTTGAACTCAAACGCAATTGAATTTATATATCAATCCCAAATCCATATATAAACTTAGCTAGCTCAAACTCAACCCAAAATCAAGCCAAATAAATCCAACTAGTTCACTTGACCTAAAGTGACCAATTTGACCTATTTGAGCCAAGTTCCAATCCAACCCAAATTGGATTGAATCAAGCAAAATCTCTTATCATGATTGTTAATCACCCTAGGTTGATCAATTGTCATAAATTGGGTCAAACCAAGTCAACTTGTTATTTTGACCAAGTCAACCCTTAACCCATATGAACCCAAACTAGTCAAATTGCAACATAAGCCAAATCACTTCAAACCAATGATTCATACCAACATTTGAACATGACTTGACCTTCAATTGAGCCAAACCTAACCCAATTGGCCTCTTCCCAAATTGTCCGTTTGACCTACATGGCCAAAATGGGTCAAATCAAAATCTAAATCAAATTGATTACAACCAATGGCTCAAGTTCATTCCATATTGAATGATGAACTTAACGAAAGCCTCAATTGAGCCCAATTGACCCACCCCAAATGACCTATTAAACCTAACTTGACCTAAAGGGTTAAACCAACCTAAAACCAAATCAAATCCAAATTAAACTTAAACAAAGCCTACAACACGTTCCAAATGATCAACCAAACCCAAACCAAGCCATGACCCAAGCCAATTTCATCAAATTTGTCAAATTGGTCAACTTGACCCATTTGACCCAAATGAACTCAAATGAACCAAATCAACCAAACTAATGACACCAATACACTCCAAATGATCATATGAACTTGTCCCAACCCTTGGTTTGACTCAATTTGACCAATTGGTCAACTTGACCCAACTAACCCAATTTGACTCAAATGAGTCAAATTGAGCAAATCAAATCAAATGAACTCCAAATCACTTGAAATTTGGGCTAACCCACTTTTGACTATTTTAAATCTGCCCAAATAAAATATGATGCCAAATGACCATCCTACCCTTGGGCTAGGGGCTATCATATGAGAAAAATCACCCATGCAAGTGGTCATTTCCATTCCTTGGCCACTTGACACTCTCTCATTAGTCCACCTAGGCTCCTAGGACATTACGACCCAAAGGTGGTTGGGTATTAGTCATGGGGAGGTGAAATTACCTCACCTCCCTCATTGGTGCATTTGAAACCCATAGGACACCCATGATTCCACCTTGGTAGCCACCTCTCAAGCCTTGGCCACTCAAACCAGCCACCCAAGAAGATTCCTGCCATTCCCCACCACCACTAGGGCTAAACATCCACAAAATGCCAAATCAAGCTGAACCATTTGATCAAGAGGAAGGAGGGTATACCCCCTCATTGTAACTCAAAAGACACACACTCCTCGTAGCTAGCTACCCAAGATGAGCCACTAGAGAAATTTTCTAAGCTCCCAAGCTCATCCCTCAATTAGAAAATTACCATTTTCATCCATTCCAAAATAGGGCACCTCCTTTGATTCCCATTTGCTCAAAGCAACCAAAGTGCAATTAACTATGCATACACCATCCTTGGAGGTACGAGCAAGAATGAATTATTCCTCAAGCTTCCCAATGATCGGAGGGTGGATTTTGGTCATCGCCGACCACCAACGCTTTGATTATTAGCCTTTCGAGTAACCACCTCAAATTGGAGCTCATGTTGATTAGTAGAGCTTTGTCTCCACTAGATGAAGCTTCCTCAATTCAAATTTGCTATCATTCTTGAGCTCGATGAATGCCATTGAAACCGACCTTGTGAAATTTTGTTGGAGCTTTTGAAGAAAACTTTCATCCCATGTGATCTTAGCCATTAGATCCTTTGGATCCTTCGAAGGTGTGGGATCCATTTTGAGTCAATGAGCTCGGGTGAGCTTGGATCTCATGAGCAATGGCGGATGGACTCGCTTCCTCACTCACATGATGATAGAATCAAGCACCATCCATTCCATTGATTGGAATAGGATGATTATATCTATTAGAATTATCTAATTTAATCCTTTAGGCCATGAGATTAATCGTAGTCATCTAATCTTAGATCGGATGGTGCACAAGAAAGTGCATTCATCGCCATGCAAGCCGACTATAATTATGTCTAAATAATCCTGGTGGTGCCATATGGAAAGCGTCGCGCCACTTGGTGTGATGGGATTAAGGTTAATTAGGCTTAATTAATGTGTTTTAATGGCTAAAACTTCTAAAAAATTATAACATATCAAAAAAATCCAAAAATATAAATAAATACTTATTTTAAAGGTATTTAGAGAGAAATTTATTAAAATATATTTTTATTAATTTTAAATAATAATTAGGCTTAATTAGGGTTTAATTTAAAATTAATTAGCTTAATTACTCTAATTTATTAATTACTTAACCTAAACTTTCAAAGATTATTTAAGGGGATGACCTCCCTCCCTATTTTTCTTGGAATTTATTAGTTAATTAATTAGGAAAATTAGTTATATAAGCCTAATACTTTCTTATTTTAATAGGTTAATTAATCACATGAATAGTGACTAATTAATTAATTTGGCTCATTAATCATTGTTTAATAGTGAGGGACCTATGAAATAAGATTGGGACCTCTATCCTAATCTCTTTTCCCAAGTTCATCCCATTTAAAAAAATTAATTAAGTATTAATGGCTAATTATTTACTTGATTAGTCTAATTAAAATCTAAAATGTATCCAATTAGGTGTTTAATAACCTAAAGATATTTGAGAAAATTATGGTTAACCCAAATGTGGGAAAACCATAAAAGTACTTAATCAAGTTCCTTAAGCTAATTATTAATTTTGAGTTAATTGCATTAGGCCTTTCATTTCTTAAGATCATTGTAAACTTATTTTCCATGAATATCATGTTCATAAATTTAGTTAATTACTTTAAGGTAACATAGGTAAGGGTTAATTAATGGATTTAATGCATATTACAACTTAATTAATCCATAAAAATCAACTTAATCACATTTCATTAAACCAAATTAATTCACAAACATTGGAATGGGTTAGGATTAGCAAACTTCTTCTCATATTTCTTAAATCAAATTAAAACATAAAATTAAAATGATACTAAGAAAGCTTTAGTTTACATTAAATAATTTTCTTTTATATGATTGTCCTTAGGAATTAATTTAATTGAATGAAATCATATGTCTATATTTATTTATTCCTTTCCAATCATGTTAATTATTGTATGGCATTTGAGATCATGCATTCATCTTTTCAAAGTTAATTAAATCAAATGGTTTTCTTTATGTAAGCTTCCATGTGTTGGATTAATTTATAATATGTGTGGCTATTATCACTAATAAATTCTAATTACTTTTAAAGTTTATAAATCAATTACATTGATTAGAGTGATAGTAGTTATGAACTTATATAAGTTTGCATGTGCTTATAGCTTAGATATGTGAAGTAAACTTTTTTTCCTTAATTCATATGTAGTTTTTATATATATTTGAATTTTAATAAGTATATAGTCCCACATCTAAGAATATGAGGCTTTAGGTAGCCCCAAGGAGGTCATTTGATTACCTTCTTGGTTAACGACACATACTTATTTGATTTCATTTACTTGTGTTCTACATTAGAATTTGGATAGAACTTTAATCCACATGCATAAATGTTTCAATCAAATAATAATATAATCTTTGCATGGTTTTCTTTCCTTTATTTATGTATACATCCATATGCATTTGAGAAAATAAGTGGTTAGTTTGGACATCCAGGAATATGAGGCTTTACGCCCAAGGAGGTCATTTGATTACCTCACTTTCACAGTTAACAATGACACATACTTGCTTATGTCTCTTATAAATGTGTGTGTGTATTTAATTATGGAATTAGAACTCCTTTTCTTTTATCAAGGATACATGCATTCTATAACCATCTAAATGATTAGTATGTGTTATATATAAGTTAATGCTCTCTTTCCTATGATTCATGCATACAAATTTACACATGTTTGAAAGGAAATGGGTATATAGTTTGGACATTTTGGGAACATGAGGATTTAGTTAGCCCCAAAGAGGTCATTTGATTACATCATTTCCGTTAATAATGACACATACCTATTTAATTTCATCCCTATGTATTTTTGTATAAAAATTTAGATAGAGCTTTAAACTAATATGATTAAATAATTCAATTAAATAAAAGAATATAAACTTTAAATACACATGCATACATTTATCATATAAGCATGCTAAAACATCGCATGCAAAGATACACTTAGGATTAAATCATATGTTATTACATGTGATGGAAATGAATGAGTTAATATATGTCATGTGATCATAATTTAATTAGAATAATGTTAAGATGTTTCATGTTGGATAGGATTATTTAAAGTGAACCTAAATTTAGGATTAATTTAAAAATCATTTAATAAGCCATTCACTAAAAGAGAACTAAATCAAATTAATGTACTTTATAAAGTGGGTTAAGGTAGGGATGAAAGAGGAAATCCTCTTTATTCTTTATAACACTTAGTTGCTAAGTGTAATCATATGAAACAAAAGAAAATACAAATTAAAATTCTCAAATCAATTAAACAACTTCAAGTGAAATTAACCCTTTATGTTGAATTAAATCTTTCCAAACTTAAAAAAATCATAACTTTAATGCTTACTAAGATACACCACACAAGTCTTAACACACAAAATTAGAGTTAAGTCACCACTTCTAGTCCTAAGTTAGACGGTGCATGATGTGATGTATATTTTGTTTTATGGTGTATTATTTTGAGAATGTTAGGGTGTATGCTTCGTAAGTTTGGATGGTAGGCCGATATTAGCCTAATCATATTTTTATAGGGATTGTGCTTAAGGGGATGCTTAAAAATAAATATAAATGCTCTCTTTGTAGGTTGCTTAAGCCCCTAAGCATAATCCAAGTTAAGATTGATGGACTTAGTTACCCATGTGGTGCTAAGTCCAAATTATAAATATAATTGCTTGTTGTATGAGTTTTTAGCTAACCTCTATTTTGGTGTGGTTAGATTTACTTTTCCTATTTTTAATGTAATTTTGCATTAGAATTAGGATTAGTGCTATGGGGGTTTAGGATGAGCATTGGCGAAGGCTTAGTCACGGGGTGCCATGTGATGCCTTGGAGTCCACCAAATCAAAGGAGGAAAGATGTGGAGAAAAGAAGAAATGAAGGAGATATGAAGATCCCCATGACATTTATTCATTTATAAATTATAATTATTCTTTTATTTTTTGGGTTGTATAAGGGTAGAGCTTAGCTACCCATTTTCTCTTTCATGTTGTAGAGTGGTACCAACTACAGGCCTCTTATTCTTTCATGATAGTTATAGAAATTGATTGATGATTTGTTTAGATTGTGTATTAGAAATTGCATCTCTTTCATAGTTTCTTAAATGATTGATGCTCTAATGTGTGGCTGACGTGATTAGGCTCTTAGGGAATAATTATTTTTCTACCCCAATTACTCACTCATAACTAAAATTTTCTACAACTCATTACCTCACCAAAATCCTAGGATGTAAATAAAGATAATTAAAAGATTTAACAACCCCTTAGTTAAAGGTTGTATGTTTCACATCATGCATGCATATTATTTCACTCTTAAAAGTTGGGGATTTATCCTTGCATGATAGGGGAATGCTTGACATGTGAGGGCATCCCTTGTGTTGGAAAACACCCTTTCTCACGATTTAGCCAACAACATATCTTCATCATGCATCTAGACATATGAAATTCTAAAGCCTTTCTCCAAATGAAGTATCAAAATTTAATAGAATTTGGAAAGATTTTGCATTTATAGATCAAGTCATATGCTCATACCTCTCATGCTCTAGTTTCTTAGTGAGTGGGTTTAGGATTTTGGTCTCTTTCCAATTAAATAAATACCTAGCTATCTTGTAATTCATAAGACGGACTACATTATTTTAAAATTATTGAGGAGTTAGTTCTTACTCTAGGTTATAAGTCCGTGAAGTTAGACAATTTATCCTCTCTTGTCCCTTATGTCCACCTCTCTTAGATTTAAGTCATGCTTTATCTTGTATTAAAGCTCCCAAGATTTAGATTTGAGGTAGTTGTTTCCTTGGCTACAAGCATAAATTTTCACCTCTATTATACAATCTTGTTATTGGACTATAAGCCTAGTAATCTAATAAAATTTCAACTCAAAACATATAAATATTTTCAATTTCAAATACTTAAAGCCCAATCATAGGATAAATTGGAATGCTCACTAGATTCCTAATATCATGATCATTTCTTACTTTCTCCCCTTGGATTCCAAAATAAGCCTTCTCTTGAGCTTTTCCACTTGATTTTCTAAGCATAATCAATTCTTGATAGTCTAACCTTGAAATCTTTGGAGACCCTAATTGTCTACTTTAATCGAGAGTCTTGCTAAGGAATTCACCTTCCTTAGGATGTAATTAACTCTGGAGGCTTGCCTCCATAGGGAACTTTAGAACTCTTTAATATAAACCCTACTTTATTCATCCATGTAAAGCGGGAAAAATCTATGGTAAATTTGAAGACCCATCATGCTTTAGGAGTCTTTATTATGTGATCAGTCCATTGAATGGTGATGCCTCAAACTTTTGAGATAGTACATCATACCTCAATGTCATACCCGATCACCTCAATAAGTACCCTTATGATCTACTGGTGTCCCCTCATACATCCAAAAAATATACACCAAAGATGAGTAGTGGCTAGAAGGTTATGTCTTGGGGTGCTGTGATGCCTTAGCAAGCACATCCAAATCAAGAGAAGGAAGAAAGGATATATGATAAATGAATACCCCATATCATGTATTCATTTTTAATTGTAATTATTATTTCATAGAATAAGTTGTATAAGGGTAGAGCTGTGCCCATATTTTCTTGCAGGGGAGCACCGCCTATTATTCTTTTGAGGTAGTTATAAAATTATTTGATGATTTGTTTAAATTGTGCATTTTTCATTTCTTCATGATTGATGCTTTAATGCATGGGGATATGTTAGGATCTTAGGATAAAATAATTTTCTACCTAACTAATCACTCATAACTAAATTTTAAATAACTCATAACCTCATCATAAAGCTTAGGCATTAAACAAGATAATTAAAAGATTTAGCAACCCCTTAGCAGAATGTTGTATGTCTCACATCATGCATATCATCTTGAATCACTATCAAAATGAGGGCCTCCATCCTTATGCATAGGGACTTTTGACCTATGAGAGCAACCCCTGATGGAGCTTCACCCTCTTTCTCTTTTGATTTGGCCAATAATCTACTTCATCATACATGTAGGCATCAAAATCCTAAAGCCTTTGTCCAAATGAAGCATCAAAATTAAATGAAATTTGAAAATATTTTTGTATTAGATTAAGTCATTATTCACACCACTCATGCTCTAGTCTCTTAGGGAGTGGGTTTAAGGATTTTAGTCTCTTTTCTAAATAAATAATAGCCCAACAATCTTGCAATTTCATATAAGACTACATAGTTTTAAAATCGTAGGAGGAGTTAGTTGGTGGCCACTCTGTGGTTGTAAGCTCTAGGGAGGTTTATCATTCTTATGGAGGTAAACCTTATGTCAATCTTTTGCCCTAGATTTAAGATGATGTTGCTATTTTCTTCTTACAAGCATAAATCATCTTTTAGGCATTTTCACAACCTTGTGTTGGTAGATTATAAGCCATAGAAATCTAATAAAATTTTAACTCAAATGAGATTAATCCTCTTTTACAAACATATAAAATTGACCATAGGATGGTGGAATGCTCACTAGGCTCCTAGTATCATGAGTATTTCTACTCATTCCCTTTGGCTTCCAAAATAAGTCTTCTCCTTGAACTTTTCCAATTGATTTTCCAAATACAATAATCCTTTGATAGGTAACCTTGAAATCTTTGGAGACCTTAATTGTCTACTTAATGAGTATTCTAAGAAATTCACCTTCCTTGGGATGTAATTAACTATGAGGCTTGCTTCCATAAGAAAATTTAGAACTTAGTTTAATATAAACCCCTTTATTCATCCATGTAAAGCGGGGAAAAATCTCTAGTATATTTTAAGACCCATCATGCTTTAGGAGTCCTTATTAGGTGATTAGGTCCATTGAAGGGTGATGCCTCTATCTTCCAAGATAGTACATTATATCTCAATGTCACACCCGATCACTTCAATAAGTACCCTATGATCTGTGGTGTCCCCCCCCCAATACATCTAAAATAAACACCACATATTTTTTTTGGCAACTCTGCTAGGGATGGTTCCTTTCTCCATCTTTAGTAGACAATTATTATCTCCAAGCATTAGTGGACCTACATTTTTATATCCCAAGACTATCTTTCTTTCCATTGGCACTTAGATTTTTCATCCTTAAGAAGCTAGCCAACATCCTTTAGGTTTTAGGACCTCATTCCATGTAGGTTTTAAAACCCTATTAGGTCCCCAATAGTTAAAAATAAATTAACCAAAATAAAGGAGATGACTAACACAAATTTTGAACCTCTTTACCACTAGCTTGGTGAGGTTCACCCCATATTAAAGAAAGTTTCAATAAAATTTAAACTAAACAAGTAAAGTATTTTATAGAATTTTTCAAAAGCACTTTTCAAAATAAAATCATTTTGAAATGCACTTCACATAAATATTACAAAATATAAAACTTTCAAATCCCTTATCAAATAATAAAGGTAATCAAGCCTCATTTAACATACTTAAATTTGTTAAATGAGTATCCTTTTCAAAATAATTTCAAAAGCACATTTTTAAAATAAAACCAATCAATCAACTAACTCCATTTAACATGCCCAAATTTATTAAATGAGAGTTCTCCAAAGTATTTTAAACATATTTTCAAAAATTAACCAACTTCACTTAACATACCTAAATTTGTTAAATGGAGTTCCATTTTCAAATCAAAACACAAATCCAAATCAATATATGATTGAACTTCACTTAAAATACCCAAATTTGTTAAGTGAGAGTTCTTTCTTTTCAAAAGCAACATCACACACAAAATAAGAAAATATTTAAACTCTATTTGACATACCCAAATTTATCAAATGAGAGTTCCATTTTTCAAAATCAAAACAAATTGAATTCTATTTAACATATCTACATTTGTTAAATAGAGTTCCCCTTTCAAAATCACACACAAAATCAAAACATATTTGAACTCCATTTGACATACCCAAATTTGTCAAATAAGAGTTCCATTTTTCAAAATAAAAAAATTGAATTCTATTTAACATATCTACATTTGTTAAATAAAGTTCCCCTTTTCAAAAACAACACAAAATTAAAACATATTTGAACTTCATTTGACATACCCAATTTTTCAAATGGAGTTCCATTTTGAAAATCAAAATAAATTGAATTCTATTTAACATACTACATTTGTTAAGTAGAGTTTCCCTTTTCAAAATCATGAAAATCAAACACATTTGAATTCCATTTGACATACCCAAATTTGTCAAATAAGAGTTCCATCATCACACAACATGTAAAACAAATCAAACTCTATTTAACACACTCACATATGTTAAATAAGAGTTTCCCTTTTCAAATCAAAGCAAAACAAAAATATCAGACACACTTGGACCCTACTTAACATACTCAAACTTGTTAAGTAAGGGTTTCATTTTCAAATCAAAGACAAAATATCAGACACATTTGGGCTTTACTTAGCATACCTAAATTTGTTAAGTAAGGGTCTCATTTACAAATCAAATTAAACAAATCAAAGCAAACAAACCAAACATATGATGAACACCCTCATAAACAAAATGTTTTCAATGATTTTTTAAACATACATTTGAATCTCATTTAGTATACCTAAATTTGCTAAGTGAAGATTCCTAAATCAAATTTTCAAACCATAGATAAAATAAAACAAATTCATCCCTAAAATCTCTCCAAATGAATGAACCCCATCCAACACACCCAAATTTGTTGGATATGGGTTCCAAACCAAGAACAAATTCTATGGCAAAGTCTCTCCTCAAATCTCAAAATCTCTCCAATTTAATGAGCCCCACTTAGCATACCCAAATTTGTCAAGTTTGGGTTCAAATTCAAAATCAAGAATCTATGATTGAAGGTGGCTATTAAAGCGAGGGTCTAATTCAGTTCTACTTTCAACAAATGCGAGATAGTAGTTCGGTCTTTTGTTCTCTTCTCGACTTCCATCATGTCTAGAAAGATGATCTTCTCCTTCCGTCGTGTGGATTTGGCCTTGGATCAGCCATGCTCACCAACACCACCATGAACATCATTTAGTTTGGGCATGGCTTCAAGGCCATTTGAGTCACTGCGAGGTCACCCTCATCGACAAATAAAGATGGAAGGAAGAAGCCCTCCTTTATTTTGATATCCCATCGATTAGTTCCCCTCGAGCAGGAAGGCCGTTGAGTTTCCCATGGTAGTTCCAATATCGGTTCCATGTTTTGGTTTTGGTGCTTGTTATAGTGCATGTCATTACATTGTTTCCCCCCGTAGTCCCAGTGAGGGCTAGCACCTCCTCACCGATTTCCCTAATTATGAAGGGAAAAGTTATCTTGGCCTCGAGATAGTCTCCCCACCTTTGAGGTAGGTTTTGTCTACTCTACCCACTTACTAGGATGCAACACCAAAATAGGAACTGAAGGTTAAGAGGCAAATGGCGTGAACTTGGGTAGGTAGATGTCTTTCATGTTGCTAAGGAGGGTTCTCCTCTGAGACCTCTCCACTTTTGAGTGGTAGCGGTTTCACCTCCTCAATGGAGAGGAAGACTATAGAGGATTGCTGCATCACCTCCACCACAAGCATAGTTTGAGGTATGTGGAGTAGAGGAAGCCACTGGTCTGATTAGTCCTTCATCCTTGGTAGAGCACATGGATGCTCAGTGCGGTATATTATTTGATTTGAGGACTCGATTCCTAGGAATGTTAGGGATTAGATACATAGAGAAAGCCTCGAGGCTAGGGGTTGCCAGCGAGCAAAAAAAAAGAGGAGGAGGTATGCGGACGGTTGGTAGCTTCAGCTTTGATAGATTTCCACGGTGTGTACCCAAGCCGATCATATGATAGCATAGTACCACTACTAGCCATAGGGGAGAGCGGAGAGGCGTGAGTGTATGTCTACCATCACCGCTCCACTCAATGTCCAAGACCTATCCCACCAAGGTACAAAAGTGCATCTAGAGAGAGGACATCTCCATTAATGACTTGGCTATGGCTAAGGATCCCACTCCACTTATTCCACCCATTGAGGTGAGGTTGAGCTCTCTTATTCAATCTTCCACCTCATGGTAAAGAGGAGTGGCGATGCAAAAGTATCATAGTCTCTCCACCACCATAGTTAGCGGTAGAGAAAGAAGGAGATGTCGGTGTCCCCATGGCGTTGTTCCCCTAGGGAGAGTACTCTATCAATAAGAAGTGTGTGACATATAGCTTCAAATGAGCACAGTCTACAACCGGTCATCTGGTCTATGTCTGTGCAGTAGGTGATCATTCACTTGACATCCTAAATATTTACTTTCTAAGATAGGGGGTGATGATTGGGAGTGATCATTACGGCGGGGAAGAGTGTAGACTAAATTTTGACCCGAGGATGACCTATTAGAGGATTCAATGGGAGTCCATATAGTTGATACTTGAGGATCCCTCCTTAGAGATTCAAGTCGAGGGAAGGTGGATCAAGGAAGGTGATACCTCTCACTGACCCAACACCTTCTTCTCAGAGAAGGATGAGCGATCAGGGATGGAGAGGTTTGAGGATTTGTTAGTAATAGTTCTAACTCTGAACCAAGCTCCAATTTTGCAACCTAGTCCCATGGAGGTGATCAGCTCTTACATGTTTTAGATCCTCCCAAGAGTGCCTCTCCCATGGATCGGATAGTGGTAGTTTGCATAGGAAGGTCATAGAGAGTACCTCCTGCATGAAAAGTACATCAAGGCGATGGTGGAACAATAAGTGAGGGAAGTGTTGCCTAAGGGAGCTCATCCATTCTAAAGGGTAGACCTACCCCGGAGGAATTCAATGTAGTCCAATACCCCAAGGGTTTTGTGCCACCATCCTTCAAGAGTTTTGTGGGAACCCATTGCAATATATGACACACTTGAGCTAGGCATTGCAATCTTTGGTGGCATCGACGCATTTCTCTTGACCTTTCATTAGCGATCGTCGCATTTGATTGATATGCCCCAACAATTCGGTGAAGACTTTTCGAGTTAGAGCAACTCTTTATTAAGAGATTTGTGGAGCCTAGTAGGGGTAATTGTGGCGATCTCATTGTAGTGAAACAAAATCTTAATGAGTCCCTTATTGATTACATTCTCGTGACTTGAATACAAATGTGAACCAGTTGTGAACAACATACCATATTCTTCTCAAGAATATCCATGCTCTTCTCTCAAGGGCTTCATAATTAAAATATTTTAGAAATTAATCAACAAGGTGGCTGTCAAGAGGAAGCCAAATAGTTGCCTTTATAAGACCAATCATCCTAACCCAAGCTACATAAAGTGTTTGAGAGGCCGGGGATAGTTATGTGTTAGATGAGGGTAAACCATCCAGTTAGTTTGAGAGACCATGAGTTCAACCTCCTTTACCACCTCTCTTCCACCCTCCCACAGTAAACTCACCATTATTCATATCCACTACCAAGTAGCTACTATCCACCTACTCTTACGGAAGTTAAATAAGCCATATTTATTCAAGAGGTAGTTAAGAAGATCTTTAAAATCTCTTAAAACCTAATTTCCTAACTAGAGCCTAGGAGGTTGGAGGAAGTGGGAAAGAGTGATGATCCTAACTTTTACCCCTACCCATGCTAGGCCATGTCTTAGAGGATTGCATACTTTTAAAGACTAGCTTGGCGTAGCTACAAGTGCCATAGTTATCCCTAAGGAATACTTGTTAGAACAACCATGTAGTTCTATTAGAGTAATATTTGGATACTTGTGATCCTCTTAAGACAAAGAAGGTTAAAATATTTCTTTATCACGAACCTCTAAAAGATCATCTCTAAGATCAAGAAACTTTCCTTATAGGTGCTTGAGGTATGAAACCTCCCACTAAGGAGGATTTATAAGTTTCCAAGAATAACTGGGAAAGTGGAGCTCAAGTAGTCCATACTTGGGATAGTCTAGTAGCGTCCCAAGTCTAACATTCCTTCCACCATTGTAGCTACTACCACTTCATCCTATTCTTATGCGAGCATTATATTTTGACGAAGGCAGAAACCCCTCACTCTGCTTACTTTACTTGATTTTATCATGTACCTCCGCCAAATCAAGGAAATCAATGAAGAAAGTTGATTTTACTTTCACGTACATGTAATGATCTTATTGAGTATATTCCCAAAAGCTCTCAAGTCTAAATAATAATAATAGCTATAGTGATTGATCCTTTCTCTTGATTTATTGGACTTTTCTTTTTTGAATTAATCAGTTCTCCCATTGAGATTGACTTGGAGTCATATGACTTGAGGTCTCATAGGAAAAGTTGTAGGTATGCACGGCGGTAAAACTTTTCACCAACCACATGAAGTCCAGAAGTCTACGTGGTGGCAAAGTTCAACCTCTTAGGGTAGCACCTTTGGATAAGGGTAAGCAAGTCATTAGTTCTAGAGAGATAACCCCCATAAGATGCTCCAACTATGGATATGCTTGTGGAGGACCAAGCAAGAGTTGACTACAATATCCTCTAATCTTAAAAGTTGTCGACTAAGTTAAGCATATACACACCCTTATCTTATACAAAATGATGAGGGAATCTCTAATCAAGGACTTACGACCTAGAGATATGCTTAGCTCGGTGGCGCTCTTGAAGAGGAGGCATGCCACTCAAAGGACATCTTAGGAGTTACTTTCAATGATGAATGCTTACTTACGGGAAGGCAGAGCATAACCTTCCCTCTTTACATTATATTGGATATTGGCGGTCGGGTTATTAAGAGTGTTGGTTGACCCGGTGCATCGGTCAACATTATGAGTTTAAAACTCTTGCTTACTTGAGGATCGACATCTCTAAATTCCAAAAGAAAAGTTGATGTTGAGAGGATTCAATGAACAAGGTGAAAGGGTCTTAGGTTCCATAGTGTTGTCCCCGGAGATAGATGATTGGAAGACTCAAGCCAAGTTTCACATTATAGACTCAGATACATTTTCAATGCTTTGGTTGGGAGGTCATGGATACATGAGAACAACAAGGTTCCATCCTCTCTACATCGATGTATGAAGTTTGTGAGAGGTGGGATGCCTACTATGTCAAAGGAGATCTCAAGCCATTTATGGTTCAAGAGGTAGCATATCTGAGGATGCGACTACTACCTCCCTCAAAACTAATAAGTCTATTCTCATGAACTTGGCCAAAGTTCAAAAATAAAAGAAAAGAAAAACAAAGAGAAAAGAAAAGGAAAAGGAAAGGAAATGAAAAGAAAAAAAAATGGAAGCGAGAATAGTCTTGGAGGAGGAAGTGGAGCTTGACATCGATTCCACCAGTTCATTACTCCATTAGAATCATATGGGTGGGATGACTCGACCTCCAGAAGAGGAAGAGGCCAGTTGAGTCAATCTTAGGGGTGGAAAACCTCTTTTTATTGGCCACCTAATAAGAGATATGTCATAGCCACCGAAGTACACATGCTATCTTTATAGACTTAGAATCTAGTTGAGGATTACTCTTATATGGTTAGCACACCACTCTCCTCGAGCGATTCTCTGAGGTGACACTTGAGCAAGATAGCGATGAAGATAGGGATCCAAAGTAAAGCATAAGTGTATCCAAGTCTATATGTGAAATAGTGACATAAGTTGGGAACCTTAGCTTTAACCCAACTTTCCTCACAAAAGTTGAGGGTTTTGGTAGTTAAGGAAACCCTAAGTCATCCAGTCGAGACTCGAGAGGTTCTTTTGGGTGCATCATCCTTAAGTCAAGAAGTTGATTTAGAACTTGAGGATGATTCATATAAAAAATTTAATAGAGCTACCTTTTGATTGATACTCATTATGTGTTCATAATCTAGCAAAAAAAGGGTTAATCCACATATTTGGTCAAACTATTTGGTTGACTATTTCAAAAGAATATGGAAGAACAAATGCAAAATCTCTCAATCAAGATCGGGGCTAGGATTTGGTACTGGGTCCGGTCGATGATGTCAATTATTTCCAGTCATAAGCAATCATTTTAAATTTGATAGGTTCTTTTCAAATCATATTAACTCATATGAAAGTGTGTCTAGAAACTATAGATGGTCTAGATGATTTTAAAGTCAAAGATGCATCACCGAGTTTGAAGAGAATCAGTCAACCATCGACGAGCTCAAAGAAATCAACTTAGGGGCGAAGAAAATCCACGACATACATCAGTTCTTTGTTGAACCAAGTGAAACCAATGACTTAGTTAGGCTATTGATTGAGTTTAAGGACTACTTTGGATGATGTTGTGAAGAGATGCTTGGTTTATTTCACGTAGCGTCCACAAACTAGCAATAGAGCCTAGTGCCCCCCATCAAGCAAGCTCCTAGGCATGTGATTAGATATTGAACAATAGGTCATTTAAAGTCAAAAAATTGATCGATGGTAGTTTCATCCAAGAAAAAAAATACCCTACGGTTGGCGGTGTCATCCAAGTTAAGAAGAAGAATAGACAAATTAGCATATCGTCAATTTTAGGGACTTAAATAAGGCATGTCCAAAAGAATAATTTCTACCAATACGAGGCGATGGTGGACATTACCTCATCTCATGCGTCTTCTCCTTCATGGATGGCTCATTTAGATACAACCAAATAAAGATGTCCCGAAGATGAGAAAAGTGTTATTTTTTGAACCTTGATCAAAATTTATTATTATAAAGTCATGGCACTTGGGTTCTCTTACACCTAACTTAGTTGTACTAGTCAAAATGGGATTCCTCTTGGGTTCTCTTATCCAATCCTGGATAATTATGTGTAGTTTGTGTTTGTGTTGTGGAAGAAGGAATATAATGCCTCTTGGGTTCTCTTACATCTACCCTAAACACCGAAGGATGGATGAAATGATGCAAAGGGCGTTGTGACTCCACCAAGAAAGGATGTTGCTTGGGTTCTCTTACACTTAACTTAGTTATACTAGTCAAAATAGGATGCCTCTTAGGTTCTCTTACACCCATCCTAATAGCGGAGGTGTGTGTAGTTTGTGTTTGTGTTGATGGTGGAAGGAATATGATGTCGCTTGGGTTCTCTTACACTTATCCTAAACATGTAAAAGAGTGGATGAAATGGTGCCATAAGGGCAATGTGACTCCACCAAGAAAGAAAGCGACTCGGGTTCTCTCACACCTAACTTAGTTGTGCTAGTTGAAATAAGATGCTCTTGGGTTCTCTTACAACTATCCTAATATCTGGAGATAAATATTGAGTTTTTTATGTAAGTTTGAAGGAATGTTTATATTGATGAGAAATTTTGAAGGGTGATTGTAGATTGATTTTATTAATATTATTTTATTATTATTTTCTTATTATTTTTTTGAATTAAGACTCAACCAATGTATATGTGAAAACATAACTTTACTAAGGAATTGATTTTGATTTTTTTTAGGTGTGTGTAAATGGAACAAAACAACTAAGAGTAGTGTTCTTTCTCCAAAATCCTTGGGACTCATCAAAGTAATTGATCATCCATAGTGAAAGAAATTCACCAAGGCTTCTTGAGTATTGCTCTAATTCACATTTGAATGAAAGAAATTTCTCATTCCAATTACTTGAATCATTCTCCAAATTTGGATTTTGATTTTGAGTGTAATGTCTTTTGAGGCAGTGTTTGTTCACTAGAAGTACAAGACACTCTCCTATCATAGTGGTTTAAACTACTTTCCATCCTTGAAGCACCAAAGTAGGCCTTTTAATGATCATAAGTTAAATCTTGATTTGGAAAGTTTTAGATAGACAAACTTTGAAAGAGTTTAAACCATCTATATTTAACATTAATTGAGGTCTCTCTTCTTATTTTATTTTATTTGCAAGACCTTCAAGGTTTTCAATTTATCTTCATTTTTTTTAATCTCTAATATCACTTTAATCTCTTTTAGATCATTTTTTATTATCCCATGATGCTTTAATACAAGCCTAGAAACTTTCCTAAAGTCATCCCGATTGTATACTTTAGGGGATTCATAGTGTCATAACTAATCGAAGACAACTACTCAAATCATAAAATATGGTCTTCCTTTTCTTTGTATTTGACCATGAGATCATCGACATAGCATTGATTTGGTGATGAATGAGTTTGTCAAAGATTCAAGTCATGACCGGTATGCACTAGCATTTTAAGGCTGAAAGGCATGACCTTGTAGCATAAATTCTAATGGATGTCATAAATGCAAATGACTTCTCATCCTCGGCATCATTTGACCCTTCCTTGAATGAGGAGACTACATATAAAGAGGGTATTTCCACTATTAAATTTGTTATAGTAATGTAAATTTTTCTTCATGACATGCCTAACTTAGATGTCCTTCCTTTTGATTGGGAATAATGTTGGGTAATCATGATAGTATCTTTCTTCTTCAATAAGGTAAACTTCAAACTTTGATCTTCTTCTTGGTGCAAATATTCACATCAAAAGTTTGTTAAATAGAAATAACAATATATTCAAATTTGAGTTTGCAACTACCTTTGGAGATGTATTGGGCACTTTATTATGGTCTTAGGTAAAGCGGTCTTTAAACTACAAAAGTAACCTAACCGAGTTGTTGGCATTTTCCTTGACTTATCATATATAGATGATGTTGGGAGCGTGGCTTCTTTATGTTCGAGGTTAATTTCTAAAGACCAATTAGTTAATTATCTAATTTTCTCTTCAACTTTAGAGAGTGCATCCTCTATTTGAAAGTCTTCAAAATTCTTTAAGCAAAGTAGGTAGACTAGTAAAGATGATTTTATTACTTCATTTAAAAGTTTATCTATAGTTGTTGAATCCTCTTTCGAGCTTGAAGAAAGAGATATGAAGTGGAAATTTGACATCTCATTTATATTTGTGAATATAAAAAAATGATTTATGAGAAAATCACTTGAGTTTGGAGTGATTTGAAAGCAAATTTGACTAAGCTCATGGAGGTAGGTCATATGGGCTTAAGTAGGAAATTGATTTAGTTTTATTTAGTTTTGATCATTGGGATGGGGTTCATTTATATTTTTGCATATAAATGAAGAAATAATTGATTTATAGAAAGCAATTGATTTTGGGTTAATTTGGGTTAAGATGGTTAAGCTCATGGAGGTAGTTCCATATGGCTTAAGAGAGGTCTTAGTTGGATTTGGATTTAGTTTGATTTAGTTTTGCCTATTTGAGTTTATATCACATTTATACTTATGAATATAAATGAAGATATAAAATTCATCAAGATATCAATCAAATTTGGAGTGGTTTGAAGGCAAATTTAGCTAAGGCTAAGTCCATGATAAGATCATGGGACTTAGGAAGGATTTGATCAAGTGCTTCAATCATTTGATTTGGAATTTGGATTTAGAATTAAATTTGGATTTGAAATTAAATTTGAGGTTTGGAAAGGAATTTGTATTTGAATTGAATTTAAGAATGTGTACATGGATTGGGTTTAGTCTATAGGGTAGGTGATTTTCCTAAGTCCTAAGGCATGGCCTAATCTTATAATAAACCCTTCTAAGTCTCTAGCTTAGGTTAAGTGTTCACCTAATCACTAAAAGTGTCTTATGATTAAGAAAGTCTTAGTGTTTAAAGACTCCTAAGTCTAAGAAGAGAGGTTGAGAACTCACTCCAAAAGTGAGGTTAAGACACTTGTCCAATCCTTACAGTAATAATGAAGGAAGTGAATATGAGGCCTTGGTGCAGAGTTAGTCGTTACTCTAAGCATCCGAAAATAAATATCTTTAGGGATTCTCATCAATCAAATTGCTTTGGGTCCTACAAGGTTCTAAAGTTTAAGCTCTATCACTACCACAAGTACACTATGGAGTTGTTGGCCCAAATCCTAAAGGTTACCATTTACAAGATTCCTCAGGAGAAAATGCCATAACATATGCTTTAGCCATGCCAAGGAGTTGGCATGTCTAAAGATGTGTCCATATCAATAAGGGTCCAAAATAGATAAGTCTTATCCCTTATTGATATCAAAGTCATCAAAAAATACTCTCTTTAAGGGAGGTTACCATTGCCAAAAATGATGATGACTTAGATTGGAGGCAACTATTCATGGATTACCTAAATAAAGGTAAACTACCTCAAGAGAAGTCCCAAGCTCATCGGATGAAGAGAGCACTTTCTTACTCTCTCTCTCATAGATGGCACCTTGTATCAATCCTTGATCATATGTGGTTGTCTTTGCTTGGACAAACACAAAGCCCATAAGATCATGATTGAGGTATACTTGATTATGTGATCATCATCTTAAGATGAAAGCCAAAATTAAGAGACTAGAATCTTGTTGGCTATTGATGATCATAGACATAGCTAGACAATGCCACCAATGTCGACACGTGTGGTCCTACACCAACCACCCAACATTCTACATTCTACACTCTACATTGGCCTCATGGCCATTGAATGTTGGGGTATCGACATAGTGGGTGTAATTGATCCTCTTTCTTCCAAGGGTCATAGGTTCATCCTAGCTACTATCGATTACTTTTCCAAGTGGAGGCGATCCCCTCAAAGAGGTCCTTCGTGCTCCAATTTTTTAGGAATCACATATATTGGTTGGTGCCTCGATGATGAATAATGACACGCATTCAAGAGCACCAAGATCAATTTTGCCCAAAAATATGACATAGATTGGGATACTCCACCATCTACTACTGAGGAAAATGGTTTGGAAGCCTTTAACAAAACTCTCATCCAAATATTGAAGAAGAGACTCGACGACAACAACAAGTGGCATGAGTAGTTAGTTGAAACCTTGTGGGCTTCGCACCACATGTAGAACTCTAACTCAATCTACCCATTTCTCCTTAATGCATGGGTCTTAAACTGTCCTACCATTAAGTTCAACTTACATCATTAAGGATAAGCGTGGTAGCAAGATCACAATGGAGCAGAACACCAAGTTGCACTAGAAGAGCTTGAAGGTTTGGAGGAGACAACTTACAAGCATGTGAGAACCTTGAGTTCTACAAAGCTAAAATTATTCAGCTCACAACAAGTTGGTCCATCCTAGAACTTTTAAGTAGGAGAGCTTATTTTAGTTCATAGGGGACGATTGTTGCCCGTCGTAAGATGGGAGGCAAGTTGAACCCACTTGGGAAGGCCCTTTCATCATAGAAAAGGCCTACCAAGGAGGATCATATCAACTCATCAATCATAAGGAGAGTGCGATGCTTCCAATCAACGGGCTCTACTTAAAGAAATTTTATCCTTGAAAGTCATGTTTAAAAATATTCATCATCAATAAAAATTCTTTTCAAATCAAATATTCTTTTCATTTGAAACATTCTTTGCTTATTTATGAATCTTCCATGGCGTGTTTAGGGTAGGTGTAAGAGAACCCAAGAGGAATCATGTTCTCTATCAACATAACACAAACACAAAATACACACAAACATATCAAAAATACAAATATTTTATCTCGGGCTACTTTGAGGTGAGATAACATCCCTCACTCATTAGCTACTCTAGGTCGGTGACGTGTTACCTTGCTAGTGCATCTCTAGCGGTCCCATATTCAGGAGGATGTAAGTGCTATACTTTCTTTCGATTTAATTGCTACCCCGATGAGCACCTTGTTAGCATGATATGCCTTATTGCTCGGTAAGCTACCATCATGATGGTTTCATTTAAGAGGAAGTAAGTCTACACTTTCTTCTTGAACTAACCATTGTACTAAATAGGTCGAGTATATTTGAGGATTAGGGTAAGTCCCCTAGTGACTCCTTTCCTCTTTGCCCCAATCAAGGTCAGTCCTTCTTTGTGACTCCTAGCTTAGTTGCCCTTAAGTCGAGTTTGATCGGTTGTGCGAGTAGGTCACCCCGGTGGTAGTATTCGGAAGATATAAGTTTGCTACATATTCTTCCTAGCATAGCCATTGCACATGGGTAGCCTTAGGTTGATAGCACTGTCGAGTTGATGATTATGTCGACGATCAGTTCCACTTTAGGAAGATATAAGACTACACCCTTTCCCTAGACTGTCGTTGCGATGGGAACCTTAGGTTGGTTGGTATTTTCTATGCTAATAGTGACCCACTGGTGGATACACCACTCATGGCAGATGTAAGTATGCTTTCTCCTTGAGTTGGACAGTATACTACATGCTTTCTTCTGAGTCGGGATAATGCCCCAGTGGAACTTCCACCTGTGGGCACTCCACTTGGATCACATCCTTTGTGACCCCATCTAGATACTTTCCCGGTTACTTATTGGACAATCCCCTTTCCTAGTAACCACCGTGTGGTTAAAGATTCTATCCGTGAATGTGCAAATTCTCTTGTCCATAAATGAGATAGGTCAAAAGACATAGCCCCTTCTCGTGTGCTCTTGCAACTCCACAAAACATAAATAAATAAATTATATATATTCTCTTGTGGATTAGGAGAATGCCTCTAGTGGCACCTCTTTCAAGCAAGCATCCTATCTTTGTGGTAATGTCCAAATACTTCTATATGAATTGCATTACCCATGAGTGAGATAAGTCCTCGTGGAATTCTTGAGTCACCCTTAAGTTGCGTTTGACTTGTTGTGCCACCAGGTCACCCGATCACCCTTACTTTGGAAGATGTAAGTCTACTACACATTCTTTCCACGACCATTGCACCCGGCAGGTTAGGTTAGGTTTGATTTATTATGCTACCAATAGGTCATCTAGCGGCTACTCTTTGCTTTGAAAGATATGTCTTCTCGCTTTCTCCCTAGCACAATGGTTGCGCACTAAAAGGCAACCTTTAGGTCGAGATAGTCCTACCCTTTAGCGTAGATTACCCCTTTGGATCGGTAAATGAGAGATTCTAGGCCGACATAACCCCTTCTCGGTATAGTCCATCACTGATCTATCAAATGAAATCAAAATAAATGAAATGAATCAAATCAAAATTAAATCAAATCAAATCAAATTAATATTAACTACTCTTGAGTTGAGGTAAGATCCCAGTGTTGCTCTCGGTAGTCACCCTTGGTTATGTTCAATTTTTATGCTACCAACAGTCACCCTAGAGGCTATTCTTTGCTTTAGAAGATGTAAGTCTACTACCTGTGTCCCTAACATAGTTGTTGCACATCGAAGGCAACCCTTAAGTTTGATAGTTCTACCTTATGGCTTGTACCCTATCCCTTTGGACTTGTAAACTGAGATAGGCCAAGGCGTACATAGCCCCTTCTCAATGGGTCCATCGCAGTCCATGAATTAAATCCATCAAATTTGGCGAGTTCATCCCCAATAGATATGCCCTCAATTTGAAATCGACCTCCCTAGTGGTGTAAAATCACATTCCTCCCGGTGGAGCCATAACAAATTAAGCCAACTCCCTCATTAGAGTCTAAATTAAAATAATCCAAATAAATCAATCAAATAAATCAAAAAAATACAACCAAACCATTATACTTAGTGGATACATCCCGAGCAGTGAAATCAAACCATTATCCCGGCAGAACCTTCTTCCCTAGAAGGTTCATATTTTTTATCCTAGATTTGAGTTCATATCCCTAGCGGTTATGCCTCCACATCAATTAAGACAAAACAAACTAAAATTAATTTGATCTTGATCCCGGAAAATTAGATTCTAATTCTAATGGATCTTCTTCCCACAAATCATATTCACAATCAAACTCAAATCCATATCCCCAATGGATAACTCAAACTTCCCTAGTAGAAGGTTCATGCACTCAATCCCCATCAGTTCCTCCTTTTATGCCCTTAGCATAAACCTCTCACATGTCATGTCCAATGTGATCCCCAGTGGATCTTCCTTCATGTCCTTGACATGAAATTCCAACCAAATCCTTCTAGCTCTCGTATGCCCTTAGCATAAGTTGAGTTGCATTACACTTAGATCGTGAGTTTATCTACCTTTTGGGCTTATGATTAGATGGTTTTCATTAGTACTTGCAATATGTTGAAAATTGTTGATCATATTAGTCAATGCCACGTGCGGTGTGCCTTGTTAGTTACACCACACCTTTTGGGATCCTTTTATTGACCTCACTTTTGAGTGAGTTCTCAATCTTCTCTTCTTAGACCTAGAGTCTTCTAAACACTAAGACTCCCTTAGTCATAAGACACTTCTAGCGATTAGGTGATCACTTAGCTTAGAGACTTAGAAGGGTTAATCATAGGAATAGGCTACACCTTAGGACTTAGGAAATCACTTACCCTATAGCCTAAACCCAATCCATGTTCACCTTCTTAAGCCAAAACCCAACCTCAAATTTAAATCAAATCTAAATCTAAATCTAAATTCCAAGTCAAATTATTGAAGCCCATGATCAAATCCAAATTCAAAATCAAGCCTATGATTTTATCTTATGGACTTAGCCTTAGCTAAATTCAAATCAATCCAAACTCAATTGATTTTCTCAAATATCAATTCAACCCTTCAATCAATCTATCAAACTTACAATCAAACTCAATTTCAAATCCAATTTGTACAAATCCATCAAACTCTTTTTTCTCATGTATTTCAATCATCTTCATAAATATAAATAAAATAAACATTTAAATCACTTAAACTAAATTAAAATCTTTCTTAACCCTTTGAGCTAACTTCATAAGCTTAGCCAAATTTGCCTTTAAATCACTTCAAACTCAATTGATTTTCATAAATTGATCATATCTTCAATCATATTCACAAATAAAATGAAATATACATTCAAATCATCAAAAACTAAATCAAACTAAATCAAAATCCTCCTTAAAATGTTTGAGCTAACTTCATAAACATAGCCAAAATCTCATCAAAACCCAAATTCAATTGATTTTCTCATGAATCAATCATACCTTCAATCATATTCACAAATATAAATGAAATCGATAATTATCAAGATAAATCAAATTCAACAAGTCAAACCCAATCCTAACCCTAGAATAAATCTATTAATTATTAGTACCCAACCTAACCCAATGGTGGTTGGGTCAACCATGACTCATGGAGAGGTGAAATTACCTCACCTCCTCCTGCTTGAGCACTTGAAACACCAAGAACACCTACTAATCCCTCTTGGCAGCCCACCTCCCATGCTTTGGCCAACCAAACTAAGCCACCTAGGATGATTCCCTGCCATCCTTGACCTCCACCTGGTGGATGATCATAAACTTCTAAACTCAAAGAAAGCCATCCGATCTGGGAATGAGGGGTATAGCCCCTCATTTCAATCAAAACTTTATGTGAGCTTTGGGCATCCTCGAGAGCTAGAGCATCCTTAAGAGAGTTTCTTAGAGCTTTTCAAAACACCCCAAGCCATCATATTCTCGATTTTCTTCAAGCTAAAATAGTGCATCCTCCCTCAATTCCCATTTGCTCAAACCACAACCAGTGCAATCAACCAAAGTGCAATTAACTTTGCACACACCATCCCTAGAGAGTCGAGCAAGAATGAATCATTCCCCAAGCTTCTCGATGATCAATGGGTGGACTTTGATCAATCCTAGATTCCAAACTTTAGGTGTTGGTCTTTCGAAAGCCACCCTCAAATTATAGGCTAATCAAGAGAGCTTTATCTCTACTATACTAAGCTTCCTCAATCCGATTTGCCACCGGCCTTGAGCTTGAGGTGTGTCTTTGAAAAAGACCTTGGGTGAAAAATGAGTTAGAGATTTTGAAGAAAACTTGCATGTCATGTGAACTTAGTTGTTGGATCCCCTTGGATCCTACATGCGAAGGTGTGAGATCCATTTGAGTCAATCCGAGCTCGGGTGAGCTTAGATCATGCAGCAATGGTGGAGACTCCATTCTCCCTTGCTCACATGATGATAGATCACACATCATCCATTTCATGATCGACAATCGTGATTAGATCCGATTTAATCCTATTAAGCATGGAATTAATCGCGGGTCATCCAATCTTAGATTGGATAATGCACGAAAGCGCTGCCATCACCACCACGCGACTAACTAAAATTATTTTAATAACCAATCTCGGCACTATGTGGAAAGTGCACCATATCAACGCGCCATGTGGCATCGATGGTATTCGGGTTAATTAGGCCTAATTAATGTATTTTGATTGAAATTTGTAAAAATTATAACTAATTGAAGAAAATCAAAAAATATAAATAAATGCCCATTTTAAAGGTATTTCATAGGATAATTTATTAAAAATATTCATAATTAATTTTGAATAATAATTAGGCTTAATTAAGGTTTAATCACAAAATTAATCAAATTAATTACCTTTTAATTGCTTAAGTAATTAATCCCAAACTTTATGGCTTAATTCAATGGGATGACCTCCTTTAGTAATTTTCTTAGATTTATTGCTTAATTAATTAAGGAAATTGATTAATTAAGTTTTAATTACTCTCAAGTTAATTAATCATAAATTAATCCCATGAACAGTAATAAATTAATTATATAAGTGGTTAATTATTGTTTAACATGCATAAACCTATAGGATAAGGTTGAGGCTTCCTTAGCCCATTTCCCTAGGTTCATTCCATTAATCAAACTAATGGAGGTTTAACTAATTACTTAAATTATTTAATTGATTAAATTAAAATATTAATCATGTTATACTTTAATTAATTAAGTCTTGGGTAGACCCTTAGGTGTTCAACAACCTAAGAAAATCTTAAGGAAATTATAATTAGCCCACATGTGTGAGAATTATAAGAGTACTTAATTAAGTTTCTTAGCTTAATTAATCATTAATTGCCAATTATATTAGGCCCTTTCATTTCTTATGATCATTGCTAATTTAATTTCTAATGCATGTGCATATCATGTTGGCTCATAATTATTTGGGTAATTATGTAAAGGTAACATAGGAAAGGGTTAATTAATGGATTTAATGCATATTACAACCTAATTAAACCATAAAATCAACCTAATCACATTTCATTAAACCAAATGAATTAGTAAATATGAGAATGGGATAGAACTAGCAAACCTTTTCTCATATCCTTAAGTCAAAATCAAAACATGAAATTAAAAATTGCATTAAAGAAGCTTTGGTTTGTTTTTAAATGATTTTATTTGATATGATTGTCCTTAGAATTAATTTAATTGAATGAAATCATATGTTTATGTTTATTTATTCCTTTACAATCATGATAAATGTAGTATGGAATTTAAATCATGCATTCATCTTTTCAACGTTAATTAAATCAAATGATTTTCTTTTATGAAAGTTTGCTTGTGTTGCACTAATTTATAATATGTGTGGCTATTATCACCGATAAATTAAAATTATTTTTCCAAAGTTTATAAATCAATTACATTGATTAGAGTGATAGTAGTGATGAATACATATAGATTTGCATGTGTTGATAGATTAAGTATATGAAGTGAAGCTCTCTTTCTCTCATTCTTATGTATTTTAACATTACAATTTGGATAGAGCTTTAAATCATATACATAAATAATCCAACTAAAGATGATACAATCTTTGCATGATCTTCATCCTCTTAATTATGAATACATGTGTACATATTTAAGAAAATAGATATATAGTCTAGACATCCGGAATACGAGGCTTTAATTAGCCTTAAGGATGTCATTTGATTACATCACTGACAATGATAATGCACTTTATGTCTTTTATACATGTATGTGTATATTTAATTAGAAAATGGCAATCCTCTTTTCTATTGAAAATGCATGCTTTCATAATTGTTTAAGTTATTGAATTAATTAATCATGTGATTTGGAGCTCTCTTCTTATGTTCATGTATGCATATTTACATATATTTGAATGCAAATGGGTATAAAGTTTGGACATCCTAGAATACGATGCTTTAGTTATCCTCAAGGAGATCATTTGATTACCTCACTTCCTAGTTAACAATGACACATACCTATTTAATTTCAACCCTTTGTATTTTCATATAAGAATTTAGATAGAGCTTTAAACTAATATAATTAAATAATCCAATCAACAAAATAAAAATATATAAACTTCAAATACATATGTACACACATCATATAAGTATGCCAAAATGTGTTGCATGTCCAGATACATCTAGGATTAAAATCATATGCATGTTACATGTGATGCAAAGGAAGGATTTAATATATGTCATGTGATGGTAATTCAATTAAATTAATCTTAAGAAGCCCTTCATCTTGAATATGATTATATAAAGTGGAACTAAACTTAGGATTAATTAAATCATTTAATAAGTCATTCACTAAAGAGAACTAAATCAAATTAACGTACTTTAGAAAGTGGTTTAAGGTATGGATGAAAGAGAATTATCCCCTTTCTTCTCTTTATAATACTGAGTTGCTAAGTGTAATCATATGAAACAAAAGAAAACATAAATTAAAATTCTCAAATCAATTATTAACCTCACTTTAGAGTGAGTCTTCAACCTCCTCATCATAAATCTTGGATTCTTATAGACACTAAGAGCTCCTTAGTCTTAAGACACTTCTAGTGATTAGGTGAACACTTAACTTAAGCTAGAAACTTAGAAGGGTTAGCCATAAGGGTAGGTTATGCAAGGGATTTAGTGAGACTTGCCCATCCCATGGCCTAAACCCAACCTATGTCTTTCCTTCAAACCAAACCTTGAATTCAAATTCAAATTCAAATTCAAATACCAAATCCAAATTTCAAACCAAATGATTGAAATCCATAATCAAATCCAAAATCAAAATCCTACCTAAGCTATGATTTTATCCTATGGACTTAGCCTTAGCCAAATCCAAATCCATACAAATTCAATTGATTTTCTCAGATCAATTCAATCCCTCCATCAACTACCAAATCTAAATTCAAATCCTTCTAAATGATTAAAACCCAAAATCAAATCCAAATCCCAAAATTCTTTCCTAAGCCATATGACCCTCTTTCATAAGTTTAGCCAAACCTCATGTAAATTAACCCAAACTCAATTGATTTCTTTATAAATCAATTATTCCTTCATTGATATTCACAAATATAAATTAAACCTACACTCAAATGACCAAAATAAATAAAACTAAATCAAATCCCTACTTAAGCCCTTTTGACCTACCTCCATGAGCTTAGTCAAATTTTCTTCCAAATCGGT
Organism: Cymbidium sinense; assembly: GCA_021442155.1. Taxonomy (NCBI): domain Eukaryota; kingdom Viridiplantae; phylum Streptophyta; class Magnoliopsida; order Asparagales; family Orchidaceae; genus Cymbidium; species Cymbidium sinense. The sequence continues at coordinate 62,955,941 of CM038225.1, forward strand.
CCAAACTCAAGTGATTTTCTCATAAATCATGTATACCTTCATTTATATTCACAAATATAAATGAAATATAAATTCACATGACCAAAACTAAGTCCAAAATTAAGTCAAAACCCAATTCAAGCCCTTTAAGCCAATTCCTTGAACTTGGCCAAATCCTATCCAAAAAAAGTCAAAACTAATGGATTTTCTCTTGAATCAATCATTCCTTCAATCATCTACCTAAATATAAATGGAACCTACAATTATCTAGCCAAGTTGAAATCAACCCAAGTCAAGCCCAAGTTAGCCTTTTACTTGAAAATTTCAAATGAACCAAAACCTATTAGAGCCCAAATTGATTGCGTGGATTTATATTTCAATCATAAACTCATACATAAGTCCAACTAAACTTGAATCAAGCCAAAACCAAGCTAGTTGACCCATCTTGGTCCACTTGACCCAAAGTGGCCTAAAAGACCTTTTGAGCCAAGTTCTAATGCAACCTAAATTGGATTGAACCAAGCCCATCCAAGCCTCTTGTCATGATAAACAATCACCCTAGAGTGATCAATTGCCTTAAATTGGGTCAAACCAAGTCAACTTGGTCCTTTGACCAAGTCAACCCTTAGCCCAAATGAAACCCAAACTAGCCAAAAATCACCATACACCAAATTGATTAGAACCATTGATTCACACCAACCCATAATCAATGTTTGAACATGACTTGACCTTCAATTGAGCCAAGCCAAGTCCAATTGGTCATTTGACATAAGTTGACCAAATTGGCCTAAAAGGCCAAAATAGGTCAAATCATGATCTAACCCAAATTAATTGCTACCAATGGTTCAAGTTCATTCCAAATTGATTATTGAACTTGACTAAAGTCATAATTGAGCCTAATTTGACCAATTGGTCAACTTGACCCAACCTAGCCCAAATTGACCTAAAGGGTCAAGTTGGTCAAAATCTAAATTAAATCTAAATTGATTCAAATCAAAGACAATCATTTTAAATTGACCAATTGAACATGATCCAACACCTAACCCAACCCAATTTGGTCAATTTGGTCAAATTGGTCAACTTAGCCCATTTGACACATATGAATCCAAATGAGCTAAAATCAAACCTAGGCCAAATTAATTGAAACCACTTGAACCAAAACTCTTCAAATTATCATTTGAACTTAACCTAAGCCTTAGTTTGACTCAATTTGACCAATTGGTCAACCCAACCCAACATGACCTAATATGAACCCATTTGACAAATAAAGCCAAAACTCATAAAACCAACCCATTACCCATTGGAGGCTGACCAACATGACTCAAACTCACCCTAACTCAATCCAAAATCAGCCCAAACCTATTTGGAGCCAAGTCCAATGCAAATCCTCCATGGATCCTCTCCCCAAGTGATATTTTACCAAAATAGAAAAGTCCACTCTCCCTTTTAGCTTGGTAGTCGCCACTCTTCCAAATGAGGGATCCCTAAACCTTCTAGCCCACTCTAAAGGTGTTGGGACTTACCATGGACAAAGGGAGGTGAGCCAACTCACCTCCCATGCAAGCCAGCAACCAACGGATCCAAGCCAAGCAATCTACCCAAATCAAGGCTTAAGCCACCTCCTCCTCCTTCCTCCAACCAAACTAAGTCACATGGACTCGATGGTGACCACTCCACTCGACTTTGGCTTGCTAGCCAAAAAATGGGAAGCAATCCCGCCCATCCAACTCAAAGAACCGAGGGTATGCTCTAAATGAAAGCATCAATTCAATCGAGAGAGCTTCATAGCATGATTTTGAGCCTTCTTGCAATCCATAGAGATCATCTTCAGATTGACATTTTTCTTCCCTCCCTGAAATGGGGAGGCTAATCCCGATCCAAGCTTGCTGCTTCCTCAACCAAAACCAAATTACTCTTACACACACCTTCCACGCACATCATCGGCTACCCAAGTTTTTCCCGAGCTCCCAAGCGTGAGGATTGACCTCGCTCAACATCGAGCTCCAAAATGATAGAACTTGATCTACCGAGTGAACTAAGTGGAATTTACGTAACTCAACAAGGCATCATCTCTACTAGATAAAGCTCCACATCCCACCGTCGCATCTTGAGTCGCCAGATAATTTCTAAATCAGAGAAATAAAAATTTTGGTTGCGCATTTTCAAAGGAAATTTGTATATGAGTTGATCTTGATCGCTCAATGTGTTTGATTTCCTTCACATGGTGTGGGTTGATTTTAGGGTTCATCCAAGCTTGAGTGAGCTGATTGAATGATCCATGGTGGATGGATGCCATTATTCATCGCCACAATAGAAGGATCACTGCTATCCATTCTGTGATTGGAACAGATGACTCTAATCAAATCATGTTAGATTTCCTTATTTTTCCCTTTACTATGGAGAAAATTTTCTATATAGTCACCTTCCAAATCTGGTGAGAAATGAAAGAGGCAACACCCTATATAAAAATTTATCTTGGTAAGATGCCACGTAGATCCGTAGATGTACTTATTCAGTGATCGATACATCATCAAGGTATAGTGCACTATCTCAAAAGATAGAAGTCACTACCCTTTAATGGAACCAATCACCTCAATAAGGACTCCTAAGGATGATGGGCCCGCATATGTACTAGAGATTCTTCCTTTACTTTACATTAAAAAAACATGGTTTATTTTAAACTGGGTTCGTTCTATAAGGGCAATCCCCATAGTTAATTACATATTAAATGACATGATCCCTTAGCAAAACTCTTGATTATGATAAATGATCATTGTCTCAATATTTAAATAGAAAGGACTATCAATCGATTAGTTTGTTTTTGAGAGATCAAATGGGATTAATCAAAAGAGGGAGTTATTATCGAAGCCAAAAGGAAAAAAGTAAGAGATGCCCATGATGCTAGGAAAAGCATCTCAAATTATCCTAAAATTAGGCTTTACATTTTGGAAATTGATTTAGCTTGTTTGAGTTATATTTTTCATTAGAAATTTAGACTTAAGATTCCTTAACACAAGATTAAGTAAATATCTAAGAGGTGGGGAATTATGCTTATGACCCACAAAGGGAAGAAGCAACTCTAACCTAAATCTAAGGAGAGATGAGGGCTAGAAGCATAACCTAAATCTAAGGCATAAATGGTAATTGGTCTCCACAAGAGAGGACAAATCACCACTTGGACTTATAACTACCTAGGGTGGCCGCCTAACTCCTCTATGAGTTTAAATTCATGTAGGTAAGTCTTTATGCTTATGCAAGATAGTGGTATATTATTTAGAAAGAGACTAAGTCCTTAAGCTCACCCCTTAAAGAGACTAGATCATGTAAAGTATGCTTCAAATGACCTAAACAAATCTAATGCAATTTAGATTTCATTTTTTATTTTATTTTTGGACAATCATTGACTGTGCTAATAGGATTTTTATGACTAATGTATGAGAAATCGATTATTGGCCAAAATCAGAGAAGGTAGAGATGAGTTTCTACCACGGCCCTCAAAGGTAAAGTTCTGCAAAGGTGGAAGCCTCCAATCTTGAGTAAAATAAGATCCATTTATGATATCATAAAGAAATGCTCATCCAACTAAGGGGTTACTAATTCTTTTATCTTGATTTTAAACTTAAACTTTAGGTGAGATTATGAGTTATTTAATTTTAATTTTAGTTGTTGTAGTAAAAGATTTATTTTTTCTAAAGAGCCTAATCCACATCTAGGCCATACATAAAGTAAGAAAGAAACTAGGAAAAGCATGCCACTTAATGCAAAAGCTAAATAAATCATCAAATAATTTATAAAGCTAATCGCAAAAAAAAGAATAAATGGTCATATATGGTCGCACCACCGACAAACTCAAAATACCAAATTGGTAGCTCTACCCTTAAACAATTACAAATAAATTGAATTACAATTTAAGAAAAGGAATTCATTGTTATGGGGGTCTTCAAGCTTTATTCTTCTTTCTTCTTCTTTTTTCTTTCTTTTCTTCTTTTCTTCTTTTCTTCTTTTCTCTTCCTCCTTTGATGGTTGGAAGGTGGATGCTCCAATACTTCACATGGTGCATAAGATGGGATCTTATGACCAATGCTCATCCTAATCCCTCATAATAAATCATTCCAAAATCATAAATATACAAAATTTTACATGAAAAGGAAAGGAAATCTAGATAACACCGAAAATAATGGTTAGTTAAATCACACCAAACAGATCCCAAGTTAAATCACACCAAATAGATCCCAAGCATATATTAGACTTATCACCCCACACATGGGTGACTAAGTCCACTCCTATGATTATGCAAGGGTATAAGCACTGCAAGCAAGAAGCATTTATATTTTTATTTATGATAGCATCCCTTAAGCACAATCCGCAAAAAAGAATGGTTAGACTAAGCACGTCCTACCATTCATTATATGAGAATACACCCTAAAGATAAAACAAATATCACAAAACAAAATATAACATCAAACCATGCAACACCTAACCTAGAAGTGATGACTTAGGATAATGTGTGTGCTTTGAAGGTTTGTATGCTTTAACTTTAGGTTCAAATTTTCTAAGTGTGAAGGACATGTTCAACTTAGAGGAGAGTTTCATTTAAGTTGTTTATGTGTTTTGGGTTATTTTATTTCATGTTTTAATTTGGTTTGAGTGAAACCTACAATTAATTACTAAATTATAAAGAGAGGGAAAGAAAAGGGAACTTCTCTTCCTTCCCTAATCATTAAGTAATTTCTAAGGTAAGTCATTTTAATTTCATGTAGGTGAATGTTTTGATTACATCATTTAATTAATCCTATGTTTAGATAAACCCTAAAAAAACCTATTAAAAAAAGGTATTTTGACATTAAATAAAATGAATCAAAATTCACATACATAACACATTACTTCATTTCTTGCCCAATATATATATACATGCATATGGATGGACCCTAAGTATATATATATACATGCAAATGAGAATAGTTAACACACTTTATGATGCATGCTAAGTAATCCATTTAAGAAAATTTAGAAGTTGAATATGCATGATTTTTCTTAAGTAGAAAAGGTTTTCCTTATCCAAAATTTCACATACATACATTGGAGTAAGAAAGGCATAAGTGAGTATAGCTCCATTGTTAACTGAGGTGTAAGGTACAAGACCTACTTAGGGCTACTTAAAGCCTCATAACCTCGGGTTGTCCAGACTAATACATCACTTTCCTTAAATACAAACATGCATATAAAAGAAATGAAGTGGAAAAAGGAATATGCAAAAGTTGTATAATAGATTTATTTTTGTTTATGCAATTTATGCATGTAAGTATATGAAAACTTTCTTACGATAACATAGGGATGAATAGGTATAAGATTAAGTAAATGTTCTTTTTCAAATGAACCCAACATCTTACTAACTCCTATTCAAAACTATGCTAACATGAGGAAGAAAGAGAGCCTATGCTAAACATGCTTTATAATCCATCACATGCAAGCTTATAATTAAGATAGGAATAGCACATATTCAGATTTTATATTTCATTCATAAGTTTTGAAAATATTTTTATTTAGTAGTGATAATAGCCACTCATATTTTACTTTAGCCAACACATGCACATTTGACATAAAGTAAACAATTTTCATTTTAAAATTTGAAACATGAAATTATGAATGCATGAATCACATGACATACAACTTAACATGTTGGGAAAGATCTAAAGCAATGAAAGAAAAAAACTCACTTTACTTAAATCCTAAAGACATTCTTAAAGAATAAGAATATTTAGAATAAATCAAAGTGAATTTCAAAATGATTTTGTTTAGTTTGAAGTTTGATTCAACTTTAGAAAGATAAGATAAGTTTGTTGTTCTTAACCCATTCCCACATGTGTTTTATATTTTTTTAATTTTTAGATAATTAAATCCATTTTAAGCATTGATTAGGTTAAGGTATAAAATTAAGTAGCTTAATTAACCATTACCTACACCTTAGAAAAATTAACTAAGTAATTATGAGCCAATAAGATAACATAAAACCCACAAGATATTTAAATTTGTAATGCACCTAATAATGGAAAGGCCTAATGCAATTTGGCTCACAATTAAAAGTTAATTAAGCTAAGGGGTTTAGATTAAGTACTTTTAAAATACCCTTTCATACTTATGAAAGGGGTTTTAATTTCCTTAATTAAACTTAGGCTATTAAACATAAGCATCTACCCAAGGTAGATTAATTAAGTTTTGGAGCTTTTAGAATTTTTAAAAATTTTTAAAGGGATAATTAATGAAATACCCTTAATTAAGATGGGATTAAGGAGAAAAGGGGGTTTAGGGAATAGCTTAGAGAAATGCCCCAAAATTATTCCACAAAACCTTTACTCACTGGATCTAACCTTAATCAAACTTAATCATAGGATAAATTCAATAATCACACCTTAATTACCCTTAATTACATGAAAGGGATAATTAGGGAATGATAACAATTTCCTAATTAAGGTCTCAATAAATCTCAAGAAAATTAGGGAGGTAGGTCATCCCCTAAAATTAACCCTAGAAATTTAAGATTAATTGATGACCTAATTAGAGGATAATTAGCTAATTAAGATTCCCAAAGAAACCTAAATTTAGAGAAAAGGGTAATTCAAAATCCATTAAAACCATTTTAAAATATTCTAGATGAAATTATCTATCCATAGCATTTTTCTTTTTTTTTGATTTTTGAAGAAAGGGATTAATTAGGATTAATTTAGAATTTAGGATAGAATAATCTACATCTGCATATGAAAAAGCGCGCTGGAGCACGCTTTGATTCATTGTCCGATCAAAGATCGGATGGCCAAGATCTCCCAAGGTTTATAAAATGGATACGTATGTAAATGTTGGAATAATCTCCATCCATAAAAAGTGATGATGGATGGCCGAGATTCATCCTGCCAAAGCTCAAGATGAATGAGATCCATCCACCTTCTAGCTTTGATCCGAGCTCGAGCAGAAGCAGAATTTAGCCCACACCTCATCAATTACCAATACATCCAATGGCTAAGATCCTATGAAATTAAAGTTAACTTCACAAAGGACCAACACCTATGAGAATTAAGCAAAAAATTATTAACCTCGGTGATCATTGGTTCTCATTCCCTGGATGAGCTTTGTTTGGTTGAGACGAGGCCTTGCTAAAGTTTTGAGCACTTGAGGTTGAGTGTGAGCTCATAGACCAACTCTTCCTCAATTCCTTTGTGACATTGATCAAGCTAGGTCTCCCTTGCCATTAGAACTTTAGAGAGCTTGGACAAGCTTGACTTGACCATGGATGAGTGTGCAAGAGGAATTGGACTAATTTGGAGTGAGGAAGAAATTGGCTCTTCAATGGACCTCCCTATTTTCAAGTGGAGAAAATCAAGAAGATGGAAATTGAATCCCCCTCTAGGAAGCTTAAGATCAATTGCAAATGGCTCCTCGACTCTATTGCTCAACCTGACCGTGAGTGTATGAAAATAGAAGTGAATTAGGGGAGTATATCTCCCCTTGAAGGATCGGATGGTACAATGTCCATGCTATTTTAATCCAATTGAGCATATGGAGTTAGTTGTTTATACATGGTCAATTTCCTGAGGAATGGAATGCCAACTTCTCATGTGCTTGAATTGAGCTTAAGAGGGAATTTGAAATTTTAATTTTGCTCTAAGTGGTCGATTGGTCTATGGGTCAAATGGCTGACCCAAACCCATTGGACTGGGAGCACCACTCATCACTAAGTCCCCTTGAGCTTTTAGGAAAGCCTCAAGTGATTGTGAAGAGGGTATGACCAAATTACCCATGGGTTAGCCAAACTTTCTTCTATGGCCTAGGGTAGAATGGTCATTTTGCTATTTTTTTCACTTTGGGTATGTTTGGTATGTTGAGAAAATAAGCTTGGCCAAGTTTCATTAAATTTGGAATCTATTTGATAGGGTTTGGCTCATGTTGACCCATTTAGGTCAAAATAGGTCAACTGGTCAACCAATTGGTCAAATTGGGTCAAGTCAAACCAAGGGTTAGTCAAGTTCATATGACCATTTGAAATGTTTTGGTGCCTTTGGTTTGGTTCAATTTGGATTAGATTTAGTTTTGACTCATATGACTCATTTTGGTCAAATGGGTCAAGTTGACCCATTTGACCTATTTGAGGTAGGTCAAGGATAGGTATAAGTTTGGTTAGTCATATGGAGGGGAGTGATATCTTTGTTTCCAATCAATTTGGGTTAAGTTCAATTTTGGCTCAACATGACCCCTTTAGTCATGTAGTCTAAGGTCAATTGAGTTAGGCTAGTTGACCAATTGAGGCTTTGTTCAAGCTCCACAAGTGATTTGGAATGGACTTGGCCCATTGGTTTCAATCAATTTGGCTTAGATCAAGTTTTGACACATTTTGTCCCTTTAGGTCAAAATAGGTCAACTTCAAGTGGGCCAATTGGGCTAGGGTTAGCTCAAATGTTGGCTTGGTCAAGTTCAAACATAGGTCATGAGTGAACTTAGATCAATGGTTTCAATCAATTTGGCCTATGGAATTTCATGTTAAGTGTGACTTGATCAACCCCTTAGTTTGACTTGTTTTGGCCAAATTTGATTGATTGATCATCCCATGATGATTATTGATCATGATGAGAGGATATGTGAGTTTGGTTCAATCCAAATTGGTTAGGATCAAAAGTTGGCTCATAAGGGTACTTTAGGTCACTTTGGGTCAAGTGAGCCTAAGTCAAATGGCTTGGTCAAAGCTTGATTTGGAGTTGATTGATCTTGTATATGGACTTATGATTGAAATATAAATCAATTTATAAGTGGTTTGAAGTCAAATGGGTTTTGATCCATTTGAAAATTGTATATTCAAAGGAATTGATTTGGCTAAGATTTGATTGAGAAAAATCAAGGATTTGGCATGATTTGAAAGTGATTTGGCTAAGTCCAAGATTTTGACTTGAAAGGCATAGATTTGATTTTGAATGGTTTTGAGTTTGATTTTGGAGTTGATTTTGATTGTTTGAATTTATATTTCATTTATATATGTGAATATAAATGAGAATATAAATTGGTCATGAGAAAATTTCAAGAATTTGAAAGTGTTTAATCATGAAAGGAATTTAAAGGATTTAAACAAAATTAATTTGAAATTTAATTTTTTGAATTGGATTTGATTCATTTATATTTATATTTCATTTATATATGAGAATACAAATAAGTTTTGAGAAAATATTAAGGATTTGAAAAGGTTTGATCAAAGTTTAGTTAAATCCATTAATGAAAATTAAGGGATTTAAGGGAATTTCAAGGATTTTAAATTTGGAATTTAATTTTGCCTTTGATTGATTGATTTTATATTTATATATGGGAATATAAATGAGAATATAAATAAGTTTTGGGAAAATCCATGGATTTGAATAGGTTTGATCAAAGTTTAGATTGATTTTGGCTAAGTCCTTTAATGAAAATTAAAGGGACTTAAGAAAATTTTCATGAATTGATTTGGAATTTTGAGTTTGATTTGATGGGTTTGAAATTATATTTAATTTATATATGTGAATATAAATGAGAATATAAATTGTTCATGAGAAAATCTCAAAGGTTTGAATAGGTTTAGATCATATTTTGGCTAAGTCCTTAAGAAAGGGTTAAGGACTTAAAATTTGAACTTAGGAATTTTGATGAATTTTGATCATGGGTTTCAAATATATATTTTAATCATGGAGTTCAATCATGGAATTCAATCATGGAATTGAATTGAGTTTGAAGAAAAAAATCAATTAGAATTAATTTAGAGTTTGACTTAAAGAAGGAAAGTGAGGAATGGTTTAAGCTAAAGCGTAAGAAATTTTCCTAGCACCCCAAGGCATGACCTATTATGGCTAACTCTTCTAAGTCATTTAGGATAGGTTTCTGTCCACCTAATCACTAGATGTGTCTTAAGACTAAGGAACCCTTAAAGTCTTAGAGAAGTCCTGTCTAAGATGGGGTTGAGAGCTCATTCTAAATGAGGTCAACAACGTCGCTGGTGATTGATCATCCAAGTCCATCCATGACGAGATCAATACCTCATCCACCGGGTCGACTTAGCATACGGATGTGATAACTTAAATAGTCAAGGTGCCATATGGAAAGCATGTAACGGAGCCGCCATGGTGGCAACAGATTAAGGATTAATTAATTAATGTATTTTAATGATAAAAATTCCATGATTCATAACTAATTATAAAAAAATCTGCTATCCCCACAGAAAGTATTTAACAGGAGACGGGAGGCCTACACTTCATATTCTCCATTTATAAAGGTAGAGGTTCAGCTGGCCTCTGACTTGTAGATTTCGACGCGACTACCCACGCTGATCATACCAACAACATTTTGCTCATGGGAACTACCCACCATGGGAGAGAAGCTGCTTAGAGAGATTGGTGGTGTCTCCACCACACCGCCTACCCCTGCCCACACCATCTTGATCCATGTTCCAAAGATCTCAAATTCCACCAAAGGACATGAAGGCCTCATCTGGGAGAAGAGGACCCGACGGAGATCCGCTGGCCTGGGATCTCTCCATCTACACTCATGTGGAGCTCTCCGACCTTCCACCCTAGTCATGGTGAGGAAGGAATGGTAACCTGGCATCCGACACCACAATGATGGAGATAGCTTTGAGGGAGAAGGTGAGCCGCCAGACCTATGATCCTCTAGGAGTGTCACCCCATACGATTCGGGACAATCGAGTGTCTTTCTTCCGAGTATATCCTCACGTGGTTAACTCTAGTGGGAGGTCCGGTGCCTCATAGTACATGATAGTGATCCCACCACCGCCAAAGTCATTTGTTAGATCATTCTTTAGATGATATAGTAGCCCATTATCTCATGGAGAAGAAAGAGATACTAGCATATCAGTCCGATGAGGAGAAGATTAGCTTTGATCTCAATGAAGATGATTTATTGGGAGATTGAGGTTTGTATGGTAAACATGGGATCCCTCCTTTGAGAGCAAGAGACTATGGAAGGTGTTGAGGTCGCAAGAAGACATAGCCTACCCAACACCTCCTTTAAGAAGGTAAGGATGAAAAATAGATAAGATGGAGAGAGACTCAATAGCAACTATCTTAGCACTTCAAAACCAAGCACTGCGGCATAGCATTTGACTCATACGTTGAACTTCCCAACAATTCAATGAAGACTTTTGAAGTTAGAGTAACTCTTTAACAAGATGTTTGTTAGAGCTCAAGAATGGTCACTATTGGTGATCTCATTGTGGCTCAATAAAACCATGGTGAGTACCTTGTTGATTACATTCTCAAATGGCATAAATTGAGTATGAAATGCAAACCTTAGTGTTCGAACGATGCCATCAAGTCGCTTAAGAATATCCATGGCCCCCACCTTCATGTTCAAAGGTTTCACCATCAAAACTTTTGAGAAATTAATGAACAAGGTGGCTAACTTGCAAGGAGAAGCCAAACAATTGCCTTCTCCGATCTACCAACAAAGAAGCCACGTAAGGCATATGAGAAGAAGCCTGTGGTAATGATAGTAAGAGACAAGGGGAAATAGAGCCATAGAGCATGAGAGACCTTGTGCTTCATAATCATCACTCCACCTCCTCACCACCACCGAGGTAGCTCTACCGCCGCCATAGTAGCCTCAATGGCTCGACTACCTCCTTAGCCACATCATTAGCAACAGCACACATACCCGCCATGCTATGGTCCACATATTTCTTTGGATAAACTTAACAAGCCTTATTCATTTAAGAGGGAGGTAATCGAAGATCTTTAAGAATCTCTTAAAGAAGCTGATTTTCACCACCAACCTAAGAGACTAGAGGAAGTGGGCAAAAGCAATGATCCTAACTTTTGCCCCTACTACTGTATGCTAGGTCATGTTTTGGAATATTGCTTCTCATTTAAGGACTAGCTTGAACATAGCTTCAAGACCGCTATAGTCATCCTGAAGAAATACCTTGTGGAACAACCATCCGCCCATTAGGGTAATCCTTGGGTATACTTGCAATCCTTCCAAAACCAAAGAAGGTTAGGATATCTCCTTATCCAAAACCTCTAAGAAAATTATCTCAAAATCAAGAAACTTTGCAGGTGCCCAAGCCACTCAAACTTCCAACATTAAGGAAGGTTTGCATGTTGCCAATGCCAATTGAGGGAAAGGGGAGCTCAGTAGTACAAAGATGTGCCAAGGGATAGCCTGAGAAACCACCAATAGAGTCCTTCCTCCGCCTACCATTGCACTTACTACATCACGCTTCCTCTACTTCGCCTAGCTCTTCTTCTAGTAGACATCTTATATTGGTGGATGAGGGCATCAAATCCCTCACCCTCTTATTTTACTTGATTTCTACTATGTACCTTCTATAAATCCAAGAAATTAAAGAATAAAGCTAGCTTGAATTATATTCATGTCACTTATGATGGGTTCTCTAAATCTATTCCTAATGATAACTCTTTAAGTCTAAATAATAACTATAATCATTCTAATATTCCTCTTTGATTCGAGTTAGATTTTCCTACTCATAATACTATAGGTTCACCTCTTGAGATAGACTTGGAATCATTCGACTGAGGGTCCCATAGGAGAAGTCGTAGGTGAACGATGTGTAGAATCAATCAGAGATGCAAGATTCTACCTCTTAGGCGACCTCAAGATAGAGGGAAATAAGTCATTGGTTTAGAGGATCAAGAAGCCCTTTCACGTGATACTCCACCCTTGGATATGCTTGTGGAGGATTAACCCCAAGGTGGACTACAATGTCCTCTCTCACTTAAGAAAGTTGCCATCTAAGCTAAGCATATACAATGCCATTATCTTATCCAAAGATATGAGGGAATCATTAATCAAGGCTCTCCTTAATCCGAGATATGCTTAGCTCAATTGACCATTATTAGAGGAGGCACATTATTCTAGAGAAGCCTAGGGGATCACTTCCATATGAAGACCTTCTTCTAGGGGACATGGAGCACAATCGCCCCTACATTACAATGGACATGGGCGATTCGACTTACAGCTTCGCATCCGTGCATTGGTGAACATCATGAGTCTAAAGACCCTTAACTATTTGAGGATTAACATCTCCACACTCCAAAGAGATTGGATGATGTTGAGAGGATTCAATGAACAAGGAAAGTGACCTTTAGGTTCCATAGTGTTATCTTGAGATAGATTACCGGAAGATCAAGAGAAGTTTTATATCATTGATTTGAATACTTCATTCACCGCTTTGCTGTAGGCCTTGGATACACCAAAATAAGATGATTTCATCCTCTCTCCATCGTGCATCAAGTTCAAGAAGGATGGGATTGAGTATCGTGTCAAAGGAAATGAAAAGCCATTTTCATTCAAAAGGTTGAGATATATGAGAATACTATCTTCCTCAAAACACCTTTTCTCGTGAACTTGGTCAAAATTTAAATTCAAAAGAAAAGAAAATGAAGAAAAGACAAGAAAAATGAAAATCCAAGTGAACGAAAGGGAAATTGAAGAAGAAATAGAGTCGAAGATATCACATTCCACACACGCTCATTCCATCATATGAACATGTGGGTAGGATGACTCGACCTCCACCGTGAGGCGAGGTAGAAATAGAGGTAGTTCTAGAGGTGGAAGACACCCTAGTTGGCCATCACCAATAAGGGTTATGTTCTAGTTCATGAGTACCCTACTATTCACATAGACTTAGAATCTAGCTCAAAGGATAAGTCTAATATGATTAGCATACCGCCAACCCCTCTCAACGGGTTTCATTAGAGGTGACACTGAAAGGTGACAATGATGAAGATTGGTCCTCAGACAAAGAAAAGTATTCAAATCAAATATATGTAAAATTATCGAAGGTTAGGAATCTTAGCTCTATCTTCAAAAGCTAAAGATTTAGTAGTTAAGGAAGCCTCCTTCCAAGGATATGAAGTCAAGAGATTCTTTTAGGATCATCTTTCTCAAGTCCCAAGTGGATGTAGAACTTAAGGAGAATTCATATAAAGAATTGATGGAATTGCCTTTTGATTGGTATTCACCTTATGTTCTTAATCTTGCAAAGAAGGGTTTGATTCTTTATACGTGGTCTAAACACATGTCGAATACTTTGAAAAGCTATGGAACAACACAGTGAGATGCACAATCATGATCGCATTAAGATTCGTACAAGGGTCCAATCGATGTTATAGGATCATGCCTTTCAACCTTTAAAATGTTGGTGCTACATACCAATGAGCCATGACTCGATCTTCAATGAACTCATCCATCATCGTTGAGTGATACATTAATGATCGAGTAGTCAAGAGTAGAGAAAAGGAAGATAATCTCTTTGACTTGAGAATAATTTTGAATGATTAAGATAATATAACCTCAAAATGAATCCTCAAGTGTGCATTGAGTAGCTTCATGGAAATTCCTTGGGTTTGTTGTTCTCCATCGGGAATAGAAATAGATCTAAAAAAGATCAAAGCTATTTTAGAAATGCAACCTTCTAAGAGTTTAACTCAACTCATCTTTCTAAGGATTGTATATCGAGATGCTTTATCTCCAACCTATCGAAAGATTTAAACCATTCTCGACACTTGTTAAAGAGGATGTCAAGTTCAAGTGAGATGACAAGTGCCGATTCCTTTAGAGATATCAAACAAGATTTGGTGAAGCCGCCAATTCTAGTAGCCCTATCCGCGTGCCACTCATCCTCTACACTATTGCATTGGATGACTCTCGGTGCTCTATTGGCCCAAGCTAACGATGAAGGGAAGGAGAGTGCTCTCTACTACCTTAACCATCGCCCCGATTCTTGCTAAAGTGAACTATCGCCCATTGAGAAATATTTCCTAGCTTTGATCTTTGCCTCCCAAAAGCTACATACACTATATGCTTTCTCATAAGGTGAACTTGATTTCCGAACCAAACCACCGCAAAGATCTCATGACACGCCAATGCTATCGGACATTTGGCACGATGGTCCATGATACTCTCATAATTTGATATAACATTCGCGTCTTTGAAAGAAAGGAAAAGCATTAGTGAATTTCTTAGCGATGCCCACTTCCTCGCTAATTCTTCACTTAATGATGACGCCTAATGAAAAATTATGAACTTAGGGGAGGTTGACAACCACGATGAGAGATGTATTTTGATGGTGCTTCTTTTCATAAAGGAAAGCACCACGATCTAAACATGCCAAAGAATTGGCATATCCAAAAGATGAGTCCATTCCAATAAGGGTCCAAAATAGACAAGTCATATCCATTATTGATGTTTAACTCATCGAGAGACTTTCTCTTGAAGGGGAGGTTGTCATTGCCTACAAGGACAAGGAGTTGGATTGGAGGCACATAGATTATTTGAACACCGGAAAACTACCTCAAGAAATGTCACAAGCCCATCGGTGAAACAAATAGCTCTCTCCTATGCTCTCATTGATGGCACTTTATACCAACGGTCCTCGATCAAATGTGGTTATCTTTGTTAGATTAACATGAAGCCCATGGCATTGTAATCGAGGTACATTTAGGTCTATGCTAAGCACATCAATCCAAATCAAGATGAAGATGAAGAATAAGAGACTAGGATACTACTAGCCTTTGATAATTCTGACTACATGGATGTAGCTAGGAGATGCCATCGGTGTTAGGTACACAATGTGGTCTTACATCACCACAACATTCTACACCCTACATTAACCGCATGGCCATTTAAGTGTTAGGGTATCGACATTGTGGGTCCTATAGATCCTCCTTCTTCTAAGGGTCATCGATTCATTTTAGACACGACTACTTTTCCAAGTGAGCGGAGGCAATCCCACTTAGAGAGGTCACCGATGTACTTTAATTTTTAGGAACCATATCGTATGTGTTCGGGTACCTCGATGAATTATATCCGATAATGGTACGCATTCAAAAGCACCAAGATCAAGAGGTTCTCCGAAGACATGGTATAGATTAGAGATACTCCACCATCTACTATCCTAGAGCAAATGGCTTAATAGAAGCATTCAACAAAACTCTCATCCAAATACTACGTAAGACCCTTGATGATAACAAGACGTGGAATGAGTAGTTGGTTGAAGCCTCAGGGCCTACTTCACCACATACAACTCCAACTTAGTCTACCCCATTTTTCTTAGTGTATGGGTCTAAAGCCGCTCTACCTTTAGAAGTTCAGCCCCATCACTAAGGATAGCATTAGGTAACAAGATCACTACAAAGCAAAAGCAAAGTTATGGTTAGAAGAGCTCGAAGGTTTAGAGGAGAGTCACCTACTGCATGCTAGAACCTCAAGTTATACAAGGCCAAAAGATTTAAGCTCATAATAAGCGGTTTGCCCTAGGTCTTTGAAAGTAGGAGAACTTGTATTAGTTCTAAAGAAACCAATTCTTGCCCGTAAATATGGGAGGAAAGTTTGAACCCACTTAGGAAGGCCCCATGTCATAGAGAAGGCCTACGAGGGAGGATCTTATCACTCATTGATTATAAGGGGAACACTGCTTCCAATTAATGGACTCTATTTAAAGAAATATTACCCATAAAGCTTTGGAAACAATTATCAATAATAAAATAAAAATCGATTCCATTTCATCAAAATCTTCTCTTCTTTTGAAGCATTGTTTGCTTATCTTGTGAATTGCTATATAGTGTGTTTAGGATAGGTGTAAGAGAACCCAATAGTATTCTATCCCTCTTCACAACACAAACACGATCAAACACAATCTTCTAGTACTATTAGAATAGGTGTAAGAAAACCCAAGAGGCATCTTATTTCGATTAGCATAACTGAAGTTAGGTGTAAGAGAACATGAGCATCCTTTCTTAGTGGAAAATCTCGGTTGCCATCTATGGAACCATTTCATCAATATCCCCAACGTTTAGGGTAGGTGTGAGAAAACCGAGAGGCATCCTATTCCCTTTAAATGCAAGCAAAATACATGTCAGTTGTCACTATGTGAGTCCCACACTTTCTTCCAAACTTGATCATTGTAAACCAATGAGTGCCTTGTTAATTTGGTAGGCTTCACTACCCGAAGCTACCTCATGTTGACTTTATTTAAGAGGATGTGAGTCCTCGAGCTTTCCAACTAATCATCATGATCTAACTAGGTCAAGTATATTTGAGGTTTAAGATAACTCCCCTAGAGGTTCCTTTCCCTTGACTACATTTGATGATGTAAGTCCCCAATGGCATTCACTAAGTAGTCTCCCTAGGTTGGATAGCACCGAGCAAGATAGACTATCCGAATCGCCCGCCATAGGAGGATGTGAGTCCGAGCTTTCTTCTAGGTTGATTGTTGCAAATTGATGGGCACCTTAGGTTGGTGATCTTCACTATGCGATATGACTCACCCGTGGATACACCACTCTTGGCGTGATGTGAGTCCCCGCACTTTTCCTTGAGTTCGCCACAATACCTATTTTATATATGACTAGCCATGTCATCTTCTCTAGGGTTTTGGATCAATCCCTCGCCCCCTTTCCCTGTGGGAATTCTATTTGGATAACATCCTTTGTGACCCCATTTAGACACTACCCGGGTTACTCTTGGATTGGACAGCCCCCCTTTCCTAATAGCCACCCCTATGGTTGGAGAATTTGTTCTGGATGTCCATTTTCCCTTGGTTTAGTATATTTGAGATAGGTCTAGCTAATATAAGCTCTTTCTTATTTGATCCCTCAAAACCAATAGGCCCAAATTAAAATAAACTAAATAAATAAATTAATTAATTCACTTGTGGATTAAGAATCAAGCCCCAAAGGGCCCCTTTTCTAAGCAAGCATCCTATCTTTAGTGTGTCAATAGAACTCCCTATAGGAATTTCCCGACACTGAGAGATAAATCCCCAAGTGGTACTCACTTTGTAGTTACCCTTAGGTCGTTCAATCTATTTTTCCATAAATAGTTACCCCAACAAATATTCTCGCTTTGGAATATGTAAGACTATGACACATTCTTTTAGCATGACTGTCACAAACTCACTTGCCTAGTCGGTTCAATTTGTTACCCAAAGAAATTGATCACCCAGTGGTCTTTTATAGTGAAAGATGTGAGTCCCCAAGATTTCTTCCCTTGAATTGATCATTGTAAACCAAAAGGAACTCCTTTGGGGTAGTTCTCCCATCTAGGGAAGCTACTCCCTTTGGTTCATTAAATGAGATAGGTCTTGGCTAATATAGCTCCTTCTCAATTTGATCCATCATAAACCAACGGAATCCATCAAAACAAATTTAAAAAAAAAATGAAACTAATCTTGACTATCCTTGAGTCGATCTAAGTCCCCAGCATTCACTCAATGTCTAGGTCGCTCGATTTGTTGCCTTGCTAACCAATCACCCCAATGGTTCCTTATTTTGGAAGATGTGAATCCGTGCTTTCTTCCTAACTTGACCGTTGCAAAAGGCATCTCTTTGGTTGGATAGTCCTACCTTGTGGTTGGTAGACTACTCCTTTTGGATTGGTAAGTCCGAAGTTAGTGCATCCGGGCCCTATTTAGTGCGCCCATCGCAAACCAATGGAATCCATTCGAAATAAACTAAAAATGAAATTAATCTTTGACTATCTCTGAGTTGATTTAAGTCCCTAGAAGCATTCACTCAATAGTTAGCCCTAGGTTTGGTTCAATTGCTTTGCCAATGGATCACCCCAAAGAACTAATCCCTACTTTAGAGGATGTAAGTTTATTATGTTTTATTCCAAGTACAAATTTGCACTGAAAGACATCTCTGGCTAGTCCTACTATGTGTTTGGTAGACTACCCTTTTGGATTGGTAAATTGAGTGAGGTCTAGGACTCTGTGGCTCTTACTTAGTGTGATCCATCGAAACCAACAGGGCCCATCTCAAAATCCAAAATCTAAAAATCTTAAACAAATTTAACCCTCCCCCCCACTTCCTTCAATGGAGTCAAACAACAAACAAAATAAATTCAACAAAACAAATTCAATCAATATTCCCTGGAGTCGGTCAAATCAAAATAATCAAAATAAATTAAACAAATCAAACCTCTCATCCCCTTGTGGATGATTTGAACTGTTTCCCTAGTGGAAGGTTCACATACTCTATCCCTAATGGATTTCTCCTTCCCTCTCTTATGTCCTTGGCATAAGTAGAGTCGCATTGCACTAAGCTCTAGATTCCTTCTACACCTTGGAGTAGACCGCTTCTATTAGTGCTTGTGATCATTCGGTTGTTGATCATTATAGTGTGGTGTTCCTTGTCGCCACACACACCTATTAGGTGCCCTTTGTTGACTTCAACTTTAGGATGAGCTATCAACCCTCCATCTTAGACATAAGACTTCTCTTAGACACTAAGAGTATCCTTTGTCTTATGATACTTCTAGTGATTAGGTGAACACTAAACCTAGCCCAGAAACTTAGAGGAGTTAGCCATAGGACAAGGTCATGCTTTAGGGGTGTTAGGAAAATTCGCACCCTATAGCTTGAACCAAAATCCTCACTTCCTTCTTCCAAGTCAAAACTCCAAACTCATATCAACCCCAACTCTAACTCAACCTTGAATCAATTCAATGGATTTTCTCAAATCATGAATCAATTCCAAATAATTGAAACTTGTGATTGAAGCCCATGATTGGATTCCAAACTCCAAAAATATTTCCTAAGTCCTTTGATTCCTCTCATAGCCTAAATCAAATCTAAATCAATTCAAATTCAAGAAATTTTCTCATATCCCATTTACTTTCTCATTTATATTCACAAATATAAATGAAATATAAATTCAAATATCCAAAATAAATTCAAAACTTAAATCTAAATTCAACCAAAATCCAACCTAAGCCTTTCAAGTCAAAATCTTAAACTTAGCCAAATTAATTTCAAATCAAGCCAAAACCTTGATTTTTCTTCTTGATTCAATCAATCCTTCAATCATGAATCCAAATATAAATATAAAATCCAATCATCAAACCAAAACTAAATTCAAAAAATCAAATCCAAGTCAAACTCATGTTTACCCTTTTGAGCTTGAAATTGTTAAATGAATCAAAACCCATTTGACTTCAAACTACTTGCAAATGGATTAATATTTCAATCATAAGTCCATATGTGAGTTCAACCAACTTTGATTCAAGCCTTGATCAAGTCAATTGACCTACTTAGGCTCACTTGACCAAAGTGACCTAAAGTACTATTTATGAGCCAAATTCTAATCCTAACCAAATTGGACTGAACTAAGCCCACCTAAGCCTTACATTATGAGCAACAATCATCATAAGATGATCAATCACTCAAATTGGGTCAAACCAAGTCAAACCTAAGGGTTGACTAAGTCAACATTTGACCAAAATGAAATGTAAACTAGCCAAAAAAATCCACCATAGGCTAAATTGATTGAAACCATTGATCAAAACTCATTCATGATCAATGTCGAACTTGACCAAGTCATCATGTGAGCCTAACCCAGCCCAATTGGCCACTTGACCCAAGTTAACCCAACTTAACCTAAAAGTCAAAATGTGTCAAAACTTCATCTAAGCCAAATTGATTGAAACCTGGGTTAAGTTCATTCCAAATCACTTGTTGAACTTGACCAAAGCCTCAATTGGCCAACTAGATCCAACTAGCCCAATTGACCTTTAAGATAACTTGACCTAAAAGGTCAAATTGAGCTAAATCCAAATATAAACCAAATTGATTGGAAAAAAGATACCAATCTATTTCAAATGATCAACCAAACATAAAACAACCCATGACCTAACCCAAATAGATCAAAGGGGTCAAATTGGTCAACTTGACCCATTTGACCAAAATGAAATCAAATAAACTAAATCCAAATATAAGTCAAATTAAATCAAACCAATAATGCCAAAACATTTCAAATGGTCATATGAACTTCACCCAACCCTTGGTTTGACCCAATTTGATCAATTGGTCAACTTGACTAAGTTGACCCATTTTGACCTAAATGGGTCAACATGAGCCAAATCATATCAAACCAACTCCAAATTCAATGAAACTTGTCCTAACCCATTTTTCAATCATACCAAACATATTCAAAATGAAATCAAAGCCAAATTTCCATTTTACCCTAGGCCATAGGGCAACCTAAAATCAAAATCACTTGGAATTTGGTCAATTCCTTTTCATGGACACTTGGCATCCTCTTAGTGGACTAAATCGTAACTAATGGACATCACATGACCTAATGGGTTTTGGTCAACCCAACCCAATTTAAGGCTAAAACTGACCACCCACTTAGGAATTGAGCACATGGTATCCCTCCTCCACTGAATTAAAGCACATTGGAGCTTCACTACTGCTCCACACTCAAAATTGAACCATGTGTAAGATTTAAAAGCTTAACAAACCCATTAAATGAGGTCAATTGGATATGGTAAAGCTCTTCACGACCATCGATTCAGGGGAAGATATACTCCTAATTCTACTTGAATTCACATCACACACACTTAATTGAGCTAAGGGAACTAGTAAGCACCCAAAGGTTTCTCCAAGCTTCCTCCATTTCCATTTCTCCATTTTGATTTTTTCAAGTTGAAAATAAGTGAGCTCCACCACTTTTCCGTCTCACTCAATACTTCATATCAAGCCAATTCCTCTTGCAAGCTTCATTAGAGGACTCAATCGAACTTGCCAAAAGCTTAATCCAAGATCTCAAGTGGGGCTTTGATCAAGGCAAAGGATTTGAAGGTGAACTTGGTCCATAGAAAGATCTACTCAACCCTAAGGCTTGAAACTTTCAACGAGCTTCATCTCCACTACACAAAGCTACCTCATTAGATTGCTTGATACCCTACGGTGAGGTATGGATCAAAATCGAGCTTAAACTAGAGTGTGTGGTCTTTTGTGAAATGAATCTTCACTTCATGTAAAATAGCCGTTGGATCTTCATCCCCTTTCATGATGATGGTGTGGGTTGATTTTGGGCTCAATCGAGCTCGATCATGCAAGGAAGATGAACGATGGCCATCTCCTAGGCAAGCTCGGGACAGATCATGGGCCATCCATCGCATTTTGGATGGACGGCCATGATCAAGATGTGTAGGATCCACGATTTAATTCCTTAAGAACCAGACTTGTCTTAGCCATCCGATCCTTGATTGGACATATGAGGTGAAATCAGAGCCGACGCGCTATCATGTGACAACTTAAGTGACCTCCTATTCCACCACGCGAAAATCAGACCGCCGTCGGCCCACGCGGTGTACGGATTAATCACTTAATTAGCCTTTTAATTATTGGATAATCATAGAAACTTTATAATTACATAACTAATTCTATAAAAATCATAAAAATACAAGGTAAAATGCATTGTAAAGATAATTCAGGAGAATATTCTAAAATTATTTCCAATGGGTTTTGAATAGTGTATTTTCCTTAATTAAGGTTTTATTGAAAATGTAATAACCCTAATTGCTCCTAATTAACTTACCGATTAATTCTAAACTTCTCATGTGAATTTAAGGGGATGAGTTCTTCCTCCCTAATTTTCTTGGGATTTATTGATAGGTTAATTAGTGAGATCAATTAATGAATCTCTAATTACACTTTTATGTAATTAAAGATAATTAAGCATATGAATAGTGGTTTAATCCATTTATTAAGTTAAGTAAGCCTTGCTTAAGTAGAGAAGAGGTTTATGGAATGGATTTGGAGAATTTCCCAAGCCATTCCGCACCTCTTTCCTTCCTTAATCAAAACTTTATTAAGGGTTAATCCCCTAATCACTTGCTTAATTAATTTCATTTTAAAATCAAAACATTCAAGAACTTAATCAATCCTTCTTGGGTAGGTGCTTAAGTGTTCAATAACCTAAGTAGCTACTTAAAATCAAAATCCAACCCACATGTGTGGGTTATGAAAGTACTTAAATTAAACCCTTTAGCTTAATTAATCACTAATTATGAGCCAATTGCAGCCCTTTCTTTCTTAGGTGCATTGTTGATTTAAATTCCTTATGTGGTTCTATGTCATATCATTGACTCATAATTACTTGATTAAGTATGTTGAAGTAGTATAGGTAATAGGTAATTAACACACTTAATTCACACCTTAACCCAACCAAAGCATAAAAGTAATCTAATCACCTAAAAATTATACTAAAATAGCATACACATGTGGAATGGGCTAGGACTAACAAACCTTCTCACATTTCTCAAATTGAAATCAAAGCGAAAACAAAACAAAATTTCTTTAAAACCAAATTTTCTTTAGAATTAATTAGGTGAATGAATTTACATGCTTTCATCACTTTATTTCTTTCCTAGCATGCTAAATGTGATGCCATATAAAAATCATGCATTCATAATTTTAAAATTCAAATTAAAATGAAATGAAGTTTTGTGTGTTTTGTGATAGTAAATCACTTTACTTA
Organism: Cymbidium sinense; assembly: GCA_021442155.1. Taxonomy (NCBI): domain Eukaryota; kingdom Viridiplantae; phylum Streptophyta; class Magnoliopsida; order Asparagales; family Orchidaceae; genus Cymbidium; species Cymbidium sinense. The sequence continues at coordinate 62,979,232 of CM038225.1, forward strand.
ATCTTAAAATTCCTTTCTTTTTTAATAGGTTTATTTATAGAAAAATATAAACTTAGTATTAATTAAAACACATAATAAAATATTCATTAAACAAAATCAAATATGAATCTACCTTAGAAATTACTTAAGGTAGGGAGGAAAGAGAAGTTCTCTTCTCTTTTCTCTCTTATAATGTAGTAATTAATTGTAGGATTCACTTAAACCAAATCAAAATACAAAATAAAATCAACCAAAGCAACTAAATTACTTACATGAAATAATCCCTCTAAGTTGAACATTTGTATACTTAAAAAACTTCAACCTTAAAGCCTAGCTAAGTATCCACACAAACCTTAAATAGCACATTAAAGTCACCATTTTTCTAGCTTTAGGTTAGGTGCATGGTTTGATGTTTGTTTTATTTTGTGATGTTATAATTTAGTCTGGATGTTTGGGTATATGCACTAAATTATAGGCGATGTTAGTCTAACCATTATCTTCGTGGGGATTGTGCTTAAGGGGTGTTGTAATAAAAATATAGTTACTTTTGTCAGGTGCTTATACCCCTAAGCATAATCCAAAATAGGCCGTGGACTTAGTTACCCATGTATGGGTGCTAAGTCTAATTTATAAATGTACATGCTTGGGATTATATGGTTTGTCTAGGTAATCTATATTTTCTAAGTGTTAGTTATATTTCCTTTTTCCCATTTTCATGTACTTTTATAATTAGGATTTTGGAATGATTGTTATGGGGATTAGATGAGCATTGGTCATAAGATCATGTCTTATGTACCATGTGAAGCCTTTGGAGCAACAACTTTCCAACCCTCCAAAAGAAGGAACCAAAAGAAGAAAGAATAAAGAATAAAGAAGAAAGAAGAAAGAAGAAAGAAGATGAAATGAAGAATGAAGACCCCATAACATGAATTTGTTGCTTAGTTGTAATTAATTTATTTATAATATGGGTTGTATAAGGGTAGAGCTACACTCAATTTGTTTTGGTTTTAATGAAGCTACCATAAATGGCCTTTTATTCTTTTGTGCAATCTTTATAAATGATTGATGTTTGTTTAGCTTGTGCATTAAGATGTCATCTTTTCCCGCCTATTTCTTACTTTGATGTAGGGATTAGATAATTAGGCTCTTAGGAAAAATAAATCTTTTACCAAATTAATCAACTCAAATTAAAATAAATAACTCATAACTTCACCTAAAGCTTAGGTTATAAAATAAGATAAAAGAATTAGCAACCCCTTAGTTGGATGTTGTCTTACTTTTCTAACATCATGCATAAAAGCATATTGTTTGTTTTTAGATTGGAGGCTTCCACCTTTCTTAGAGAACTTGGCTTGACCTTTGAGAGCCATGGTGGAAACAAACCTCCTTATCTTCTTGATTTTGGCCCATAATCTAATTTCTCATACATTATGCATAAAGAATCCTAAAGCCTATGTCAAATTGATTGTCCAAAATAAAAATAAAACATATGAAAATTTTACATTAGATTTAAGTCATTATTCATGCCCTTACATGATCTAGTCTCTGGGAGTGTGATATGGTTCTTTTCGAGATTACTGAGAGAATGATTAATTTTGAATTAACTTTGTTCTTGAGTGAATAATTTCCGCTTGAGTTCGGCTTTGTCGCTCCATTTGGATCTGTGAGTTGAGTCAAAACAAGGAGTGAAATCCTTTCCAATTGAGTCAACCCTACCGAGTAGAAGGAAACGCTCGAGCTTTCGATCCGTTGGATCTAGCGCCTTTTCTTCTCCGTTGGATGGGCTCCTTGGATCGAGTTCTTCTTTTCTTCTTACTTGAGTCATTTCGCGTTATTTCTAACCCTTGGATTTGTCCTTCGATCTATTATGATTTCGAGTGGATAATGTGTTCCGATGGTTTGATCTTTGATCGTGAGCTGGATGAGCAAGTGGATGAGATAATCGAAATATAGCGATTGAATTACGGATCGAAATGAGTAAACCCTAATTCATTTCTTGATTTTCCTTTCGGATGGCGTTGTCTCGCTAGGGTTTCGAGGGAAACCGAGGAAGAGGGAGAAGATTAGGGAGATAGCCGGAGATTCTTATGGAGAAGAGCTATCCCGTGAAGATCCACCGTAGAATGTCGAGGATGTCAAATGAGAGAGACTTTGGGAGGAATTCCTGGAGGATTGCCCTGCTTGGGTTTTCTGCGATTTCCACCGTGAGCTTGAGCTCTGAGGAGAGAGGAAGACTTGGAGAAAGAGGGAGAAGACTTGAGAAAAGAGATCGAGAAGTCTTGAGATAAATTCTTTCAACCCCTTCGTGATTTCCTCTTCTATTTATAGTCTTTGCTCGCTCTTCTAGAAGGTTTTTCTGGTTGTTGTAACTAATTCTAGCTTCTTGCCTCTCATTTTAGTTAGTTATACTTCTTGATCTTCATGCTATTAATCTCTTGTTTAGATGTCAGGTTAGACTTCTTGATCTTCATGCTTATTACTCTTCCGCTTATCTGGCTAGTTTGTTAGATGTTATACTTCTTGTAATAAGCTCTGGGACCGTCTTGCCTTTGTGGTCTTTTCTTTTATGTAGTCCGGAAAGCCTCGTAATAAGCTAATTATTTTTATTTATTTACTTATTGATTTATTCTCGTTTATTCGGATCTTCTTCTTGGCTAGTTGTGAATGAAATCTTTAGCCAATTTGGCCTTTTCTCGATTCTTTGGTCTCTTGATGGTTTGGGGATATGTGTTCATATCATTACTCCTTCAGACCGACCTTGTCCTCTCAAGGTCAAATTCGTGGTAAATTTCTTTTATTTCTTCTTCAAATCCAAGAGGTATCTGCCTCGATAGGCCTTCCCATCAGATTAATACTTCTTTGATTTGTTGATCTCCTTTGAGTATAGTTCTATGATCCAACATCTTGATTGGTCTAATAATCATTTGTCCTTCTCGAATTGATTTGATAAGTGTCGGATGTATAGTTGTATCTTCTTTGTAAGGTTTTAGTCTTGATATATGAAAACATTATGTATCGTTTGGAGGTAGTTCCACTGTAGTTACTGTTCCTATTTTCAGCACTTTAAAAGGTCCATAATACCTTCTTTGTAATTTGGTGTATTGTCGCCCTGTCACAAATTTGTCTGTAAGGTTGTATTTTGACCAATACCAAATCATTGACTTGTAATTGAATGTCCCGCCTATGCTTATCACCATTTGTTTCATTCTGTTTTGGGCTTGTTGTAAATTTGTTTTCGATCGATGATTTGGTCTCTTTGTTGTAATCAGTCTACTGACTAGTACTTGTAGTGCCCTCATATGGAATTAGTGTAGGAGGCATTCTACCATAAACCGCTTGGAAAGGAGTCATTTTGGTTGAAGTATTGATGGATGTGTTATAGGAAAACTCGCCAAGGAATAAATTGTAACCAAGTCTTAGGTCGTCCATAACAAAACTCCTTAGATCGTTCTAATATTCCTAGTCACCCCGCTTTGTCCATCCTCTGTGGATGATAGAGCGTTTAATGTAGTACCACCGAGTTTGAATATTTCTTGTAAATTACTCATGAATATAGGGTCTCTATCACAATTATTCCTTTGGGTATCCCATGCAATTTGACAATGTCTCAAACAAATATATGGGCTATGTAGTCAGAAAAGGGTTGGTAAGGTCGAGAATGTGCATACTTTGACAATCTCACCACCACTAGTATAGCTTTGTTATGAGACTTTGGTAGACTGTAATAAAATCCATTGATACTTCTTCCCAAATGTTGGTATAGTGAGGTTGTAGTAACCTCAGGCCTTTGAGTATCATATTTCATTTGTTGACATATAGGGCAAGTTGCTATGAAATGTTTTATATCTTTTTTATTTTTTCCAATAGAATTGTTGAGTAATTCTAGCCCATGTTTTATGAACTCCCATATGCCCTCCGGTTGGTGTAGAATGTAATTCTCGATAATTAGATTTAGATCCACTCGCATATGACAATCTCGCTTTTATAGTATATTAGTCCGCTCGACATTTATGTTTTGGAAATAATTCTGGTCGCTATTTGTTGCCGCAGTTTTGTAGTTCAAGATTCGTAGTTTCTTCTTTAATTTGCTGCATAAGACCATTGAATTGTCGAGTATATATTGAGGAGTTTAATGACATTAAGGAGTCTGTTGATCCTTAATCGTCCTGTGTTAAAATTTTTCCGACGCATCCGCCGCTTTGTTTGTAATGCCCGGTTTATATTCAATACTATAATCATACCCCGTAAGTTTGACCAAAATCTTTCTTCGTGGTTTGAATTGTTTGTCGATTAATTCTCTTATGCTTTGTTGATCGCCTGATGGTAAACTTATTTCCTAGTAAGTACCGCTCCACCTTGCAACCTGCTTGTTATAGCATATAATTCTCTTGCATATGTTGATGTTTTTTGTAAAGTTGGTGAAAGTTTCAAGTAAGCAATTGGATGTTTGTTTTGTGAGAACTGATTGTCGTACTGATGCATCCGTTTCAATGATAAATGGTTGAGCAAAGTTTGGATATGCTAATACTGGTAATGTTGTCATTACTTTTAATTTGGTAAAAGTCGTTGTTGATTCTTCCGTCCACCGAATCTGTTTGGCTAACATAGATGTTAGGGGAAACAATTGTCGATAATTCTTGACAAATTTTCAGTAATAACCGTTAAACCCAAAAATCCTCTTAATTCTTTGAAAGTAGGTACAAACCATGTTTGCACAGCCTTGAATCTTGTTGGGATCCACTTGTATGCCTTGGGCGATAAGATGTGACCTAAGTAGTCAATTTTCTCTCTACAAATGAACATTTTGAGGGTTTAATAAACATTGAATGTCGCTTTGAGTTGTTTCACTTCTTGGAGATGATATGGATGTAGTTCTAATGTCTTAGATGAGAATATCATCAAAAAATACTAAAACAAACTTTCTTAGGAATGGTTTAAGGACTGTATTCATTAAAGCTTGAAATGTTGAAGGTGCATTTGTGAGTCCAAAAGGCATAGTAAACTCATAGTGTCCTTCATGAGTTCTAAAGGTCGCTTTATAAATGTCTTCCTTGCCATTCTTATCCGGTGATATCCCCTTAGATCCAGCCACAAAATATCGGCTCCATATAACTCATCCATGAGTTCTTGTGGAGTTGGAATAGGAATCCGTAGTATAGTAACTTTATTGAGGGCTCTATAATCTACACGAACCTCCGTGTACCATCTTTCTTTTGATTAATAAAGTCGGGAAGAGAAAGGACCGATACTTTCTTTGATTATACCACTTTCCAAAGCATTTCTTTAATTAATCTTTCAATTTCGTTTTAAAATGTGGATACTGTAATTTTTCACTCTCACAGTGAGTTCCATGTGGCGATGGATTTGATGGTCTATATTTCGCTTGGGTCTTGAAATAACTCGGTAAGTGTGTAATACCGTTGTATTTCCCGGCAATGTATTGAATTCTACTATAGAGGGATCTGCTTTCCTCGTTATTTGACTCATTTGAAAGCATGATGATATCTTTTCATGTCGCAATTTAGTGAACCGATGAAGGGAGATTCTGCCCACTGTCAGCCAGATTTCCTTGTAACGCATCATCATCATTAATGTAGAATTTCATTGTTAGCTTCTTGTAATCAAATGTACATTCACCCAACCGTTTCTAACCATTGAACCCTAAAACTATATCGCTCCTTGCATGGGTAATGATAGCACTGTAATAAAAGTATTGCCTTGTAGTTGAATAGGAGATTAGAACATATGCCCGAGCATTTTAAAGTTTCCCATTGCCTACCAATACTTGAAATACCGATGTCGGAGTGATTTTAAAATCAATAAATTTTGCTAATTTTGATTGAATGAAATTGTGGGTAGATCCATCAATCAAAACTTTACCTTTTATTTCCAATTAAACCTTGTAATCTCAAGGTTCTCGGTTAGACCTAATTGTAAATGCATTGAGGTGATTGTGGAATTCTTCTTGTAGATTTTGTATTTCCAAACTCATTTTCTCAGTAAATATTGGTCTTGGTCCTCATTGATCAAAGTAAACATTTTTGATTTGCAAATATGACCTCTGGATACTTCTCATCACAATTAAAACATAGTCCCTTCTTCCTTCTTTCATCCGGTTGTGTTGGGGTCAATTTAGATGGGAATGTTTTGTCTATTGGGTATTCCATTGCTTTGATTAATTGTCGCATTAGTGGGGTGTTGGCGAAAGGTGGTTGATAGTTACGGTTTTGTTTACTCTGGGGGTGTTATATCTTGGTATTATATCTTCAAGCCTATCCTCCATCAATTTAGCTAACTGAAAGCTTTAAGTGAGCTAGGCGCAATAATGCTCTAACTTCCCTTTTATGTCTTGCCTTAAACCGATTCAAAGCAACTCTGTAAGAATTCGGAATTCGATATTTGGTTTGCTAATTCCTCAAATTGTATAAAATTGCGACTGTTGTTTTCTGTTGTAATTTTGCAAGTTCACCCCTTAAATCTCTATACAATGAAGGGCCAAATCTCAATAACTTGCTCTTTAAATTGTGTCCAAGAGTGTAATTGGTGATTAAGATGCATCCATTGGTACCAACTTAATGCTGGTCCGTCCATGTAAAGATGCTATTAAGAATTTTTGGTCTTCGAGAGGCTATAATATTGAAAGAATTGCCTTAAACAAACCAACCTCTAGGATTCTCTCCATTGAATCTAGGCATGTCTACTTTCACTAGCCTATTGTTGTTTTGAAGTTGTTGTCTAGGAGGAAAAGAGATTTCGTGAGTGAGGTTGGGTACATACCGTGATTGTTGTTCTTGCAGATTATTTTCCATTTTTCTTCAATTGAGGAGAGTCTTCGGATACATCATTGAGTATCATAGTGATGGATTGCATTTGTTCATCGCTTTTGTTTTGTCTGTTGACACATTCCTCAATAGTTTTGCAGGTGTCTTGTGCCTTCAGCCATTGTTTGAGTTGTGGGATTCAAGTGAGCACCAATGATATGGTTCTTTTCGAGATTACAAAGAGAATGATTAATTTCTGTAATTAACTTTGAAACAGTGTTCTTGAGTGAATAATTTCTTCCGCTTGAGTTCTGCTCTATCGCTCCATTTGGATCTCTGGGTGTGAGTTGAGTCAAAACAAAGAGTGAAATCCTTTCCAATTGAGTCAACCCTACGAGTTAGTAGAAGGAAACGTTGGGAGCTTTCATCCGCTTGGATCTAGCCTTTTCTTCGGCCGTTGGATGGGCTCCCTTGGATCGAAGTTCTTCTTTCTTCTTACTTGAGCCGCCGATTCGCTGCTTATTTCTAACCCTTGATTTGTCCTTCGATCTTGCTTCGACATCGATTTCCAGTGGATAATGTGTGTCTGGCCCTGACTTTGATCCGCTTTTGATCGTGGAGCTGGATGAGCTTAGTGGATCAGATGACAATCGGAGATAGCGACTAATTACGGGATCAAAATGAGTAAACCCTAATTCATTTCTTGATTTTCCTTTCGATGGCCGTTGCTTTCTCTCGCTAGGGTTTCTGAGGGAAACCGAGGAAGAGGGAGAAGATTAGGGAGATAGGAGATTCTTACCTGAGAAGAGCTATCCCGTGAAGATCCACCGTAGGAATGTCCGAGGATGTCTGGAACCAGCTTGAGAGAGACTTTGGGAGGAATTCCTGAGGATGCGTTGCCTTGGGTTTTTCTGTTTCCACCGTGAGCTTGAGCTACAGGGAGAGGAAGACTTGGAGAAAGAGGGAGAAGACTTGAGAAAAGAGATCGAGAAGTCTTGAGATAAATTCTTTCAACCCCTTTCTCGTGATTTCCCGCTTTCATTTATAGTCTTTGCTCGCTTCTTCTAGAAGGTTTTTCCGGTTGTTGTAACTAATTTCTGCTAGCTTCTTGCCTCTGTCGCTTAGTTAGTTATACTTCTTGATCTTCATGCTATTAATCTCTTGTTTAGATGTCAGTGGCGCTTAGACTTCTTGATCTTCATGCTTATTACTCTTCTCATCTGGGCTAGTTTGTTAGATGTTATACTTCTTGTAATAAGCTCATTGGGACTGTCTTCTTTGTGGTCTTTTCTTTATGTAGTCCTGAAAGCCTCGTAATAAGCTAATTATTTTATTTATTTACTTATTGATTTATTCTCTGCTTATTCGGATCTTCTTCTTGGCTAGTTGTGAATGAAATCTTTTAGCCAATTTGGCCTTTTTCGATTCTTTGGTCTCTGATGGTTTGGGGATATGTGTTCATATCGAGTGTGTTAAGGACTTAGTCTCTTTCTAAATAAATAACAACCTTGTTTAAGTTTGATGTCCTTTTATGCCTTAAATGAGGCTCTATATCGAACCCGAATTACAAGATAGTATAGCTCAAACATTTATTAAAATATGCTTGTTGGTGAGCAATTCATTGTGCTTAACTTTCATTCAATATTGACTCCTTTTTTTATTCATTGACTTAATATTCATAAAATTTTATATACCTTTAATTTCACTTCTTTTATCATATTATTCAAATGAGAAGTAATCCTTATTCTTTTGAGTCCTTTTCTAAACTTTGTTCATCTAAAAGTTTAGCAAAATTTGATAGCACCTCTTATAAGACGGGGCATCTAACAAAAAACTAGGCAAGTCCAGCCATCTAAAAGATGCACACGCGTATTTTGCAACACGAACCCTAAATTTAGTAACCTACCCACGTAAAGAGGTGATGAAAGTAACAACCAAATTTGTAATCTCTTTTTTCTGTAAATCACACACTCACACACACACACACACACAGAGAGAGAGAGAGAGAGAGAGAGAGAGCATAAGCTCATTTTGGAGAGGAGTTGTCCGAGGTGGCAGTTGGAGCGATGGGAGAGAAGTGTAGAGGAGGAAAGAGAAAGCTCTCCTAGATATGCAGCTTGGTTTGGATGAACTACAAAAGAATAGGAGGGCTAATCACCACTGGCGCGAGTTCGTTGACGATAGGTGGGCGACAACTGAGGTGTTTATAGAGTTATATGGTGTGTTCTTAAGAAAAGAACGTGAAAGTGATAAGCTGGTGAAAGGTTCAGAGCAGCTGCAGGCAGGAAGGAGGCCTGGTGGGTCGAGTGGAGTTACTGTGTGAGTTGAAAGAGGCTGACACAAGAGCTAGGTCGGGTGATTTTAGGTAGGCGAGGATGGGTTTAGAGAGAGGTTGGAGTTGTTTGTTAGTTAGCAGGTCTCCTGAAGAGCACTATTTGGGGTTGGTGAGAGAAGTGGAAGGAGATTAAACTGTGCTGGCTCGGGAAAAGGAAAGTATGCACGTGAAAGTTGCACGATTATGTTGTGCTGCGATGGAAATTTGTTTGATCTGTGTGAAAACCCTGAGCTTGTATGCAGGTTATGCGTGAAAATTCAGGATGAGATGTGGGATTGTGTGACACGAGAAGACAGAGATGTTCAAATGCATGAGTTGCTCGATTGGAAAGAATGGTTTTGCATGTGAGCGGGAGGGCAGAGTCGAATAGGAGCTTGCTTTTGTAAGGGAGTGGTGTATTTGGTTGGTTGTAAGAATTGGTCGGTTCACAGGCCGAGAAGTGGCTGCAGGCTGTGTGAGAGAATTGGAGGCGGGTAGAAACCGAAGTGGAGAGGTGCCTGTGGAGCGACGAGATACCAGCTTTACAAGAAGGGAGAGACGAGAACTGCTTCTTACAGGAATGAGTGGAACTGGTCTGGTCTTTAGGATTTATAATTTTTTATTTTGATTGCTCGGATAGGACGGGCTGGGATAACAGGCACGAGGTCGGCAAGCTTAGTGCATAGATGCAAAAAATTGCAAAACTTTAGGGTAATACGAGGATCCCAATACTGAGATTTTGATTTGAGTTTATATAAATTTTATTTAGGAACATAAGTTTCTAACCAATCTCAATTAGATTTAATTTGATTTGATTAATATATCTTCAAAAGCTTTGCTCTCATGTATTTCAAATCTTACGCCATCACCTTGCATATAAGATAATTGTATTTCACAACCCACACAAATGGGTATTTATTTTTGATATTTCGATGCAATGATGCAATCTATTTTCCGATTAATGTGCGTTTGAGTGATTTTAGGATTCATCGAGGCAATTTCGGTTCAAATCATGTGATGTCACATCCGCCGGCGCCGCATGCACTCATTCAAATCGATTATGGATAGTCTTGCTTCATAGGCTCCAACATTTCAACGAGCGGGCGTAGTCAATTTCGCCAATGGAGGTCATTTGGATGTCATCAAAGCATCCCAACTCTTATATACATGAAATTTCTTTACCGCCTAATGTTCTTTATCGATCAATCATCAAATAGTGTGAAATGTATGTTTTATTTATTTTCTATGTTCAAAGCATTGGCGAAGTTTGTTTTGTGATCGGACGTAATTTTGAACAGCTTTTAATGGCATCAATGTTTGGACTTCAATATGCATAACTTCGCATCCGTAGTTCATCAAATTCACCAAATTCACTGATTTGATGTATGGAATTGTGGTGTTTATTTTGGATGAGGGACACCATGCAGATCATGGGGTACTTATTGAAGTGACGGCATGATATTGAGGTATAATGTACTATCTTGAAAGATAGACATCACCCCTATAATGGACCTAATCACCTAATAAGGACTCCTAAGGCATGATGGGTCTTCAAAATACCGAGAGATTTTCTCCTACTATACATGGATGAATAAAGCAAGATTTATATTAAATTTCTAATTCTATGGAGGCAAGCCTCCAATTACATCATAGGGAATGAAATTCTCTAAGAATACTCTTGATTAAAGGTAACAATTATCATCTCCAAAGATTTCAAGGTTAGACTATCAAAGGATTAGTTATGTTTAGAAAATCAAGAGGGAAAGTTCAAGGAGAAGACTTATTTTTAGAATCCAAAGGGAGAAAGTAGGAAATGCTCATGATACTAGGAAGCCTAGTGAGCATTCCAATCTATCCTATAATTAGGCTTTATATATTTGAAAGTGAAAAAAATTATTTATTTGAGTTAAATTTTATTAGATTGTTAAGGTTATGGAAATGCCTAAGAGGTGAGGACTCATGCTTGTAGCAAAGAAATAGCTACCTCATCCTAAATCTAGGAAGCTTTAATATGAGCTAAATCACGACATAAATCTAAGTGACATAAGGGTTTACCTCCACAAGAGAGGATAAACTGCTCACTGGACTTATAATCCCAGTGGTCGTGCCTAACCTCCTACATTTTAAAACTATGTAGTCCGGTCTTATGAATTGCAAGATAGCTAGGGTAGTTGTTTAATTGGAAAGAGACTAAAATCCTAAACCCACTCCCTAAGAGACTAGAGCATGAGTGGTATAAGCATATAAATTAATCTACATATGCAAAATCATTTTAAGAATTTTATTTCATTTTGACATCATTTTGAAAAAGGCTGAGATTTTTATAAGCTTAAATGCATATGAAGTAGATTATTGGCCAATTCAAAGAGAGGGTGAAACTCTAGAGGTTGCTCTCATAGGGCGGTCCCTCTTCATGTGGGATGAAGGCTCTCATTTTGCAAGAGTGATTCAAGATGATATGTATGATATGAGACATACAACCATACAACTAAGGGGTTGCTAAATATTTTAATTATCTTGATTTATGTCTAGGATGGTAAGGTTATGAGTTGTTTAAAATTTAGTTATGAGTGATTAGTTCGATAGAAAATTTACTTTATTCTAAGAGCTTAATGCAAACCACACATTAAAGCATGTCAATTATAAGAAAAAGTATGAAAAACATGTCATTTCTAACAATTTAATTAAATCATCAATAAATTTTATAACTATATTGCAAAAGAATAAGAGGTTGGTGCGGTTGGGTTCCACCGTATAACTTCAAAAAAGAAAGATAGCAGCTCTACCCATACAACCCATAATATAAAGAATAATTACAATTATAAATGAATACATGTTATGGGAGGCCGTTCTTCATTCTTCCATTTCCTTGATTTATTATTCTTTCTTTGATTTGGATGTGCTTCATTTAAAAGAATCACAGGGCACCCAAGACAAAGCCTTCTTGCTCTTCATCCTAATCCCTCATAGCACCAATCCTAATTCCTAATGAAAAATTACATTAAAAAAAAGTAAATATAGCTACACATGCAAAATAAGTGTTAGCTAAACACATGTACAATCCCAAGTAGGTATATGTATAGTTTGGACTTAAGCACCACATATAGGTAACCAAGCCCACTTATCCTAACTTGGATTATTAGTGTGGTATTTATTTTTTAGATATATGGGGACACCACACAGATCATAGGGATACTTATTGAAGTGATCGATGCAACATTGAGGTATAATATATTATCTTGAAAGATAAAGGCATCATCCTTCAATGGACTTAATCACCCTAATAGGACTCCAAGGCATGATGGGTCTTTGAATATACTAGAGAATTTTTCCTGCTTTACATGAATAAATAAAGATGGGTTTATATTAAACTCGTTCTAAAGTTCTCAATGGAGCCAAGCCTCCATAGTTAATTACATCCTAAGGAATGTAAATTCTTAAGAATACTAAAGTAGATAATTAGGGTGCAAAGATTTCAAGTTTAGACTATCAAATGATTGGTTGTATTTGGAAAATCAATTGGAAAAGTTCAAGTAGAGGACCAATTTTGGAAGCTAAAGGGAATGAGAAATGCTCATGATACTAGAAAGCCTAGTGAGCATTCCGTCTATTTTATGGTTGAGCTTTATATTTGTTTGAAAGAGAGGATTAATCATTTGAGTTAAAATTTTATTAGATTACTAGGACTTATAATCCACCAACACAAGGTTGTGAAAATGCATAAGAGGTGAGAATTTATGCTTGTAGCAAGAAAATAATAATCTCTAATCTAGGGAGCTTTAGCATAAGCTAAAGCACAACCTACATCTAAGCGAAGATGGGCATAAGATTTACCTCCAAAGAGAGGATAAATCTCCCAAATATTAGGCTTACAACCGCTGGGTGGCTGCCTAACTCCTCTTATGATTTTAAAACCATATAGTCCGGTCATATGAAATTCTAAGATTGTTGGGCTGTTATTTATTTAAGAAAGAGACTAAAATTTTTAAACCCACTCCTAGAAGACTAGAGCACAGTGGTATGGTGATGAGTTAATCAATGCAAAAATCTTTTCAAATTTTATTTAATTTTAATGCTTCATTTGGACAAAGCTTCAAAATTTTGATGCCTACATGCATGATGAAGTAGATTATTGGCCAAATCAAAGAAAGAGTGAAGCTCCATCGGTAGGGGGTTACTCTCACAAGTCAAAGCGTCATCGTGTAAGGATGGAGGCACTCATTTTGCAAGAGTGATTCAAGATGATATGCATGATGTGAGACATACAACATTCAAAAGGGGTTGCTAAATCTTTTAATTATCTTGTTTAATGCTTAAGCTTTATGATGAGATTATGAGTTGTTTAAAATTTAGTTATGAGTGATTAGTTGGGTATAAAATTTATTTTGTCCTAAGTGTAACATATCTTGGCCACACATTAGAGCATCAATCATGAAGAAAATGAAAAAATGCAATCTAATGTACAATTTAAACAAATTATCAAATAATTTTATAACCGTAAAGAATAATAAAGCCAGTATAACCATAAAGAAAAGATAGGTAGCCGAGCTCTACCTTTATACAACCCGACATATGAAAGAATAATTAGAATTAAAAATGAATACATGTTATTGTGGTCTTCATTCTTCATACCTCTTTTCTTCCTTTTCTTGATTTGGATGTGCTTGCTTCAAAGGCATCCAGGGCACCCCGGACAAAGCATTATAGCCCTTGCTCATCTTAATTCCACATAGTACTAATTCTTAATTACATGTGAAATTACATTGAAAATAAGAAAATCTAATAACACCTACAAAATAAGTGTTAGATAAACATACATACATTCCCAAGCGGTTATATTTATAATTTAGACCCTACACATGATAGCCCACCCATCCTAACTTGGATTATGCTTTTAAAGCAACCTACAAAAGAGTAATTATATTTATTTTAAGCATCCCATTAAGCACAATCCTCTACAAAAAATATGATTAGGCTAATATCGACCACCCAGTCTTTGAAGCATACACCCAACATCGGTCTAAAATAATACATCATAAAATAAAATATATATCACACCAAACATACACCCTAACTTGGGACTATAAGTGGTGACTTAGTTCGATGTGTATCAAATCTTGTGTGGTGTGTCTCAACTAGGCATTAAAGTTACAATTTTCTAAGTTTTGAAGGATTCAATTTAACATAAAGGGTTGATTTCTCTTAAAGTTATTTAATTCATGCGGTGTTTAATTTTGGTTTATGTATATGAAGGGACACCACATAGATCCGAGGGTGTATGTATTGAAGTGATCGGTATGTCAGGGATGGTGCACTATCTCGAAAGATAAAAATCACCACCCTATAATGGACTAATCACCTAATAAGGACTCTAAGGCATGATGGGTTTTCAAATATACTAGAGATATTTCCCTTACTTTAGATGGATGAATAAAATAGGATTTATATTAAACTAGGTTCTAAGGTTCCTTATGGGGACAAGCCCCATAGTTAATTCCATCCTAAGGAAGGTGAGTTTATTAGGAATACTCTTGATTAAAGTAGGCAATTATTATCTCCAAATATTTCAAAGATTAGACTATCAATAAATTGGTTATGTTTGGAAAATCAAATAGAATAGATCAAAGGGAGAGAGACTTATTATCAAAATTGAAGGGAATAAGTAGGAAATGCTCATGATACTAGAGCCTAGTGAACACTCCAATATATCTTATGCTTGGGCTTTATATGTTTGAAGTTGAGGAGATTTATTTGTTGAAGTTGAAATTTGATTTGATCACTAGAGCTTATAATCCATCAACACAAGATTGTGGAAATGCTTAAGAGGTAAGGATTTATGTATGTAGCCCTAAGAAAATAACAACCTCATATCATAAATCTAGGGAGCTTTAGCAAGAGTCATGACCTAAATCTATGAAAAAAAGGGTATGGTTTACCTCCATAAGAGAGTAAATCACTGAATGTTGGACTTATATACACAGGTGGCACTAACTCATCCTATGCTTTAAAACCATGTAGGTAGGTCATATGATTTTACAAGTTAGTTAGGTTGTTATTATTTAGAAAGAGACTAAAGTCCTTAAACCCACTCCCAAAAGACTAGAGCATGAGTGGTATGAGTAATAACTTAGTTTAATGCAATTATTTTCAATTTTTTTTGATTTTGACACTTCATTTTGACAAAGGCCATAGGATTTTTATATGTCTAAATGCATGATGAAATGAGTCATGAGCTAAATTAGAAAGAAAGAGATATTTTTCACCATAGAGGAGACCCTTAAAGGTCATGTCTTCCCCTATTGTACAAGGATGAAAACCTCTCTTAACGAGAGTGAAATAATATGCATGCATGATGTTAAGCATACAACATTCAAGAAAGGAGTTACATTTTTTAATCATCTTGATTTAATGCCTAGGATTTATGTGAAGTTATGAGTTATTTAAAAATTAATTATGAGTTATAGTTGGGGAAGAAAATTTATTTTTCCTAAGAGCCTAATCGGATCCAGCCACAAATTAAATATTCATTCAAAAGAAACTATGAAGAAGCGCCATTTCTATTGCACAATTTAAACATAATATCAAACAATTTATAAATCTAGTGCAAAAGAATAAAAAGTTGATACGAGTGCCACCATACATCCCAAAAGAAAAATGTGTGAGCTCTACCCTTATTCAACCCGAATATAAAAGAATAATTAGAAGTTATAAATGAATAAGTATCATGGGCCTTCATTTTTCATTTAATTTGATTTTCATCAAAGGCATCACAAGGCCTCCCGGACAAAGCTTTGTAGCCATTGCTCATCTTAATCCCCATAACACTAATCCTAATTCATAATACAAAATTATATTAAAATAGGAAAGATACATCTAACTACACCTACAAAATAAGTGTTAGCTAAATACAAAATACAACCCAAGCAATTATATATATAATCTCGACTTAGCACCACGCATGGGTAACCAAGTCCACCAATCCTAATTTGGATTATGCTTAGGGTTAAGCAACCTCCAAAAGAGATCATTTATATTTATTTTAAGCATCCCTTAAGCACAATACCCAAAAAAATATGATTAAGCTAATATCGGCACAACATCTAGTCTATAAAGCATACACCTAGCATCTAGTCTAAAATAATACATCATAAAATTAAACATACACCAAATTGTGCACCGCCTAACATAAAATTAGAAGTGGTGACTTAATCTAAAGTGTGTGTATTAAGGCTTGTGTAGTATGCCTTAACTAGACTTTGTTATGATTTTATAAATATGAAGGGATGTTTAATCATAAAATGTTAATTTCACTTTAAGTGATTTAGTTGATTTGAGAAATTTATTAAGTGTTTTCTTTGGTTTTACTTGATTAACAATTAACAACTAAATGTTATGAGAACAAAAAGAGGATTTCTCTCTTTCATCCCCACCTTAAATCATTTCTAAAGCATATTGATTAATAAGTTCTCTTTAGTGAATGACTTGTTATATGTTTTAAATTAATCCTAAGTTTAGGCTCACTTTAAATAATTATATTAAATAAGAGAGGCATCTTAAGATTAATTGGAATGAATTATTATCACATGACACATGTCCATCCATTTCTTTTCATCATATGTAGCATGGATATGATATTAAATCCTAAGTATACCTACACATACAATATGTTTTAGCACACTTAAATGATGGATGTAAGCATACACATTTAGAATTTAGGTGTTTCATTTGATTGAATTATTTTATCATATTAGTTTATAGTTCTATCTAAATTCTTATATAAAAATACATATGAATGAAATTAAATAGGTGCGTGTCATTATTAACTGGAAGTGAGGTAATCAAATGACCTCCTTGGGGCTAACTAAAGCCTCATGTTCCAGGATTTCCAAACTATATTCCCATTACATTCAAACATATGTAAGTCTATATACATGAACATGAGAAAGAGGACTTTAAACCATATGACAAATCAATTCATTCACGAATAAATATGAATGCATGTCTTTCTTGATAGTAAAGGTGATTTTCATTCATTATCTAAATGCACATACAAGTGTATAGAAGTTTTAAGTGGATACTTGCCATTGTTAAACTAGGGAGTGAGGTAAGGACCTCATTGGGGCTACCTAAAGCCTTACATCCCCAAAATATGCAGACTAGATATACCCACTACTCTTAAATATACATGAATGTACAAATAATTATAAGAATGGAAATCATGCAAGTGTTGTGTTTCTTTAAATATTTCACATATGGAATAAAGTCTTATCTAAATTCTTGTATTGAAGCATGTAAGAATGAGATCAAGTGGAGTACGTGCCATTGTTAGGCGGAAGTGAGGTAATCAAATGCCTCCTTAGGGCTAACTAAAGCCTCATATTCTGGATGTCCAAGCTATGTTCCCATTAACATTCTCACTTACATAAATCAATACATGAATGAAAGAAAAGAAATTTCATTTCATACACTTAATCTATAATCACATACATCTCCTATGTATTTTATAACTAGCGTTATAATATATGTAATCATTCATTTATAAGTTTTGAAAAATATATTTGGATTTAATAATGATAATAACCAGATATATTAATTTAAATCAACACATGCAAATTTGATATAAAAGAAATCATTTCATTTAATTTATTTTTGAAAAGAATGAATGCATGAATTGAAAGTGACATACAACATTTAATATGATTGGAAAGATATAAAGTGACATAAGCACATAATTTTATACAATCTAATTAATTTCTAAGCACAATCATATTAAATAAGCTCATTTAAAATAAACCAAAATTTCTTAATATCATTTTTTTAATTTTATGTTTGATTTGATTTAAGAAAAATGAGAGGAGGTTTGCTAATCTTAATCCCATTCCCCTTGTGTGAGTCAATTTGATTTAATGAAAAAAAGGAATTAGATTGATTTTATGGATTAATTAGGTTAAAGTATGAATTAAGTCAATTAATTAAACCCTTGCCTATGTTACCTTAACGTAAATAATTAAATAATTATGAGCCTATGTAATATCCAAATGAATTGAAAGTAAATAGAAATTATCCTATGAAATGAAAGGGGCCTAATGTAATTAGCTCACAATCATTAATCAATTAAGCTTAAGGAACTCACTTAATTACTTTTATTATTTTCTCACATATGAGCTAACCATAATTTCATTAAACTCTCTTTAGGCTATTAAACACCTAAAGCTCTACCCATGGATCAATCGTGGAAAATCGATACAATTACCCTTTAGGTTAATTAAGTTATTACTCCATTAATCCTTTCTTCTCACTTAATTACCAATTTTAATTGATTATCCTTTGAAATGAGATGGGCTTAAGGGAAAAGTTTGGGAAAGAGGTCCCAACCTAATTCCATAAGCTTCTCATTCAATTAAACATGATTTTATATGATTTGAGTTTCAATTTAACTAGTCAAGTCATTAATTAGTTAATTAATTTTTTACTTATTATTTTTTGAAAAGAGAAGGAAATTTAGGGGAAAGATTAGGAGGCCCCAATCCAATTCTCTTTGTCTCCCCACTGTTCAATAGTGATTAAGAGGTTTAATTTATTGATTAATTATTGTTCACATGCTTATTATGAGTTAATTAAGTTTAGAAGGCAATTAAGGCTTAAATAATCAATTTCCCTAATTAATGAACCAATTGTGAGTCACTATAGCACCCAAGAGGGGTGGGGGGTGATTAAAATTTTAAAACATAAATCTTAAATTTTAAGTTTTAGTAGAAAATTAATTTTGATTTTATAATGATAAGATACAATTCTTAATGTAGTAAAATAAAGAAGAGTAAAAGTAAAGAGAGATAATAGACACACTATTTAACTTCTAAAATAAATGCTTATAAATTTTTTTTTTGAAATAAAATAATAATAACTAAAATAATCTATAAATTTTATAAAAGAAAAATATAAAATAATAAATTTTGATAAAATAAATCTCTCACAAATATACCAAGCTATCCAATTCAAAAAATGATCTCACAACTTATAAATGATCACTTACAACTTAAAATTTTGGCAAGATAATGTTCACTTAATATTGATAAGAAATAATAAAATAAATATCTTAAAGTGAATTAGGCGATATTAAAAATTTTAAAACTTAAATCTTAAATTTTAAGTTTTAGTAGAAAATTAATTTTTGATTTTATAATGATAAGATACAATTCTTAATGGAAAATAAAAGTACAAGAAAGTAAAGAGAGATAATAGACACACAATTTTTTTGTGGTTCTACCCCAAATCACGTCCTTTGCCACCAATGGCTAGGAATCCACTAAATAAAAAATAGCTTATAAATAGTACTATAACGGGTGAGGACAACCCTATAATAATATGTACTCTCTCTGAGGGGTGAGTACAACCCCAATATAAATTTTACTGACATAAAAGAAAATACAATAATAAATTTTTATAAAATAAATCTCTCACAAATATACCAAGCTATCCAATTCAAAAAATGATCTCACAACTTATAAATGATCACTTACAACTTAAAAATTTTGGCAAGATAAAATGTTCACTTAATATTGATAAGAAATAATAAAATAAATATCTTAAAGTGACTTACTAAGATGTTTATGGTATTACAATTTATAGACTAATATAAAAATGATTTCAAAATAAATTCACAATATTCTTTTGCACAATAAAATAAATTTCAGCAAGGAATAATTTATTTTATTTTAACCAAAAAGATTCTTTCAATTAAAGCTAATGATCACAAAATACTTAAATAAAATGGGTATATGATAGATCTAAGTAAATTTAGTAAGCTTTTAATGAAAAGAGAGATCTAGCAAACATGAAAATAATTTCAACATAATAATTTAATTTAAAATGCTTAAAATATACTTCTAAAATAGATCTAAGAATAAATGATCTTTCAAAATGAGATTAATGAAAAATATTTTAAGAAACCAAAAGAAATTTGTAGAAAGTTAAAAATTTCAACAAGTTGAAATAGATCCTACAAACTATCACAAGAGTTTTCCACAAAAGATGATTGAGAAACTTTGATGTGAAAACAATGTCCAAAGACTAATCCACCAAAAGTATAAATTATAAAGAATAAATAAATGGTGAAAATAGCATGAACAACTAAAAGGATTAAGATCAAGAAAAACAAACTCAAGTAATTTGAGAAAGGTTGCTTAGTTGAAGATGTTGAAGCTTCCAAACCAAGGATTTGATCTTGCAATATTTGGAGAGAACACTTGGAAGGAAAATATAAAAATTTTCTCTTAGATTTCTGGAGGGATTTTGAATTTGAAATGAGGAATACTTTCATGAAGAGAATGAGGGCTATTTATAGGCAAGAAGGTCATTTTGAATTATTTCAAAAAAATATATTATTCTAACCTCATGCTATCATCTAATAATTTAATATTCAATAAAAATATAATTTATATTAAATAAATATTAAATTTAAGTAGCCAAAATTTGGCTATTCACATGGGCAAGCCAAAAACAATCAAATATGACTCTTAATATATTCAAAGCATGTAGCATGCATTCATTATTAAAATCACTAATATTTCAAAAGTCATAATAAATTCAATTTTAATCAAACGTGGGTCATGTGACCTATCAAATTAAAGAAAACATTCCAAGGAATCCATTGGAGATAAAATCGAGATATAAATTCTTGATTATAAAATGACTTTGGCTAAAGTGCAAAATTTCATATATTTTTGTTAATTCGACATGTGACATTTAAATATTATGATATAATTTATATATAATCATACATATGTTAGTTATTATATAACCTTCAAATTATAGTAAAATATTTAATTATATTAAGTAAATAAAATAATTACACTTAATAGTCATTATCATTTATTATTTTGACAATTCAAATGCAATGTATGAAATGTATAATTGAATGTAAATTAGATTGAGATTTATATAAATTTACCTCATTAAAGTAATATGTTAACTTGTGAGTAAATTGATTCATGACAATGAATTTCTAAGATAGTTATAAATGCATATAACCTAAAATATTATATCTTGAGTTTCACATTATCCATTTTGATCTATCTTTCATTCTTCTACTCTTACAATTTTCTCAAATATATTGTGAGATGTATTGGATATGTAATTAGTAATTGATATATCTAAAACACATAAAACATTCATTAGAACATCCAAACATTCATTTATTATCATCAAAATTGATCGGATTGAACATAAGGCTCATTAACCAACACTAATAAAATTCAAAAGAAAAATAGGGGAGGCAAAAGGTCATCCCCTTAAAATTCTCAAAAGTTTGAAATTGATTGGTTAATTAATCAAGTAATTAGGCTAATTAAATTTTAATTAAGCCATAATTAACCCAAAATTACTATTAAAATTAATTAAGGATAATTTTAATGGACTACAAATACCTTTAAAATGAGCTCGAAGTCTATATTTCTTGGATTTTTCTACAATTAGTAATGAATCATGAAATTTTTAGCATTAAAACACATTAATTAACCTAATTAAGTTTTAATTCAGACGCCATGTGGCGTCGATGTATGCTTTTCGTGGTGTGGGGGTTTGCTATTTAAGTTGTCACATCCGCCGAAGTCACCGGTAATGGATGCAATATTGATCTCGCCGCTCGATCTCGGATCGAATGGCAATGATGAAATCCATAGCATAAAGGGAGAAAATAGGGAGATCTAACACAATTTGATCAAAGCCGCCGCTTTCAATCACGTGGAACGGATGGCCCGTGATCCCTATTCCTATGAGTGAAAAATGGCATCCCCACCATGGATCATTCGATCTAAGCTCACCGAGCTTAGATGAACTCTAAAATCAACCCACACCATCGGGAAGGAAATCAACACATCCAATGGTCAAGATCAACTCATATAAAAATTTCCTTTGAGAAGCTCCAACCAAAATTTTGATTTCTACATTTTTGAGGAATTACCTCATCGAAGCTCAAGACTAGTGGTGGGATCGATGGAGGTAGCTTCATCTAGTAGAGACAAGGCCTTGAGTCACACAAGCTAATTTCCTTTGGTTCGCTCTATGGATCAAGTTCTATCATTTTATAGCTTCGTGGTGATCGAGGTCCGCCCTCCGGCCGGGAGCTCGTGAAACAACTTGGGTGGCTTCGACGATATGGAAGGTGTGTGTAAGAGTAATTTGTTTTGGTTGAGGAACGAGCAAGCTTGGATTGGGATTAGCCTCCCATGTTTTGGTTTTATACGGAAGAGAAATGCCAAAGATAGGAAGCTCAAGATCACTCTGGGATTGCAAGGTGGCTCAAAATCATGCTAGGAAGCTCTCTTGATTCAATTAATGCACTTCACATGTGAATTGAGGGAGTATACCCCTCAATTTGATGAGTTGGATGGGCAGATTGCTTCCCATTTTTTGGCCGCCACCGCTTTGAGCACTGAGTGGTCGCATCGAGTCAATGTGGCTCGCTTTGGTTGGAGGAAGGAGTGGGAGGTTGCTCAAGGCTTGATTTTGGCAGATTGCTTGGCTTGGATCCTTTGGTTACTGTCTTGTATGGGAGGTGAGTTGGCTCACCTCCTTTTGGTCCATGGTAAGTACTAGCACCTTTTAGAGTGGACTAGGAGATTTAGGGATCCCTCATTTGGAAGAGTGATAGCTTCCAAGGTGAAAGGGAGAGTGGACTTTGTGCCATTTTGGCAAAATCCCACATGGGGAGAGGATCCATGGAGGATTTGCATTAGACTTGGCTCTAAATGGATTTCTGACCTGGGGTGAGTTTGGGTCAAGTTTGGTCAACCTCCAATAGGTCATGGGTTGGTTTCATTTGGTCAAATGGGTTCATATTGGGCCATGTTAGGTTGGGTTGACCAATTGGTCAAATTGGGTCAAACCAAGGCGAGTTCAAATGATAATTTGAAAAGTTTTGGTTCAAATAGTTTCAATTAGCCCAAGTTTGATTTTAGCTCATTTGGATTCATATAGGTCAAATGGGTAAGTTGACCAAATTGACCCAATTGGGTTGGGTTAGTGTTGGTTTATGTGCAATTGGTCAATTGAAAATGATTGCATGCTTTGGTTTGAATCAATTTGGATTTAATTTAGATTTTGGCCAACTTGACCCTTAGGTCAATTTGGGTTAGGTTGGGTCAAGTTGACTAATTGGCTAAATTGGACTCAATTATGACTTTAGTCAAGTTCAATAATCAATTTGGAATGAACTTGAGCCATTGGTTGCAATCAATTTGGGTTAGATCATGATCGACCGAATGGCAATTTAGGCCAATTTGGGTCAACTTGGGTCAAATGGACAATTGGATTTGGTTTGGCTCAATTGAAGGTCAAGTCATGTTTAAACATTGATTATGGGTTGGTGTAAATCAATGTTTCCAATCAAGGCAATTGATCACTCTAGGGTGATTGTTGATCATGATATGAGGCTTGGAAGGACTTGGTTCAATCTAATTTGGGTTGGATTAGAACTTGGCTCAAAATAATCTTTTAGGCCACTTTGGGTCAAGTGGACCTAGATGGGTCAACCTTGGTTTTGGCTTGATTCAAGTTTAGTTGGCTTATGTTTGAGTTTAGGATTGAAATATAAATCCAATGGCAATCAATTTAGGCTATGATTGGTTTTGGTTCATTTGGATTTTAATTCAAAAAAGGCTAACTTGGGCTTGACTTGGGTTAATTTCAACTTGCCTAGATAATTATAGGTTTCATTTAAATTTGGGTAGATGATTTAATGAATGATTGATTCAAGAGAAAATCCATTGGTTTTGACTTTATTTGGATAGGATTTGTCCAAGTTCAAGGAATTGGCTTAAAGGGCTTGAATTGGGTTTTGACTTGATTTTGGACTTAGTTTTGTCATGTGAATTTATATTTCATTTATATTTCTGAATATAAATGAAGATATAAATAATTTATGAGAAAATCACTTGAGTTTGGAGTGAGTTGTAAGTAAATTTGACTAAGCTCATGGAGGTAAGTCAAAAGGGTCAAGTAGGGATTTGATTTAGTTTGATTTTGTTTTGGTCATTTGAGTGTTGGTTTCATTTATATTTGTAAATATAAATGAAGGAAAAATTAATTTATAAAGAAATCAATTGAGTTTGGGTTGATTTGCATGAGGTTTGGCTAAGCTTATGAGAGTGGGTCATATGGCTTAGGAAGGAATTTTGGAATTTGGATTTGATTTTGGGTTTTAATCATTTGGAATTGAGTTTGGATTTGAATTTCGTTTTGGTATTTGATGGAAAGATTGAATTGATCTTGGAGAAAATAAATTGAATTTGTATGGATTTGGATTTGGCTATGGCTAAGTCCATAGGATAAAATCATAAGGCTTAGGAAGGATTTTGATTTTGGATTTGATTATGGGTTTCAATCATTTGGTTTGGAATTTTGATTTGGTATTTGAATTTGAATTTAAGGTTTGGTTTGAGAAGGAAAGAAATAGGTTGGGTTTAGCCATAGGATGGGCAAGTCTCCCTAAATCCCTAAGGCACAACCTACCCCTATGGCCAACCCTTCTAAGTCTCTAGGCTTAGGTTGAGTTTTCACCCAATCACTAGAACTATCTTAAGACTAAGGAGCTCTTAGTGTCTATAAGAATCATAGATCTATGATGAGGAGGTTGAAGACTCACTCTAAAAGTGAGGTCAATAAAGGACCCCAATAGTAATGACAAGGCACAAGACATAATACATTGATCGAGATGATCAATAATGTCCAAAGATTGTAAGCACTAAAATGTAACTCAACTTATGCCAAGAGCATAAGAGAGGAAGGAAGGATCCACTGAGGGATCAAGTACATGAGCCTTCCACTAGAGAAGTAGGTTCAAGTTATCCGCTAGAGATAAGAGTTTGAATTTGATCATATGATTTATGGAAAGAAGATCCACCGAGGATTAGAATCTATAACTGGGATGGGTGTATGAACCTTCCACTAGAAAAGCGTTCAAAGTTAAGTGAATTTTATTTTCTTGATGTATCAATTGGGGATAAGATTTGGATGGATTTATTGAATTTAGAAGTTTTCATTTAGGCTCCACAAAGGGACTAAATCAATTTGCACTTTCGGGGAGGAATTGGATTTGATTTAAATTGGTGGGAATCCATTGAGGATGAAAATTTGATTTGATTTGTTTATGATTTAGGTAATTTGATTTAAGGTGGATTTAATATTGACTTCTTTTGATTTATTTGGGGAAGTATCCGGGATAAGAGTTTGGATGGGTATAATTTAGATTCCCGGGGAGGATAGTGGATTTAACAAAATGGACCATGTTGGTGATGGATCCACCAAGAAGGGGCTATATCACCTTGGCTTATCTTAGATCCAAATGGAAAGTCTACCACCACAAGGTAGAGTTAACCAACCTAAGGGGTGCCTTTCGGTGCAATGGTCATGTTAGGAAGAAAGCTTGTAGACTTACATCCTCTAACAAGGAATCATTGGGGTGATCTACTAGTAGAACAACAAATCGACCTAACCCGAGGCAACTATTGAGTGAATGCCGATGTGGACTCACATCAACTCAAAAATTGTAAAGATTAATTTCATTTCAATTTAAGATGGACCTTGTCTGTGCGATGGATCCACTAAGAATGGGCTATATCAACCTCACTATCTACAAATCCAAAGAGAAAGTCTACCAACCATAAGGTAGACTAACCAACCTAAGGGTTTTCTTTTGGTGTGCAATGATCAAGTTAGGAAGAAAGCTTGTAGACTTACATCCTTCTAAACAATGAACCATCAGCGATCGGTTGATAGCACATTAAATTGAACGACCTAGGGTCGCCCATTGGTGTGCAACATATGATGGTGAGAATGCATAATAGACTTATATTTTCCAAAGCAAGAGGGTGACCCATTGGTGGCATAACAATTCAAACCCAACCTAAGGGAAACCACCGGAGAGTGTCGCATGGGGACTTATCTCAACTCAAGAGTAGTCGACGATTCCTATAGGGAGTTTTGCTAACACTGCCTTAAACATATGATGCCTACTTGGGAAAAGGTACCGGAAGTGTCCTCCAAATCCACAAATAATATATATTTTATTTTTTTTATATGTTTGTGTAGACCCTATTTGTGTGCAGGTACCACACGAGAAGGAGCTTATATCGCCTAGTCTTATCTCGGACTTATCGGACCAAGGGATAATCGCATATCCTGATATATTCTCCAACCACGGGGGTGGCTACTAGGGGGGATTATCCAATCTAAGAGTAACTCGGTAGTGTCTAAATGGGGTGGCGAAGGACATGATCCAAATAGAGTGCCCATGGGGAGGTGCCGCTGGGCTTTATCCTGGACCTTGTAAAAGAAAGCCTTTAGGTTAACTTACATCTTCCATGAGTGGTGTATCTACTGGGGCCAACAGAGCGAACCAACCAACCTAAGGTGTCCGGTCACGATAATCAATCTAAGAAGGGGCTTGTAGACATACCCTTCACGACGAAAATGATCACCGATAGTCTATCGGGGATAGATACTATCCGACTTAGGATGACTATTAAGCGGGGAGTCTGTAAGGACTAGACCCAAACTAAAGTAGTCGAGGAAAGAAGCCAGGGGACTTACCTAAGCCTCAAATATACTCAAACCAATGCATGATGGCTAGTTCAAGAAGAAAGCATGTAGACTTAAATCTTCTTAAACAAAGTCAACAAGGGTAGCTTACCACCGTGAAGGCCTACCAAACTAACAAGGTGCTCGTTGATTTGCAAGTAAGGGGGAGAAAGCATGTAGACTTACATCCTCCTAACAAGGAACCACTGGGTGACACACTAGCAAGGTAGCATGTCACCGACCTAGAGCAAACTAATGAGTGAGTGCCACAAGGGGCTTTATCCCACATCAAAGTAGCCCGAGATAATAGATATGTGTTTATTTTATTTGTGGTTGTGTTTGTGTTGTGATGACATGAGATAGGACACCGCTTGGGTTCCTTACACTTACCTTAAACACATCATGGAGAATTCACAAGCAAAGATATTTCTCAATAAGAAGAGATGGAATTTGAGATGAAATTTTCATTAAGAAGTGTTTTCCAATAAGATTTATGGATAATATTTTTTAGGTAGAGGTTAATTGGAAGAATTGGGCTCTCCCTTGTGATTTATAAGGATAAGGTCATCCTTGGTAGGCCTTCTCTATGGCAAAAGGGCCTTCCCAAGTGGGTTCAAACTTGCCTCTCATCTTTGATGGAAAACAATTGGTCTCCTTAGAACTAAAATAAGCTCTCCTACTTGAAAAGCTCTAGATCTGACAAACTTGTTATGAGTTTGAATCATTTTGGCTTGTACAACTAAAGATTCCCAGCATACCCAGTCTCTCCACCAAATCTTGAGCACTTCTAACCACAACTTGGCATTCTTCTCCATTATGATCTTGCTACCCGAACTATTCTTAGTGATGGGAGTTGGACTCTAATGGTAGAATGACTTGCACCCATACATTAAGGAGAAAGGGGTATTGAGTTAGAGTTCTATGTGTGTGCGGTAAGCCCACAAGGCTTTAACTAACTCATCATGCCACTATGTTGTTGTCGGTGACTTCTTTAATATTTAGATGAGAGTTTTATTAAAGGCTTCTCCCAAGCCATTTACCCTCGGGTAGTAAATGGTAGAATATCTCCAATCAATGCTATGTCTCGGAAAAGCTATTGATTTTTGTGCTCTTGAATACATTATCGAATATAATTCATCGAGGCACCATGAACCTATATACAATATGGTTCCTAAAAATTGGAGCACATCTTTGAGTTATGACCTCTCAGTAGGATTGCCTCCACTTGGAAAAGTAGTGGCGTGTAGGATGAATCAATGACCATTGGAAGTAGGATCAATCGACCCACTATGTTGGTACCTCAACACTCAAATGGTCATGAGGCTAATGTAGGATGTAGAATATTGGGTGGTTGGTGTAGGACCACATAGTGCACTTGATATTGGTGGCATCTCCTAGCTATATCCATGTAGTCTATGATCATCGAAGGATAGTAGTATCCTAGTCTCTTGATTTTGGCTTTCATCTTTGGACCATTGATGTGCTCCACCTAAACTGAGTGTACCTATATCACAATCTTATAGGCTTCATGTTTGTCCAAACAACATAACCACATATGATCGAAAGATCGCTGGTACAATGTGCCATCCAGAGTGTAGCAAAGGGCTTTCTACTTCACCGATGCTAGTGACTTCTATTGAGATAGTTTGCCTATATTTAGATAATCCATGAATGGTTGCCTCCAATCGAGTTGTCATATTTTTATGACAACCTCCCCTTTAAGAGAGAGTCTATCAATTTATCTATTTTGGACCCTTATTGGTATGGACTCATCTTCTAGACTTGCAAACTCTTTGGCAAGCTTGGCTAAAGCATCTACTATGATGTTCTCTCCTTGAGGAATCTTGTAAATTATAACATTTGGGATTTAGGCCAATAACTCTATAGTGTACTTGTGATAGCGATGGAGCTTAGGTTCTAGAACTTTATAAGACCTATCAATCAGTTGATAACTAAATGAGAATCACGAAGGTGTTGATGTCACGGTGCATAGCATAATGGCTAACTCTAGATCGACAATCGAGCCTCATATTTAACTTTGTTATTGGTGCATGGATTGGATAGATGATATGAGAATATACTCATCACGGTCTAGAGTTAGGAGAACTATTCCTACCCTACCTTTCCCGGGAGAGTTGATCGTGGTTCTTCTCCCTTTTGAAAGGAAGCCACACCATCAAAGTACATCTCTTATTAGTGAATGCTAGTGTTAAGTTTATGTTTGTTCATCACGGAGGTCATCACTAAGGGAAATCGGTAGGAAGTGGATGTCTGGTAAGAAATCTACTAGTGCTTATCCTTTCATCGCCGAGGGGTACAAAAGTAATGTCAAACTACAACAAAATCATGGACCATTGCGCCACGGATAGTGTCACCGTGTCATGAAATATTACGTGGGTTTACTCTAGAGATCAAGTTCACCTTATGAGAAGCAGAATGTAATACTATAGTTTTGGGATGCAAAGATTAAAGCTAGGCAATGCTTTTTTTAATAAGTAGGTAATTTGTCTCGTAGGGATTACGACGGTGAGATAGTAGAGTGCATTATCTTTCCCTTCTCGTTAACTTGGGCTACCAAGGAGTCGTCGCCTAATGCAGCATTATAGAGGATCAATGGCTTGCCCCGGATAGGGCTAGAACCGGTGGCATCATCGTAGTGCTTATTGACTTCAAAGGCATCAAACTTGTCATCCCACTTGAACTTGACATCCTTTTGACAAGTGTTGAGAATGCCCGGCAACTTCTTGATAGGTGAGATATGAAGCATCTTAGATATGCCAATCACTCTTGGAATGATCCGAGTTGAGTTAGACTTTTAAGGGGTGGCATTTCTAATATCACCTTGATCTTCTTAGGATTGATTTCAATTCCCGGTGTGGGACAACAAACCCAAGGAATTCCTTGAAACTACTTTGAATGCACACTTGGGATTCATTTTAATGTTAAATTATCTTAACCATTCAAAAACTACTCTCAAGTCAAAGTGATAGTCTTCCTTTTCTTTGCTTTTGACTATGAGATCATTGACATAGCACTCAACTTAATGATGAATGAGTTCATTGAAGTCATGGCCTGGCGGTAGTAACACCACATTTTAAGGCCGAAAGATATGACCTTATAGCAAAAGATTTTGATCGGGGTTCAAAAGTTGTGTTTCTTTCATCCTCGGGGCTATCTTTATTTGGTTATATCAAAATGAGCCATCTATGAAAGAAAATACTACATGAGATAAGGCAATGCCCACCATCAATTCCGATGTCGGTTGTGGAAAATCATCTTTTAGACATGCCTTATTTAGATCCCTAAAATCGACTATACAAATTTAGCCATTCTTTTCTTAACTAAGATGACCGACCAACTAGGTAAGATATTTTTCTTCCCGATAAATCTAACATTGATCGGTTCTTGATTTTAGAAATGACCTATCTTGTTTAATATCGCGTGTCTACGAAGCTTGCTTGATACGATTAGCACTAGGCTCTGCTAGTTTGTGGGCATGTTAGAAGGTTATTGACCTCACATTTGGAGTGAGCTCTCAAATTATCATAGATCTAGGACTCTTGTAGAAACTAAGAGTTTCTTAGTCTTAAGACACCTTTAGTGATCGGTGAACACTAACCTAGAGCCTTGGAAAATTTATCCATGGGAATAGGTTATGCCTTAGGGATTTAGGAGGACTTGCCTACCCTATTGCTTATCCTAATCCTTCATCCTAACCAATTCAATTGATTTTCTCAATTACCAAATTCAATCTCGATTCAAACCCAAGATCATAAATCAATTCCAAATTCAATGATTGAAACCCATGACCACTTTCAAGTTCTAAAGCCATCCTTAAGCCCTTTGATTTCATCTTGTGGACTTAGCCTTAACCAAATTCAAATCAATCCCAATTTAATTGATTTTCTCAATTATCAAATCCAATCACAAATCAAATCCCAACTCAAATATCAAACCCAATTCTAAATGATTGAAACCCATGATAAAATCCAAACCTAAAATCTCTTTCTAAGTCATATGAACCACCTTCATATACTTAGCCAAAACTCCTTCAAACTAAATTGAACTTGGATGATTTCTCTATAAATAAATCATTCATTCATTTATATTCACAAATATAAATAAAATCCAAGTTCAAACTATTCAAATCAAATCAAAATAAATCAAACTAAATTCAACCACAAAATCTCTTCTTAAGTCATATGAACCACCTTCATATGCTTAGTCAAATCTTGATCTAAATCAACCTAAAATTGATTGATTTCTTTATAAGTTAAACATTCCTTTATTTATATTCACAAATATAAATGAAGCCCACACTCAATGACCAAAAATAAATCAAACCAAATCAACCCAAGTTAGCCTTTTGACCAACATCCATGAGTTTGGTCAAACTTGCTTCCAAATCACTCCAAACTCAAGTGATTTTCTCATAACCATTTATATCTTCATTTATATTCACAAATATAAATGAAATATAAATCCAAATGACCAAAACCAATCCCAAATCAAATCAAATTCTAATTTTATCCTTTTTAAACAATTTCTTGAACTAAATGATATCCAAATCAACCCAAAACTCATGGATTTCTTCATGATTCAATCATTCCTACAATCATTGAACCAAATATAAACATAAACCACAATTATCAAACCAAACCCAAGTCAACTCAAGTCCATGTTAACCCTTTTGACTTGAAATTATCATATGAACCAAAACCCATTTGGGTCCAAACCAACCGTAATTGGATTTATATTTCAATCAGGCTCATGTATGAGTTCAACCCAACTTGAGTCAAGCCATGATCAAGCCAATTGACCCATTTAGGTCCACTTGACCTAAAGTGACCTAAAGACCTTTTTGAGCCAAGTTCTAATCCAACCCAAATTAGATTGAACTAAGCCCATCTAAACCTCATAACATAACCAACAATCACCCTAGGTGATTAACCACCTTGAATCAAACCAAGTCAAACTTAGTCTTTGACTAAGTCAACATTTAGCTCAAATGAAACCCAAACTAGCCAAAATCCATCATATGCCAAAGTGATTGAAACCATTAACTCAAAGCCCACTCAAAATCAATGATTGAACATGAACAAACCCTCATTTGAGCCAAATCCCTAATTGGCCATTTGACCTTTGATCCAAATTGGCCTAAAAAATCAAAATGGGTCAAATCATGAATTAATCCAAATTGATTGGAACCAATGGCTGAAGTTCATCCCAAATCACTTTTGAACTTGACCAAAGCCATATTGAGCCCAAGTTGACCAATTGGTCAACTTGACTAACCTAGCCCAAATTGACCTAAAGGGTCAAAATGGCCAAAATTCAAATTAAATCTAAATTAAATCAAACCAAAGCCTACAATCATTTTCAATCACCCAATTAAACTTGACTCAATACCTAACCAACTTGGTCAAATTGGTCAAATTAGTTAACTTAACCAATTTGACCCTTTTGAATTCAAATTAGTCAAATCCAAACCTAGACCAAACCAATCCAAATTTATTGGAACAAAATATCTAAAATCATCATATGAACCTAACCCAAGCCTTAAATCTAATTTGTCTAATTGGTCAACCCAACCCAACCTAACCCAAATTAACCCATTTTGACCAAATGAAGCCAAATCACCCAAAACCATTGTGGAACCTTGGTGACCTAAACCCAAATGGACCCTAGGTCAGCTCAAAACCAACCCAAACCATGATGGACCCCACCAAGGGATTATCCAATGGATAAAGCCTTCCTCCCATTGGATCTCCATTTTAACAAGCTAAAGAAACTCCCAGTACTCAAGTGCGGCTCCGACCCACTTAGCCCACCTAACCCACCCCTAGGTTGACCAAGGACCAATGGAAGTTCAACTCATCCTCACTCAATACAAACTAAACACCCTATGGGAAGCCTTTTGACCCTTGAGGGCTCTCCCGTAGCTCTCTCCACTCAAGTGAGCGTGGAGTTGGACATGATCCTTTGATGCCACAGTGGCTTTGCAGGCCGAAGCAAGCCTACCCATCCGGCCATTCTCAAGCATGCTTTTGGCCAATACACCCTCAATTCAGTGGGAAAGGACACAATTCACACTCTCGGTGAGGAAGCACTTTTGAACTCCCTCGAGCATTTTCCAAGCATTCTCAAGCCCTCCTCGATCAGCATTTTCCTTCCAGTAAAGTCGAAATAGGTCCCAAGCAGGAGATGAGCTAAGGCCTTTGCATGTGTGGATTGGTCAACCAGCACTCACCCCAAATCAAGCTTAAAGCTCCTCAATAAGGCATCGCTCAAGC
This sequence comes from Cymbidium sinense, assembly GCA_021442155.1. Taxonomy (NCBI): domain Eukaryota; kingdom Viridiplantae; phylum Streptophyta; class Magnoliopsida; order Asparagales; family Orchidaceae; genus Cymbidium; species Cymbidium sinense. The sequence continues at coordinate 63,012,156 of CM038225.1, forward strand.
GGCTACCTCCCGTTCATGCGTTGGACATTAGCTCGATGATGTAATTTCATAAATTGAGCCTTGTATTGAAAAGTAGGTTGGTCTTTGTGAAGAAAATTTAAAAGGCATCTCCTTTTTCGAAGGTGTGGAAAGAATTTGAGGCCATATGACCTCGGGTGTGCTCGGATCAAATGAGGGAAGCAAATGACATCCGCTTTCATCGCTATAGGATAGATCATGACCACATGTTTCACGTGATTGCAATGAATGGCTCGATTAGATCCCACGGTAGATCCTTTGATTCCTTTCTAAACCATGGATCAAATCGTTGTTCGATCTTAGATCGACGGTCTCAGAAAGCGTGTTCCGCCATCCAGTCGCCTTTGGATGTGATAACTTAAATAGCCACTATAGCTCCATGTGGAAAGCTTCGCCCATTAGGCGCCACATGGCGATAGGATTAAGGCTATAATTAGGCCTAATTAATCCATTTTAAGTCTAAAATTCTAAAAGTTATAACTAATTCGGAAAAATCCAAAAATACAAACTTAAACTCATTTTGAAGATATTTGAGTAGAATCTAGGAAAATTATTAATTAATTTTGAATAATGATTTTAGCTAAATTAATATTTAATCAATAAATTAATTAGCATAATTAATCCTTAATTAATCACCAATTAATCTCAAAATTTTTTTGGATATTTAGGGGATGACCTTTGCCTCCCCATTTTTTGAGATTTTAATGGTTTGCTTAATTAGGAAAATTAATTGATTAAGCCCTAATCACTCTAATTTAATTAATCATAATTAATGAATGAGCGTAACTTGATTAATCATCTAAACCTAATTACCTATGTTGAATAGTAAGATAGCTTGGGGATGTGATTGTGATACTTTTCTAATTCATTTCCTAAGTTTTCTTTATTTTCAAAATCAAATTAATTAATGGTTAATAAAGTAACTAATTAACTAATTAATTAATCTTCAAGATAAAAAATTAGAATCTAATTGAGTGTTTAGAATGACTTAGGGGTTAGGATTGTGGTCTTGCCCTTGATCCTTTTCCCTAAGTTAATTTCATCATTCTAATTAAAACAAAGTGTTTAATCAATTAATTAATTAAATGAAATCATTCATATCTAAGCATCCTTAATTAATCTTTGGTAGATATTTGGGTGTTCAATAACCCAAAGTGAGAGATGATGAAATTATGGTTAGCTCACATGTGTGAGAAAACCATAAAAGTAATTATTTGATATCCCTTAAGCCTAATTAACTATTAATCATGAGCCAATTGCATTAGGCCCCTTTCATTTCTTAGGTGCATTGCAAATTTATTTTTCATGTGGTTGCATATCTTGTTGGCTCATTAATTAGTTAATTAAATTAAGGGATGTAGGTAAGGGTTAATTAATTCACTTAATTCATACCCTAACCTAATTAAGACATAAAATTAACCTAATTCTTCTTCATTAAACTAAATTAACTTACACATGGGGAATGGGATTAGGATTGGCAAACCTCCTTCACATTTCCTTAAATCAAATCAAACATGAAAATGAAATGACATTAAAAACTTTGGCCTATTTTAAATACTCTTATTTAGTTTGATTGTCCTTTGGGCTTAGTTGAATTTGAATGAAATCACATGCTTATGTTATTTATTTCCTTCTAGTCATGCTAAATATTGTATGCCACTTGTACTCATGCATTCATGTTTTTTAAAAGTAATCAAATAAAAAAATGATTCCTTTTATGTCAATTTATATGTGTTGATTTAAATTAAAAATATGTGTGACTAGTATCATTACTAAATCTCAAAAATATTTTCAAGGGTTCACAAATGATTGAATATGCATATATTGTAAATTTTGTTACATATATACATAGGAAATGCAAGCGAACACAAATTTAGTGTATAAAATAAAGTCTCTCTCTTATATTCATGTGTTGATCATAAGTAAGAATGTTAGTGGATATATTAGTCGGACATCCTGGATGTGAGCCTTTTCAAATCCCCAGGAAGTCTTGTACCTCCCCTAGTGTAGAACAATGGCAACATACCTACTTGATTTCATTCTTATGCATTTGGACATTAGAATTTAGATAGAGCTTTAATTCATTTACCCAAAATAAATTAATTAAATTAAATGCATTATTTTATGACTTCTTATTCTTACGGTTCTTTTGTACCTTCACATTTATATAAGAAAAGTGGTATTTTAGTCGGGACATCCCAGGCTCTGAGGCTTTAAGTAACCCTAAGTAGGCCTTGTACATACGTGTAGAACAATGGCCATACTCACTTAAAACTCTTATACACATGTATGCATGATATGACTAATGAATAAGAATCATAAATAAAATAAATCAAATACAACCTTTGCATGGATTTTCTATTCTTATAGTTGCTTATACATCCATATGAATATAAGAAAAGTGGTATATTACTCACGGACATCTCGAGGCTACTGAGGCTTTAAATAATAAGTAGGTCTTGTACCTTACACCCCTCATGTAGAATAATGGTGGCATTACTCACTTTTATACATGTGAATGTGTAGCTAATGAATGAAAATCATACTTTTCTATTAAAAGGCATGCATTCAGATCTTCTTTATTTGGTTGAGTTAAATTTTCATGTGATTTAAGGTTCTTTCCTTATGCTTTTGCATAAGAATTTAGATAGAGCTTTAAATTAATATGACAAAATCATTCACCAAATGAAACATTAATTCAACCACATTTACTCACATTCATTATTCAAGTGTGCTAACATATAAATTGTATGTATAGCTATGTTTAGAATTTAATCATATGATATACATGATGGAAAGAAGTAAATAAATATGTGTTATGTGATAGTAATTCATTCCAACTAACCTTAAGATGCCTTCCTTATTGAATGAGTATATTTAATGTGAACCTAAACTTAAGACTAATTAAAACACATAATAAGCCATTCACTAAAGAGAATTAAGCAAATTAATTTACCTTAGTAATGACTTAAGGTAGGGATGAAGGAGTGGTCTCCTCCCTTTCTTCTCTTTATAAGTTAGTTGCTAAATATATGTCATATGAAACAAAAGAAAACATTAAGTAAAATATTCAAACCAACTAAATCACTTAAAGAGAAATGAACCCTTTATGAATTAAATCTCTTACACTTAAAATTACGACCCTAAAGCCTAGCTAGGACATACACACAAGCTTTCACACACACACACACTTAGATTAAGTCTAGCTTTATGTTAGGGCAATGTATGGTTTGATGTATGCTTATTTTATAATTTATTATTGTAGACTAGATGTTAGGGTGTATGTGTGTAATATGGATGTTAGACCGATATTAGCATAATCATATATTTTCTGAGGGTTGTGCTTAAAGGGGCTATAATAAAATATAAATGCTCTTCTGGGTGGGCTTGGTTTCCTATATTTTGGGTGTTAAGTCTAAATTATTCATATACTTGGGTTGTATGGTGTGTTTATCTAATATTTATCTTGTAGGTATTGCTAGATTTGCTTTCCTTCTTTTAATGTAATTTTGCATTAAGATTAGGATAAGTGTTATAGGGCATTAGGATGAGTGTTGGTTATAAGACCAAGTTTTATGTACCATGTGATGCCTTTAGATTAAAACAACCAAATCAAGTCAAAAGGAAGAAAGAAAGGAAGAAATGAAAAATGAAGAAAGAAGAATGAAGAATGAAGAGCCCCATAACATTCATCATTTGTAATTGTAACTATTTTTTTAATCCGAGTTGTATAATGGTAGAGCTCGGTATCCACATTTCTTTTTTGGGTTGTGGTGGTACCACATTCGTGATTTATTCTTTGTGATAGCTTTATAAAATTGTTTGATGTTTTGTTTAGCTTGTGCATTAGAAATGACATGCCTTTTCATAGTTTCTTTATGATTGATGATTGTTGTATGCGTATGTGATTAGGTTCCTAGGATAAAATTAACTTTTCTACCCAAACTAACAACTCATAACTAAATTTTCTAAGACAACTCATAACCTCACATAAAGCCTAGGCATGAAATCAAGATAATAAAATATTTAGCAACCCCTTAGTTAGATGTTGTATGTTTAATATCATGCATATCATATTATTTCACTCTTGTTAAGAGAGGGCTTTCATCTTTGCGAGATAATAAGGGCTTAACAAGAGCCTTTGATGGAAAGACACCTCTTTCTCTTTTGATTTGGCCCATAATCAACTTCATATGCATTTAGGCATATAAAATCCTATAGCCTGTGTCAAAATAAAGAGTTCAAAATCAAATAAAACTTCATAAAATTTATATTAGATTAAGTCATTATTCATGTCCCTCATGCTCTAGTCTCTTAGGGAGTGAGTTTAAGGACTTAGTTTCTAAATAATAACCACCTAGCCATTTTGCAAAGCATAAGACTTGTCTACATGGATTTAAAGTGTAGGAGGAGTTAGTTGGTTGCCACTCTATGTGATAATAAGTCTAGGTTGGGTGGTTTACTCTCTCTCTTATGGAGGTAAACAATATACCCATGTTCACCTTAGATTTAGGTCATGCTTTGGCCCTCCAAGCTCCATAAATTTAGGATTAGGCGTTCTTGTTTCCCTATGGGGATACTAGCATAAATCCTCACCTCTTAGGCATTTCCATAATCTTGTGTGGAATCATAAGTCCTATATTTCTAATGGAATGTTAACTCAAACATATAAACTCTCTTCAATTTCAAAAATATAAAGCATAACTATATGATAGTTTTGGGCGTTCCTTTGTCAGTATCACACCCCACTTATCACTTTTGGATTCAATAATAAATCTCTCCTTTTGATCTATCCCATTTGATTTTTCAAATATAACTAATTTATTGATAGTCCTATCTTTGAATTCTTTGGACAACAATCACCTACCTTAATCGAGAGTATTTGTATGAGATTCATTTTTCTTAAGATGTAATTAACTATGGGGGCCCCATAGAACTTATGACTCAATTTAAATAAACCCTACTTTATTCATCCATGTAAGTAGGGGAAAAATTTATGGTATTTTCAAGACCCATCATGCCTTAGGAGTCCTTATTAGGTGATTAGGTCCATTGTAGGTAGTATTTCTATCTTTCGAGATAGAGAAAGTATACTATTCCTCAATGTCATACCCGATCATCTCAATAAGTACACCCTCGATCTACATGGTGTCCCCTAAAATGAAGACCTAAAATAACGAACCGAAAATAAAATCAATAAACATAAACTAAGCATCTCTTCATAACCCCATATGAAGGTCCTCAAACTCGGTCACACTAACTAAGTCATTGGTTTGATTTGGTTTAATAAAGCGATATATGTCGGGGCTGGTCTTGTTCTAAGTTAATTTCTTTAAGCTTCGATGGTTGACTTGATCTCCTCTTGAACTCTAGTGGTGCATCTTTGGCTTCAAAATTATCTGAGTATTTGAATTTTCTAAACACACGCCTCATATGAGTTAGCAAGATTTGAAAAGAGCCTAGCATAATATAAATAATTGGTGATGACTAGGAAATAATCATCACATCGACTAAGCCCATTATGCTTGAACCCTAGTCACGGTCTTGATTGAGGATGTTGCTTTGGTTATCCCATAACCTTTCAAAATAATATGTCGTGTTTAGCCCGGTATGTTGGATTAATTCCTTATTTGTTAGATTAAGAACATAAGGTGAGTACCAATCAAAAGACTATTGTATAAAATCTTTATATGAATCATCATTAAGTTCTACATCGCTTCACTCGAAGATGATGCTCCCAAAAGGGTCTCTTAGTCTTCCCATCTAGTGGTGAAAGATATCTCCACCTTCAACTATAATTTTTGAAAGAGGATAAATGAAAACATAAATATATGCTTGTGGGATGACATAGATCCACAGATGTTCTTATTAGGAATCGGGTATGACTTTGAGGAAAGGTGTACTATCTCGAGATATAGAAGTCACCACCCTACAATGGACCTAATCACATCAATAAGGACTCCTAAGGACTATGGGTCTTGAATGTACCAGAGATTCTTCCCCACTTTACATGGAAAAGTAAAGTGGTTTCTTTTAAATTGGGTTCATTAAGTTCTCTACAGGCAATCCACCATAGTTAATTACATCCTAAGAAACAAGATTTCTTAGAAATACTCTTGATTAAGGTAAATGATTGTTGTCTCTAAAGATTTCGAAAGGAAGGACTATCAATCGAATAGTTTATTTTAAAGCTCTAATGGGATCGATTAAGAGGAGGGAGTTCATATCGAAGCCAAAGGAAGATAAGTAGGGGATGCTTATGATGCTATGAAGCCTAGTAAGCATCCCAAACTATCCTATGGTTAGGATTTATATTTTTAAAGTTTGAAGTGATTTATTTGTTTGGGTTGAATTTTTATTAGAATGTTAAGGCTTATAATTCCATGATACAAGGTCAACAAAATGGCTAAAAGGTAAGAATTTATGCTCGATAAAGGAAGTAGCAACCTCTAAACCTAAATCTAGGGAGCTTTGGAGAAGGCCAAAAAGCATGACCTAAATCTAAGGCAAAAATAGGTATTTGGTTTACCTCACAAGAGAGGATAAATCACCCATTGTTGGACTTACAACCACTTGGCGGTCGCCAACTAACTCCTCCTACGATTTTAAAATATGTAGGTAAGTCAAATACTTTTTCAAGAGTCAAGCTGAGCTTAAAGGTTTTATATAATATCTTGATTACTCATATAAGGCGAACGCGTTGGCAACCTACTAATGAGCATGAATGCAATCTATTATTAAATATTTGATTGTTCTACAATCTATATTGAGATGATTAAGAAATCTTTAAATGAACATAAAATTGAGGTTGTCAAACCGAAGCCAAATATATTAAGTGGGCATTCATATCAAGTTGTATTTAAGCTATTTGAAGATACTTTAAGTAACTACACATGCATGCCCATCACACCAAGATGCATGTAGATAGTATAAAGAGATGAGTCTTGCATGCATTACAGAGCCAATACACTCAAGTCAAATGCATCTAACTACGTGTAAGTTGCTTAACAAAATGAATTATACGCATCTTGGTGCAAAATTTATATAGAAGATTTGTTAAGCTAAAATATGTGCATATGACCAACTATTCTCAAATGAAATTATTAATGTGCACACATTACAAGATTGTCATAAAATTGTGATTGATATAATGAGATTTGAGTAAATAATAAAATAAATTATGTGTGCATGTTGCAAATGAGATTAGCTTAAAATGATGTCTCAAAGAATGTGCAAATGATCTTGAGTAATTTACACATTTTATGAGAAGTCTCTAAAGCAACTTCAACTATCTCGAAAGCATGCAAGTCCTCTAAACACAAATAATTTATGAAGTTTGAAACCAAACCCGTAGGGGACATATAAATCAAATATCTTAATTAATATCTAAGGATGTTGCAGTTGATTCCCAAATTGGACTTTAGGTTGGTTTTGGGTTAACAAAATCTAATAATGTTATTCTAGTATTCTCTCTTTAAGAGAATTTTTAAGAAACTAATTGGTCATATGATTAGAGATAGCTATCTGACTTAAATGCCTTAGTGATGGATGTATTGAATGAAGATTTGAATAGGAGGGGTTACTACTATGAAAGTACCCAAGATACCATTTTAAATAATTTCTAATTGAAACTCTTAAAATGTAAATCATGGACCAAATCTTCTACCAAGCTAGAATCGACAATTTCTTTAAGGTGGCTCATAAGTAATCAAACACGGGTCATAGACCAAATTCTCTATTAATAAATAAGTAGGGTTGACAAGATCTATATCCCGTGATGGTTTGGTGGTATTAGATTTTAATTACAAAGGATTATCAATATAATACTTTCTTTTAAATGTTAATGCTAAACCACCAAAAAATCTAAATGTTTAGAATACAAAACCTAGACTTGATCCTCTATGCTCAAGCTAGAGTTGACATGTTTGTAGGATGAACAATCTGAATAAATTTTAAAGCGCTCAAAAATCACATACTCAATTCTAAAGTAAATAAGCGAGTTGATAAGTCTACGATGATGATTATGTTGATTGAGAAATTGAACCATACGGGTTATTATTAAATTGATGTTAACTCATTTTAACTTCAAGTTATGAAACTTAGAATCGATCCTCTATTAACAAATAAGCGGTGACTAAATCTACCTTAATGATGGCTATGTTGATTGATGATATGAATTGAGGAGGTTATTATTATTGAAGTGTCTAAAATATTGATGCTATCTCATTTCAAATTCAAGACATAAACTATAGATTCATTTTTTTTTGCAATAGGATAAGTAGAGTTAAAAGATTTTCTCCGATGATGGTTGTTCTAAATGGAGATTTCAACCAAGGAGATATCACCATTAATCATAATTAAAATCCAATGTCAAATCAATTTAAGTTTAAATTTAATAGATTATAAAGAATGATAATGATGTTAAATTTAAAATACTTAAATAAAATGTATCATCTAAAATTTTAAAGTAAAATCCATCAATCTTCTATAAATATTTATTAGACTTGACAAATTAAGAAGCTCTAGCACACAAAAGAGAAAATGATAAGTCAAGAAGTCAGTGTACCTATGCTCACACTCGAGATAATCTCATGACAATAAGGATGTGACTCATGTTTTTTGTTTATGCAGTTTGGCTAGTAGGCTCCACAAATGATGTGATTACAGGAGTCCTCTAACTAAGTAGTTTCTGCCAAATGGTACAATTATATTACAGTCATGACTATAGCTGCATATTTTCCAATGGCTTTGTCCCTTAAGATGTGAATCATAAGGTGCATTTGATATGACAAAGAGTTGTGTGTTAGCTAAGATAGACTTAAAACTATCTCCTTAAACAAAACACCACCCTAAGTCTATAAGATCTCATTGGATGATGCAATCCATGGTTCTTGACATGAATACTTTGGTTAAGTTGGGTGGTACCTCTCGACTAAGTAGACCAAGGACCATAATAGCCCATGATAGAACCATGGGATATTGATCGATGCATTACTATTTTCCTAACCACCCACTTTAAGCTAATGATGATGAATTTCTTAAGTTTAAACTCTACTTATATATATGCTAAGCAATCTAATGATGAGTCTTAATCAGTTCTCTCTCTTGGGAGAGGTAATTAATTATAGGTGCTTACGCTATAGGATACTTGGAACCGATTTAAAGTCCTCAAAAAATCGTGAAATCTCAGTAATTTCTCATATATAATCTCATCGCCTTTTAAAAATTTGATCGACATTAATTGAACTTTCTTCATCGAGGAGATTGACGTGAATTTTGGGAGACTAAGGAGAAGGTTTTAGCTTTAATACAATCAATAATATGTGACATTATGCTACTAAAATAAGGAGTGAATCTTGTGCATGTATTTAATAATCATCAATTGCAAACCATATTTTAAAATAATATATGCAAGAAGTACCTACTTAACCAAAAGTCACATTTGGCCTAAAGCGTATAATTTTTCTTTGGGAAAAGCCATCAGTGTTCTGAGAGATGATGTGGGTATACATCTTGGGAAGCAATGTAAATAAGTATTTCACCAAGGTGTGCAAATTAATTCATCTCAAGCATAAGAGTGCTCGAGGTGTCTGAAAAGATAAAATGTAAAAGCAAGCCATTCATTTAAGCCCTTTTAAGTATTAAATCCATTGTAGCATTCATCACCTCGACATATGCAATTTTGATGATACCCACTTTTAAATAGAGTTTCTAAATACATTACCATTGAGTTGGTCAAGCCATAAAGATATGGAATGGAAAAGCAAAATTGGACTTTAATTTTTTTTAATGGTGTCATTATCTCTTGGCATAGGTAGAGTAGTAATTACACAAATGGTGAGGCATTCACTTTTCTCATATGTGATCTTTGGCAAAAAACTTCTCCACTTGGAGCCATAATTCATCGACCTCCCATGGAATCATTGATGTGTGGTCGATTGGGCGTGTTATTGAAGAGAAAATTTAAGATGATCGCATATCATGTAATAGCGAGCTTTTAGTAGGCATGGAATTGGAGAATATGTCGTGACCTCAATAAAGAATAGTTGTACTAAAGGCCGGGATAGTAGTCATATGCAAAACTAATTGGTAATAAGTAGACATATAATATTGGTTTACATTATTGTAAGTTCGTAGAACAAGCATTTGATAACAAAGTGATGTTGTTAAAGTTGGAAGAACTTAAAGAGGAGCATGATTGATGAGGTAATTGTCTTATCATGAAATAAAAATAATAAATATTAATGTGATCATTGTGAAACATCCACGATTAGTTTTGCAAGGCTAATCCAATAGAAGGTGACACAAATCCATTTGTACAATGTCAAAAATAATTTCATCGTTATATGTTAGTTTAATTGAAAAGGAATCAATGCATGGTTAGATATAGTCACACTCATACTTTTGTTTAGCCAAGCTAAATTATATGGCTTAGAATGTGGTTCTATGGCAAAACCAAAATATCGGATGAAAAACTTAAGAAAAATAATATCAAAACTACTAAAGTTAATAATAAATTGCATGTCTTGCCACCAATGCATGGTACAAGTAGAATGAATTAAAGACATGAATCATGATCAAGAAACACTCATGGATTGAAGGAGGTACTATTGGCCTCCATGCGTGCTATATCGGTCAAGTTGAGCTCACAAGCCAAATTTGGCACTTTGGATGCAATACACAAATTGAAGTTGTAATGCCGGACATCACCAAAATCAATCAAAATGACGTCTTGTCAATGAGCAGACTTAGCCATTGCCCTCGAACATCAAAATTGATTAGAATATACATCTTGCATAATCTAACGATTGATCGATCAAGAGATTGAGCCGTCAATGCGCTTAATATATCGAGGTCGTGATAATATCCAAATGACCTCTGTTTGTGATATTGATTACGTCGTTGTGTCAAAATATCAAAAAATATCAAATGAGACCATTTGTACTCAATTGATGAGTCTACATGAATATCGAGCCATTGGAAGTGATAACACCTATTTTGAATTGAAATTGATTTGATTGATGACCTCTCACATTGAAGGAGAGTATGATTTTAGTGTTGGTGAAATTTTCATAAGGATGCGATAGATAAGACACTACCAGAGATTTTGCCCTCATTTTGCAAGGACTATAGATCTAGTTCAGTTTCCTATAGGTGCAAGAACCTAGTTAATTACCCATCTCAATCTGAGAGAGAACTTTTGATTAAGGCTAGTCGTTAGGTGCTAAATCAGTAGCATAGTAGTATTATGTGGAGTTTTAGAATTTAGAATTTGGAATTTATGAAATTCATTATTATTTGTTTAAAGTGGATGGTTGGAGGAATGATGGCGTCGATCTAGATCCCATGGTTCCATCATCCCGTGCCATCCGATCTCTAGTCTACTTAGTCAAAGGAGGTAGTCTACCCAACCGATTGAAGAATCCTTATCCGTAACACATGAGTTATATCATCCAAGAAATCCTTGTAGACTTGGGGTAGTGTTTGTCAAGAGACAACCTTGTCTACCTTAAGCGTGAGCTTTTTTTCCTATCAAGTGTACTCTATGATTCTCAAGAGAATTGGAGTATATAGTACTGCATTGATCGTAATATAATGGTTTCATTTGGCGGTAACCACCCAATCGAGGACTTTAGTTGTAACGCTTCATATGGAGCCTCTTGGCCAAGTCATGTAGTCGAGGACAAGGGCCACATTCTTATTAGCGTGAGATTGATTGAGAGTGAACATAGTAGAATACTTGATTTAACTTTGGCTCCTTTATGAGCTAGAGTTTTCTTAATTTATCACCTTTAATAAATAGTTAATGGGTGGATTTTAGCTTTAAGTTTTTAAAGGTTGAATTTCATTTAAGAATTTTAGATTGATACTTAATTTGAGTTAATTTGATTTGAAATTAGAATCACATTTTGATGGGTATCCCCTCAAGTTGAAATCACTATTCAACACATCCATCATTGGGGTGAATGCATTGTTTGATCATTTAATTTATTATTTTAGATCTTGTCAACTCACTCGTTGGTTTAATAATAAAGAATCATATCTACAATATTATGATAGAATTAACTTCTCGGATATTTTAATAAGTTGATATTCTTATAATATTATTATTAAATTTTTTAGGTTTTGTTAACGGACCCAGTCAAAGACCAAACCAGAATCAACCCGCACATCCTTAGAAACTAAATTTAAGCATTAGTGAATTATTAGGAACATCATGAGTATTTTTTTAGTTTAGATAATTTCATCTAAAAATGAAATCATTGATTTAAAAATCATAATTATAATGAAATTCCTTAATTTTTTGGATTGAAAGAAGCTCCATAATTCATGAAGAATTTAATTTAGTGTCACATTCTATCTGCATACAAAGAACGCACATCCGATTTAGAAGGCATTTTAAATTATTTTAGTAGCTTACTAGTTTTAATTCTTTAATTTTTTTAATATATTTGGAGTGAATTATATTTGAAGACTATATCTTAATTCTAATAGATTTCTTGTTATTTGATTAGATATTCAATCAAATCATCTTTCACATCAATTGAAATGAGGTATTAAAGTGCTCTTATGTTTATCACCAAAATATCCAACTCATTTCAATTACTTCATGATCAAGTATCTCAATATATTAATTTCCAGACATTGCATATTTCAATCTTAAAATGATTGAAATTTTCTTTTGATTATCTCAATGCGAAATCCAAAATAATTCAAATATTGAGTTAGAAATATTTGTTCATTTGAGAACAATTGATAATCCTTGATTTTAGTTGAAGTCAAATTTTAATAATTTTGTTTACTTCAAAATTTAGTGAGCACAAATTAAATTTTAAAATTAACTAAGAATTTTCAATTTAAACTAATTTATTTGAGTTTTTTTGTTAATGTAAAATCGATAGAATTTTGACATTAGACATCATCCCCGCGTGGGGGGCTACATCAACTATTTTCTACATCGAACTATTTTTGCATTTCGGTGCCACATAAGCATAATTGAGTGTCTTGCGACACAACGTCTTTTAATCTTGTTCATACGATGAGCATAATGAGGCCTTCAATCACCGCATAAAAGAAAATATAGAATATTCCATACACATTCAAGCTTTTTTTATTTAAGTCCAAAATTCAATCTAAATTTAGCGGATTTCAGATAGAAGGTTGCATCTAATAATTTTGGCTTACTGGTTCACCATAATGAGTCTAGCGATGTCTTGTGACACCACAGGATTTTATCTCATGCCCTAATGAGCGTGACGAGGCCTTCAACCTGATAAAGAACCAAACACATATGTATGCATATGATTTTCACAACATTCAAATATTTGATTTTTTTTTATTTTTTTTTTATCAGAAGGTAGTGACACAATATATTTCACTATTTTCTCTTTTCTTCTCTTTCTTCTTTTCTTCTTTTTTTCTTTCTTTTCTTCTTTTTTCTTCTTTCTCCTTTTTTTGCATGTTTTTTGGTGAACCCGAGAGAGAGAGAGAGAGAGAGGGAGATCTTTTTTCCTTTTTTGGTGCTATGAACCCAAAAGATAATGAAGAGAGAGAGAGAGAGAGAGAGAGAGCGATGAGGGATTATTATTTTTATTTTCTTTTTTTTTTGTGAACCAGAGAGAGAGAGAGAGAGAGAGAGAGAGAGAGAGAGAAGATCTTTATTATAATTATTTTTTTTTATTGTAAACGAAAGAGAGAGAAAGAGAGAGAGAGAGGGAAGATCTTTATTATTTTGCTATAAATGGAAAGAGATAGAAAGAAGAGAGAGAAAAGAGAGAGGTGAAGGAGGGCTAGAAGGAAGATGGGGATTACCTTCATGACATCTCCTTTTTTGCAACAAGAAGAGAGAAGAAGGAAAGCGATGAGAGATCGATAAAATGAGGGAATCCATCTATGGCAGTTTGAGAATGAATGAGTGGGAGTAGTTTCATTTGATTTTGAGGGAGGATCGGGTGTGAATGAGAGAAATGGGAGGAACATTTTGTGGCCTTTTTTATTTTTTTTTTTTTTTTAATTTTGAAAGGCCAACCAAGGTCAACAAATGCCCCCAATGTGATTCGAGCATGAAGCGAGTTATATTTGTTGAAAATTGACCTTTCATATTTGTCACATCTTTAGACCACTTCATCTTAAATTTCAATCACTTATAGAGTTTTGATAAGATTTGTCATTAGTATGATGTCTTATTTTAGACATGCTAAATGATGAGATTGATCGATTTGTCGATCGACTTGTTGGATAAATAAAAGCTCTTTCACCTTCTACTCTACTTTGATGGGTTTGTTGAAGATCTCTTTCTTCTATGTTATTTCAAATTTGGATTTCCTCCAAGCTAGCTGTGGATGGGTTTGATGGAGAGATTAATTTGCTTATTTTGAGATTTGGAATTTCTTCTATCCTAGCTTTAAGCTTAGCACTTGATGAAGGATTGACTAATTTGTCCTCTTTGACTTGTCGAAGTGTATGTACACCCTAAGTCATGTTCTTGCTCCCCTTGACAAACTCGTTGAAGGGTACATACAAATGACTCGCTTATATAGGGTCAATGTTGAGTTATTAGTCTAGCAATATGTGCTTTAACAAACCGAATAACCATAGAATTTCTTTAGTTCATCCATCGCCTTTGTATGAACTATGAATTACTATCTCTGTAATTTTTGCTTGGGAGACTTGATGAGGAGATTGGCTTTGATCTGCTGTGCTTGATCATATCATTTGAGAATAAATTGAAATATCACTCTACAAGTAATATAAAGATTGATTTGAGGTAGCTCATTGAGTTTCCTCATATTTTCTTATCTATCCATCAAGAAGAACATCTCTTGGATTGATTGCTTGTAGTCACAAAGTTGGATTTGGTTTGAGATTGAACATCTATCATCATTGGAGTATGGGCTCTTTCCTGGCCTTTTCTTATGGCTTATCAGTGAGGAGAGCATCGTAACTACCATTTGTGCTTGTTAAGTATGACCTTTAGAACCTACTCAGTCTTCTACTTAAGTGATGGGTTGGTGATTTGATCATTGGACTAACAAATGGGGCTCTTTCACTTCTGCCTTTTCTTGCTTGTTGAGTGTGAAGAGCGGTCTGACTTCACATTTGGGCTTGTTGAAGGACCTTTAGAACCCATTCGTGTTGACTTCGGGATGTAGAGTTGATATTTTTCCAACTCAATTGATTGAAGTTTCCAAAATTTGGAGTTCTTTTGATCTTGAATTTGGCAAATCTAGGAGATAAAATTTTGATATTTATGATTGTCTTTTCATGCATAGAAATATATTCTTTTTTGTTCTACAAGAACCTACAACTTTAACAATAATTATAGATAAATTCAGGATTTTGGCATAAAGGTCAATGTCAACTGAATGTATATGCAAGAAGGTCTCCTTTTCATAGGAAAGGATTGAAGCTTTGATTATAAAACTAAAAAATTCCCCCTGTAATGGGGAATTTTCATGAAAATTTTTTTATCTTGAGTAGTATCTTTATTTAGGGATCTCGGCTTGAAGCATGATGTCAACCTAAATAAATATACTAAAAAAATACCCTCTATCTTGTAGAGGGATTTATATTGTACATCGAGAATGTATTTATCATGTATAATACTCTTTTCGTATCGATCATTAATTGGTGGCATTGGTCTTTCACCCTTTAAGTCAATGAGTTGGTATGCCCCTCATTGATATACTTTGTAATGATAAAGAGCCCACAATTAGGCTCAAATTTTCCATCTAATTTTGATTAGGAATAATTAATCTACTCAACACCAAGACTAATTCTCTTTGAATGCTAGAGGCGCCTGTTTGGTCAAAAGCGACATCTTTGCTCGTTAAACCTCTAAATTTTAATGAGCTTGCAATCTAACTTCATCTGCATTGAGTTCCTCCATTCTCAAATGAGTATTTTGATCTTCGCTAGATTGTATTAGATACTCAAGTGAAGATAACTCAACTTCAAGAGGAATAAGTGCTTCAGTTCCAAATACTAATGAATAGGGAATGGCTTATCGCATCTTGTAGGTAGTTGATGCCCATAATGCCATTATTAGTTTGTATGCCATTCTTTTTATTTTAGTAAGAATCTTCTTGAGTAGTTTGACCAATGTTTTGTTGAAGGCTTCTACCAAACCATTTATCCTTGGATTATATATTGAAGAATATCGCCAATAAATTTTGTCGATGAATCTATAAATCTTTGTATTTTTGAAAGTTGTGCCATTATCAAAATTATTCTGTGACACTCCAAATCTATAGACCACATTATGCGTAAAGAAGTTGATCACTTGATGTAACTCTTTAAATGGGTAGCTTCAGCCCACTTAGAAAAATAATCGATCCTACTAGGATGAAGCGGTGACCGATGAAGGTAGATCAATCGGTCCAATTATATCTACATTCAAATGGCAAATGGCGATGCTATTATTGGGTGTAATGGATTTGGAGGTTGGTGAATTATATTTCCATGTACTTGACATTCATGACACATCTTAGCATGATTAATATAGTCTCTCACCATAGATGGCCAATAATAACCCATCCTTTGATCTTTACTACCACCTTGGGACCTAACACCATAAAATCCTTCATGAACTTCAACCATCACTTTACTAGCTTCATCTATATTTAGGCATCGTAGCCATATTTATTCAAAGGATCTATGATATAAAGTGTTATTGATGAAAGCATAATGTGATATTCTCTTCTCGATTTGAGTAGTAATTTATTATTTGGTAATTTGCTTTCTTTAAAGTAGTCGGGAAGGGTTGCCTCTAATCATGTGGCTCTTCTACCATAAATGCTTCCCACTACTTTTCTAAAGCAATATCATGCTTAACTCTTCTAGTATAACTCTTTATTGATTTTGGGAGTAAGGAGCAACTTGAGTCGCATCCTATTATGTCAAATTTGATAACTCCTCTACTTGTGGGGATTGATACTTTGCTAGCTCTAGAACTCATCGAGTAAATATCCCGATCATGACATAATCATCATTCATACTTGTCATCTCTTAGCAAATTTTGCTCAATCTACTTTGTTATTCTCGGATTGAGAGACTCACATTAGTGTGATATTTGGTATTTGCTTCATAAGCTCATGAACACATTTGTGATAAAAAGCTAACTTAAGCTTATTGATTTTATAGGTGTCAAGTACTTGATTTATAAAAGGTTGAGAATCGAAAATATGAAAGTTTTGAATGCCTATGAAAATATCTTCTTCAAGACCCTAATACTTCATACTGCTTCATTATTAGTTCTTGGCTCATTCAACCCATATGATCATCTCATTATTCCTCCATCTGGTGATATGAAGATGAAACATTCTACTTTTTTGCCCTTGGAAAATTTAGAGGTTGGACTTGTTTGATTGATGAGGCTCCATTAAAGTACATTTTCCAAATTTGTGATTTTCTCTTTCATGAATGAGCATAATTTGCTCATCCAAAAAATCATCGTTAAGAGTCCAGGAATGGGATGTATAGCAAGAAAATCTATTAAAATCAATCTTTTCGCATTTCGTGGAACATAAGTGATATCAAATTGTAAAAGAAATATTATCTTGCCGCATAGTCTGCAAGTCTTGCTATCAAGTACTTGATGGATTGATCCTTGAGATAAGGATAATCTTATGAGATAAATGCTCTTTAGCGCAAAGATCAATGTCAAATAATGCATCAAAGAGTATCTCATTTTGATCCTATCAACCTTTCGATATAATAAAGAGCATTCTCTTTGCTTTCTTCATTATTTTGTGCCAATAATGCTCCAAGGGACTCTTTTAATGTAGCTATGTATAGAATGAGATGCTTCCAGTAGGCACTATAAACATTGGTGGATTTAACAAGTAGTTTTAATGCTATTAAAGGCTTCTTGGCACTCTTGTCCCATTTGAATAGAGCATCCTTCTTCATCAACTTTGCAAATGATTGTGACATCCCGATAGGTTTGATATAAATTAAATGAATGCAAGCTTCCCTTGTAAAGAACATAGGTGATGCAAACTCTTGAGGCATTTCCACAATTGTCTTGATTTTAGCAGATCAATTTCAATTCCTGTGACGCATACAATATACCAAAGGAATTTTTTGGAGGGTACCTCGAATGCACTTTTGAGGATTCATCTTGAGATCATACTTTTGATTCTCTCCAATACAATTCTAAGTCTTCAAAGTGATTTCATAATTTAAGGTTTTGACAAAATCATCAACATAATATTCCACCTTCTTGTGAATCAACTCATCAAAAATACGTGTCATGGCTCTTTGGTATGTAGCTCCGGCATTTTTTTTTCAAGGGCATGACTATGTAGCAATAGATGCCAAAAGTGTTCAATGAT
The DNA here is from genome assembly GCA_021442155.1 of Cymbidium sinense. Classification (NCBI taxonomy): domain Eukaryota; kingdom Viridiplantae; phylum Streptophyta; class Magnoliopsida; order Asparagales; family Orchidaceae; genus Cymbidium; species Cymbidium sinense. Next base: position 63,030,509 of record CM038225.1, read on the forward strand.
GTATGTCTTTCATCTTTAGGTGTCATCTTGATTATATCCGATGATCCATCCATGAATGAGAACATGTCATAGTTGGAAGTATTGTCCACTAGTAGTTGATATTGAGCGAAAAGTCATCTTTTGAACATGCCTTATTTAGGTCCTAGAAGTCAATGGACATAGATTTGGTCATTCTTCTTCCTAACTAAGACAATGTTGGCTATCCAATCGCATACTTCTCCTCGGATGAAGCCTACTTTGATTAGCTTCTTAGTTTCGCAATTACCTATTCTTCAATCTCTAATCTCATTAGCCAAGGAGCTTGTTTAACAAGTGTCACATCTGGTTTAATGGATAAGTTTATGAATTGGCACATCGGATAAACTTGGCATTTCAAAATATATCGCAAAGCAATCCATGAATTAATAAAGTAATATTTTTAGCTTTTCAACTTTCTCATCATAGAAGGGCGACAAAAGTTGGATGAGGATCATCCTCAACTCTAGGTTGATTTCTTTGAGTTCATTTATAGCAATTGTTTGTCCACCATCTTCAACTTCTTCAAGTGTGCTTGGCTTCTACTTCTTCATCGTTTGTAAGAAGAATTTCATGGAGATCATTTTCTTTGTCATTATTAGTTTTGATCTCGCCTTCTATTATATTATAATAAACTTTATTTTGATGAGATTTGTAGATGAACCCAATGCCTTTAGTGATAAACTTAACACTTCTTCATGATACTTGAGGACTTCTTTGGCTCCATATCCGTTAAAGATTTGAGTTCTATATTTAGTAGTTCCCATATGAATTCTAAGCTTATGCATCATTTTTCAATTTCTATGGATAGTATATTGGTATTCTTGTTGGCAATATCTCATCGAATTTTCATGTTAGCAATAATCAAAATTGAGAGGTTGAGACTCAAATTTGTAAAATAGAATTTATGTTCCACCACTCTCTCACTCAACAGCACATAAAATGTTATCAATTCTTCAATGTTATGAACCTCTAATGGGGTGATTTCTTTGAAGTACTACTGAGGATGGATATAATTTTGAAGGAGTTGTCTCACAAGTGAGCTATCCTTCTTGATGACCTTGAACCCTATTTTCATAAGTAGATTCAATGTCATAGTCTGAATCAAAATTACTTATTTCATACTTTGGCTTTCTTGAAAGCATATAAGCTCCCTTAGGTTTGATAGAAATATTTTCTTCTTCTTGTGTGTCACTTCCCAAATAAGGCATCTTCTTAATTTAGGTGTATAATCAAGTGCTTTAGGAGAGTCGGATTTCCTCTTTCTTATGTTCTTTCACCTTATGAAGTTGCTTTTTTTCTCTGAGTGGATGCCGTCAAGAGGCTCTCTTAGGCTTTAGGGATGAAATATTTTGCATCTTCATAAATCTTTGTTTCATGGATAGAATGAGTAAGTTGCCGTGAATTTTGAACTCTCCTCCATATTTTAGGTACTTCATACACTAATGCATATTTGATGGGATCATTCCATACTCATGCAACCACTACCCAAGAGAGCTATAAAACATGCATGTTCATTACATGAAACTTGGCTTCTATATAAATTGAAACTTGAGTGGGAGAATAAAAGAACTCATGGTTTTCGTCCTTTCTCATTGAAATCATGAACCATCAATTTATCTCTTCCAAGATGTTGGATATAAAGTGATAATCCTCTTAATACTTTTAGGCTCATAAGATTGATAGAAGAACTTAGATCAATTCTATTGATCAAGATGTCATAACTCTTTCTATAACATATAGAGAATGGTTGTGATCTTGTTCCCAATGTAAGATCTTCTTTAGAAAATGTGATTAAGGGAGATCTTGAGTTTCCAATGATTCAATCATATTTTCAACAAAATAAGCATAACTCTAGAACTTTGAGAGCACATCAAAGTTTCTTAGAGATCTTTTGACATTAAGAGAGCCTCATACACACTTAATTGTGAGGATCTTTCTTAGTGATAGAATATTATAATTTATCTTTTGCTTGGTTTAGACTTTATTCTAGGATTTGTGGAAATGATATCTTCATTGACTTTAATTTGTTTGCCTTTGTCTTTATTTGCATTTCCCTTTTTGATGATAGTGGTAAAACTTTATAACTTCTCAACTAAACTTGAATCATTTTATCTTTCAGATTCTTTTGAAGAAGTACTTTCTTCAAATTCACTTCTTATTCTATAGGATTGACCAAAAGGGCTAGACTTATCTTTCAACTTCATTCATTTCATAATGATGATATCAATGAGTCTAACTCTTCTCCATCCGGAAAACATTATCTTTGTCACTGTTATCTTTTTTTAGTCATTAAACAAAATTAGATCTTAATTTCTCGACTCTTCTTATTTTTTGATAAGTATTTTTGGGTTGGTCGAATCTCGACTACCATTGTCATTTTGGAGTAATTGATGATGAAAAACATCGATATCATATAAATAATTTGACATGTCTCTTTGGACAAGATTCACCATTATCTTCCTCATCCGATTCAATAATACAAAGGTTAGACATAAAGTCCGCAAGCTTAAATGGTTGTCTTGTCAAATGGTGATACTCCCCTAAATTGTTAATAATCTTTTAAGTTATAGTCTTCTTCTTACTCTTCTTTTCTTAGCGATTCTTTTATGAGGCCTACGCTTAATAGATTGCTTCTCGTCGTGATGAAGTAGCCTTATCAAAATGCTACCGAGAAGCTAAAATGCTTTATTTAGGCATTTCTTTTAAGTCCAATATAGGTTCAAGTGGTGATTTCCACTTAACACTAGGGACACCTTTTAGGCTTCAACATTTTCATGGTCTTCTTAGACTACTATTTCTTATTTTTTCTTCTTTTTTATCTTTAATGGATGATACGAATAGGACATAATCATCCTTGTAGACTCTCTTTTGATTGAATAGAACACTATCGAATAAATATAAATTCACCTCATACTTCTTTCTAGCCAATCTTTGAAGGCATAACAATCTTCGATAGGATGACTCATCATTGATGATAGAGATAGTAATTTGGATTATTGACTTGATCGACTTCTTCATGCCTTTTAATTTAGCTAGTTGTAGACCGCTTTATTTGCTTCGAAATAATTTAGCCACTATCCTTTCTAAAAGAATATTATTTGTTCATCTTTTCATTAAGAGATGGTTGCATTCGTTCATCATCTCTAGTTTCATATTTTGGACCCTCTCCACCACTTAGAAAAGTTCAAAGTTTATCATTTCCTCCTAATACCAATTTTAGGCGTGGATTAGGATGCACGAGCTTTTTTCCTTATCATCATTGTACATTGGCTATTTTCCTTTATCCATAATATAGAATACTCATTTTTTGCCACTTGAGCTATAGGAAGTGGCATGAGTTTCATTTCTTCTTGAGTCTAAAGGCTTATTTCTCTTTGATTTATCTATATAAATTTTAGACTTAGCAATTTAACTTTTCAAATTTGGCCAATTTATCAAGCAAGTCATGGATGTTATAATTGACATCATACATAAAAATGGTGTCATTTTATCATCCATATTTTCCATTAACAATTGTATTACATGTTCTTCCTCTAATTGTTGTTCACATTTCATGCTTAGGTTATGCCAATGAGTTAAATTTTGTTAGTGACTCATCTTTTCTCTTTTTAATAAGGCAAGATCGCTGATCGTTATCTTCTCGGTTGCACAAGACCTTTTCATGAATATTATCTCTAGCTCAAGAAAGGTTTTGGTGAATCATTTGGCTTCACATATCACTCGAAAGTAGTAGTCGTCAGGAACTAAAAAAAAGCGTGCATCATTTCCTCGTTGTTGGCTTAATGAGCCTTATGTTCAATCGATCAATTTTGATGATAAACAAATGAATGTTTGATGTTCTAATGAATGTTTTAATGTGTTTTAGATATATCAATTGCTATATATATCCAATACATCTCACAATATGTTTGAGGAAATTGCAAGTGTAGAAGAATGAAAGATATATCAAAATGGATAAGTGAAGCTCAAGATACAATATTTTAGGTTATATGCATTTATAACTATCTTAGAAATTCATTGGCATGAATCAATTTGCTCACAACTTAACATATTATTTTAATGAGATTAATTTATATAAATCTCGTCTAATTTACATTCAATTATATATTTCATACATAGTATTTGAATTGTCAAAATAATAAATAATAATGACTATTAAGTGTAATTATTTTATTTACTTAATATAATTAAATATTTTAATGAAGGTTATATGATAACTAACATATGTATGATTATATATAAATTATATCATAATATTTAAATGTCACATGTCAAAATTAACAAAAATATATGAAATTTTGTATTTAAGCCAAAATCATTTTATAATCAAGGAATTTATATCGATTTCATCTCCAATGAATTCCTTGATTTTTTTCCTTTAATTTGATAGGTCGAGGACCCACATTTGATTAAAATTAAATTTATTATGACTTTTCAAACATTAGCTCATTTTAATAATGAATGCATGCTACATGCTTTGAAATATATTAAGAGCCATATTTGATTATTTTTTTACTTGCCCATGTGAATAGAATTTTGGCTACTTAAATTTAATATTTATTTAATATACATTGTATTTTTATTAAATATTAAATTATTAGATGATAGCATGAGGTTAGAATAATATTTTTTTGAAATAATTCAAAATGACCTTCTTGCCTATAAATAGCCCTCATTCTCTTCATGAAAGTATTTCTCATTCAAAAATCCCTCCAAAATAATCTAAGAGAAAATTTCTTAGATTTTCTTTCCAAGCGTTCTCCAAATATTTCAAGATCAAATCTTGGTTTGGAAGCTTCAACATCTTCAACTAAACAAGCTTTCTCAAATTACTTAGTTTGTTTTCTTGATCTTAATCCTTTTAGTTGTTCATGCTATTTTCACCATCTATTTATTCTTTCCAATTATATATTTTGGTGGATTAGTCTTTGGATATTGTTTTTCACATCAAAGTTTCTCAATCATTTTTTTTGTGAAAACTGTGATAGTTGTAGGATCTATTTCACCTTGTTGAAATTTTAACTTCGATAAATTTCTTTTGTAACATTTCTTCATTAATCTTATTTTGAAATATCATTTATTCTTAGATCTATTTTAGAAGTATATTTTAAGTATTTTAAGTTAAATTATTATGCTGAAATTATTTTCATATTTGCTAGATCTCTTTTTTAATTAAAAGCATACTAGCTTACTTAGATCTATCATATACTCATTTTATTTAAGTATTTTGTGATCTAGCATTAATTGAAAGAATATTTTTGGTTAAAATAAAATAAATTATTCCTTGCTAAAATTTATTTTATTGTGCAAAAGAATATTATGAATTTATTTTGGAATCATTTTATATTAGTCTACAAATTATAAAACATAAACATCTTAGTAAGATCACTTTAAGATATTTATTTTATCAATATTAAGTGATCATTTTATCTTGCCAAAATTTTAAGTTGTAAGTGATCATTTATAAGTTGTGAGATCATTTTTTGAATTGGATAGCTTGGTATATTTGTGAGAGATTTATTTTATCAAAATGTATTATTTTATATTTTTCTTTTGTCTTTAAAATTTATATTGGGGTTATGCCTTTGTAGGAGAGACATATTATTGTATTGTACTCTCCCGTTATGAGAGTACTTGTAAGCTATTTTTTTGCATTAGTGGATTCCTAGCCGGTGGTGGCGTGGACGTAGGCCAATTTTGGTTTGGTAAAACGTAAAATTGTGTGTCTATTATCTCTCTTTACTTTACTATATTTTTATTTTTTGCATTAAGAATTATATCTTGTCATTATAAAATCAAAATTAGTTTTTTATTTAAAAATTAAGATTTAAGTTTTAAAATTTTAATATCGTTTAATTCACACCCCCCCCATTTTATATTTTCTTTTTTGTAAAATTTATATATTGTACTCTTCTAGGAAAGTACATATTATTTTGTACTCTCTTATAGGAGAGTACCATTTGTCTATTTTTTGCATTTAGTGGATTCATTGGTGATAGCATTTTAGGATTTGGTCGACTAATTAACTTATCTCTCTTTACTTTTCTATATTTTATTTTTTCTGCATTAAGAATTATATCTTGTCATTATAAAATCAAAATTAGTTTATTAAAAAATTAAGATTTAAGTTTTAAAATTTTAATATTTAATTCACCATTGTCTATAGTACCTATGTTACCATAAGTAGCCTTAAATTGGGCTAGATGTTGCTTTGGATTATCATGCCCACTAAAATATTAAATTTTGGTACACCTTTCGATGACACTTGATCAAATTCATGGTATCACCTTTACTCACCACCTTTCAACCTACTTTAAAGCTATAACTATCTTTATCTTTTCATTAATTATTATTTCTAGTTGATCAACTCTTACTTTTCTGGTGCACTAGCCGCATTCTAAATTATAGGTTGAAGAGCTGTATTAACTTCACTCCTCCCTTGTGCATAGCATGTACTATGGAAGCTTGTTGTATCGAGTGACGGTGGTATAGAAGTTGTATTATTAGCTACCTATTGATTAGGAGATAAAATAGGTGATACATTTGATGTGATATTCTTTCACAATATATCAATCATGATATTCATTTGTACCATCATGTCATTCACCTTGGTACAAAGCTGTAATTTCTTTATTTTTGGCTTCCATTCGGTACATTTGTTTTCTCTCTAATTAGCTGATAATGTCAAAATCTGCTCTTCTTCTTCTACTATTTTTTTTATTATTGTTACGCACCATGCTATTCTTTGGGGAAGAACTTGTCCTTCTCCTTGTGCATTATAGGGGCTATTGTTGGGGTTGAATGATGGCCTAACTATAAAGCATGTACTAGGCGATCATTTCTGGTTCAACCATATAATCGGCTTTAACTCCCATGATCTCTTTTTCATTTTGGTCTACTTCTTTTCCTCTTGGTAGAGATTGATGATCCATCTTCTACTCTCTTTTGTGAAGACTCTCCTTCATAGACATCAAATTTAGGTTCGAATCCCGGATTAATGTTGCTAATGGTGGCTGAAAGTTCATTTATATCTTTGACATATAGACAACTTACTTCCATAGTATCCTATTCATCGTCACCTTCTTGCACATGAATTTACATTGGTGCTTAATGAATCTCTAGTTCATTATAAGGAAACGAGATTTCTTCCATTGGGGGACTTCATAATCAACTTTCTCATGTCGAGGTGAATTTGATTGATGATGGGATCCCATAGGATTCTCCACGGTGTCAACCATCATATCTTTTATCGGTGATATCTTTTTTTTCAGGTATCCACCGATGAGTTATTTTTGAGGTGAATTTCTAATATGTGTATCGGATGTCACACCTCTTTCTTTCTTCAAAATTTTATCACGGGGCCTTGGCTCCATACTTGCCACCCTTTTCACGGAACTTTCATTCTTAGACAAGTGATTCAAGTGTCATGCTCGATGCTCACGTGAAGCATACTTATGACTAGTTACCATAAGAGATGAAAACCTCCTTGGTGGGTATTTTCAATCATTGTAGGTTTTGAAACTTTCTTTTCATTAAGCCTCTATGCTGACTACTTTAAGAACATTGTGTATTCTAGCGACAATGTTTGGTTGTCTCATCTATGGTGGGGAGCTTGACATTGTTGAGTCCAAAGATTGTTTCACCTCATCAATAGACATATTCCTTTTTTGCATTTTTTTTATTGTTATTGGAAGGAATACTCCCTTATGGTGGCAATATTGCTTGTTCACTAGGTCATTCGGTGTAGATCTAAGCCCTCGTCAACATTTCTTCCTCTTCTTTGCATTACGGTTAATTTGCTTCTTGATTAGGAAGCCTCATGATCATGATTTCTTAGTACGAAAGATTGATGAGTAGTTGTACCATGAAGCATCAAAGATCGGTATGTTCATGGTGATTGTTCATTACAAGGGCTTTAGATTGTCCTAGTCTTTCAAAAATTGAAGTCCTCTGTTGGGAGAACTCCTTAATAGTGATTGGTTGCTGGAGTGGTTGAGAGAATGAATAGTAGGAGCTTGATGATCTTCCCACATGATCTCGGACGAGTGCACGGTTGGGTTCTTGAGTTGTAGCTATAATTTGGGAAATCCATGCTACCAAATTGAATGGTAGCTCAAACATCTCCTATGTTGATGATGGCGTTAGTTAAGCGAGATGTTTGCACTCCTAGCTAAGCAGTGAAAGGAGTTCTCGTAGATCTATTCTACAAAGTGAAAGATGGTGATTAGTAATTAGTAATTATTATTTTCCCATACTTTCAAAATGCGAGGTATTATAGAACAAAATAATAGTGTAATAAAGATATACTCTAAATTATTCATAGAGCCTCATACATTAGTAATTTGAATTTATTACACATTTTTCCTTATTTTTTAAAATTTCAAATATTTTGTTGCTACTATAGCATGTATGACTAGCCAAAGATAGAAAGAGAATCTGTCCCCATCAAAGTCACCAAAATCTATGGGCTCAAATTCACCACCACTCTCACATTGAAGGAGAGTATGATTTGAGTGTTGTTGAAATTTTAGAAGGTAGATGAGATAGTAGAGATTTTGCCCTCATTTTGAGGACTTTAGATATGGGTCTAGGTTCTCTATGGCAATCACCTAGTTAATTACTCCTCTCAATGTTGAGAGAGAACTTTCGATTAAGGTCATTAGGTCACTAAAATGTGGCTATAGTAGCGACATGTAGAATTTTAGAATTTTGAATTTGAAATTTATGAAGTTCATCATTATTAGCTTAAAAGCGGATGGTTGGGGAATCTTGACACATCTAGATTGCATGGTTCCATCATCTCGTATCGTTGTCCCTAGTCTACCTAGTTAGAGGAGGTAGTTGATTAACCTAACTAAAAGATCCTTATCAACATGAGTTATGTGTCAGAAATCCTTATAGACCGGTGGTGTTTGTCTAAAGAGACAATCTTAAGTCTACCTTAATTGAAAGAGGGCTTTTTGCCATATTAGGTTTACCCATGATTCACGACTCAAAGAAGTCATTGGAGAGCATACTGAGTCGGTATTGATCATAATATAATGGTTCCATTTGGCAACAATCACCCAATCACGGTAACCACATCATATGTTGAGCTCTTGTCCCACGGTCAGGACACGGCCACATCCTTACTAGCGAGATTAATTGAGTGAAAGTGAACATAGTAGAGCACTTGATTTGACTTTGACTCCTTTGTAAACTAGATTTTTCTTAATTTTTCACCTTTAACAACAGTTGTGAAAGATGGATTGGATTTTAGCTTTAAGTTTTTAGAGATTGAATTTCATTTAAGCATTTTAAGTTTATAGTTAATTTGAGTTAATTTGATTTAAAATAATTTTATGGAAGAATCCCTTTAGTTGAAATCACCATTCAACATAGCCATCATCAAGGTGAATGTATTGTTTGATCAATTAATTTATTATTTTAGATCATATGCACTCTATTAGTTTAATAATAAATGATCGATCTAGTGTCATATGATAGAATTAGCTTCTCATATAATTTAATAAGTTGATAATATTATATTACTTATTTTAGGTTTTGTTAACCAAACCCTAAGACTAAACAACATGCGACATCCTCGGACATTAAATTTAGGCATAGCGTAGTATCGAGGCACATGGGTATTTTTAGCTTAGATAATTTCATCTAATTAATGAAATCATTAATTTTGAAAATCATAATTAGAATGAAATTCCTTAATTTTGGATTGAAAGAAGCTTCATAATTCATAAAAAATTTAATTTAGTGTCACCTTACATGCTTGTACAAAGAACTATAGATCGATGGCATAGAAGGCATTTTAAATTGTTCTAGCTTACTAGTATAAATTTTTTAATTTCCTTTAATTTATTTGGAGTGAATTATATTTTAAGACTATATCTTAATTCTAATGGAATTCTTGTGCTTTGATAAGATATTCAATCATATCACCTTTCACATCAATTGAAATGTGGTATTGAAGTGCTTATCAAAAATATCATTTCAATTACTTCATGATCAGTATATGAATATATTAATTTCTAGACATTACAAATTTTAATTTTAAAAAAGATAGAAATTTTCTTTTGATTATCTCAATGTGAAATCTAAAATAATTCAAATATTGAGTGAGAAATGTTTGTTTATTTGAGAACGGTTGACTAATCCTTGATTTCAATTGTAGTCAAATTTTGATAATTTTGTTTACTTCAAAATTTAACTAACTCAAATTAAAATTTATAATTAGCTAAGAATTTTCAATTTTAACTAATTTATTTGAGTTTTTTTGTTAATGTAAAAATCAATTTCTGACATTAGGCATAATCCATGCGTGGGCTACATCAAAACTATTTTAGCTTACTCGGTATGCCCTAATGAGAATAGAAGCGGTGTCTTGCACCACAACCATCTTTCAATCTTATTATGCCCTAATGAGCATAACGAGGCCTTTCACGCATAAAAGCAAATACAAAATATTCCAAACACATTCAAGCCCTTTTTATTTAAGTCCAAAATTCGTCTAAATTTGACATTTTACGTAGGTGCATTTAACGTTTTGGCTAAATTTGTATCTTGAGGTGTAGCGATGTCTTATGACATCACAAGATTTTCATCTCGTCACACCCTAATGAGCATGACGAGGCCTTCAACCTGCACTGAAAACATATGTATGCATATGATTTTCACACATTCAAATATTTGATTATTTTTTCCATTATCGGAAGGCATTGACACAATATATTTCACTACTTTTAATTTTCTTCTCCTTCTTCTTTTCTTCTTTTTTTTCTTTTTTATTTCTTTTTTTCTTTTTCTCCTTTTCTTTGCATGTTAGTGAGAGCGTGAGAGGAATATCTTTTTCTTTTTTTGGTGTGAACCGAAGAGAATGAAGAGAGAGAGAGAGAGAGTGTGAGGATTATTATTATTATTTTTTTTTTAAGTGAACCTAAAGAGAGAGAGAGAGTGTTATTTCTTTCTATTGGTACAAATAGAGAGAGAGAGAGAGAGAGAGAAGGATGATTTTATTATTATTATTTTCTGTTGTAAACTCAAAGTGAGAGAGAGAGAGAGAGAGAGTGAGTGAGTGAGAGGTGTTAAGGAGGAGAAGAAAGGAAGACGGGGATTACCTTCATCTTTTTTCTTTTGACAAGAATGAGAGAGAAGAAGGAAAGGAGAGAGATTGAAAATGAGGGGATCCTTCTATAATGTTTTGAGAACAAATGAGCGGGGCTTTCGTTTAGTTTTGAGGGATCGCTTGAACGGTTGAGAGAAATAAGAAGGAATGTTTTGTAGCCTTTTTTCGAAAGGCCAACCGAGGGTCAATAGGCGATGTCCAAATTACCTCGTTCATGAAATTGATTATCTTTTAGTGTCAAAATACTGAAATCTATCAAATTAGACCATCTCAATTCGGACGAGTCAGCACAAATGTCAAGCCATTGGAAGCGATAACATGTTTTTTGAACAAATTGATCGATTCGATGTCAATTTGAACCAAATAGCCTCGATTGAAAGCATATGTCATTGTGTTTGAAACATCGAAAAATCTAAAATCGACGTATATATTGCCCATATAATAATTTCATCACAAAATAGAAATTATGGTTCATTTTTCACTTAAATGAGCATAGACCCCATGTATACCCTTGACCCCTAACCTAACCCCGCCCTAACTCCCTCTAATCCCCTTTTGTTCAGCTTTTTTCCGCGCTGAATCACACTGAGCACCGCAGAAACCCTCTTCACGCTCTGTCACTCACGTCACGCGCGCTACTACCCTCCACCTGCGTTCCGCGACACGAGCATAGTGAGATGCACAACATTTCGCTCTAGAAAAGCGACTGAATCTTTGTGGCTTTCCCTCCGTCCTCCTCCGTGAGCGCGCGTTCGTCCATTCGACCCTCTGGCGGGTATAAAATGCTCCTCGAATGTCCCTAAAATCCAAGATGATGCATTTTTCAACAAGTGGAATCCGTATGCGCATTTGTAGTATGACAAGGGAAACTAGTAGGCTATGCTTTCGGCGCCGGCAGCAAACGTGCGTGCTCATGGTAGCACGCGGTGGGGAAGACACCAAGTTTAAGTACTCATACTGCTTTTGATGCGATGAAGAAAGTTTGTGTCCGCTATACAAGTACGTTGCCTTTCTTGGTGTAGTGGTGAAATATGTGTTATATGTAGGTATTTCAAACCTTTCTTGGTATGATGAGATGCGCATTCGGTATGGTATTTATACTACCCATACATGTCTTTCTTGGCATAGTGGAAGCTCCGATACCTAAAGTAGCCCTTATGCAAGGACGATCTTGGGATGTTGTCAAAATTTTACTATATTTTACAACAATAGGATGCCTAAATAGCTTAATATAAATTCAACTACAAAGCTAACATTAATTATTCAAACGACATTGTATGTATATAAGCACCCATACATGCTTTTTTTAGCGTGCCAAAAAATATGTGTTTTATGCAAGTGCTTTAGATACCCATACATGCCTTTCTTGGCATGGTGGGATTCGACCATATTATTTACACCACCACATGCATTTCTTTGCATGGTGGGCAGGCCGACTCGATGTAGCCCCTATCTGAGGGGCGACATCGGGATGCTACCAAAATTTTATCTAAAATTCATATTTGCAATAAAATGCAAGCTAAACAAATAGCTATTGACCTCTATGAGTGATACATCATTGAGTCGAGCTCAAAATTTAAATTTGCATTTTGATGTAACGACTCACAAATCGACTAAGATGAACCAAACACCATCAAAATCAGTCGAAATAGCCTTCGATTGATGATGACGGACATTGCATTCAAAACATCAAAATTAATTATAATATAAATATTGCATAATCTAATGATCAAGTGATCGATTTCGGTGTCTTGTTGAGTCGAGAGGCTACGATGATGTGAAAATGATCTTCGATCGATGACGAACTTTGTCATTGCCTTCAAAACATTAAAATTGGTTAAAATAGAAATAATGCATAATTTAACGATCAACGGAGCAAGTGATCGAGCTATTAATGTGTCGTCGTATGTCGGAGTAGGGAGGCGAGATAATGTCAAATGAACTCGTTCATAAAATTGATTGTGTTGTTAACTTCAAAACATCAAAATCTATCAAATAAGACTATCTACACTCAATTCAAATAAGTTTATATGAATATCGAGCAATCAAAAGTGATAATGAGAATTTTTGTACCAAAATTGGCTCGATTCGACTTGAACTAAATGGCCTATCGATGCAAAATAAACTACATCGTTGTGTTGAATATCAAAATAATCTTGAATGAACATATATATTAACTTTATATTGAGTTTAGTGTAAAATTTATATTAAGATGGATTAAATACTTAGAAAATTAATTAAAAACTTATTTACATCTAATAAACCTAACCCCGACCTCTACCTACACTGCCTCATTTCGTTCCCAAAATCGATGCACTGCTCATTCCTCTCAAAACTGATGCTCACTCGATCAAGGAACTCTCCCACTCTCTCATTCTCTCCTATTTCCATCAAGTAAGGAGCTGACGTCGTTCCTCCCACAATCTCCTTTCAAAAGAAAAGCGAAGGAGGAGCGGCACTTTCCCGTCGTCTCCTACTTCAAACCATGCTTCACTCATCTCCCTCTACCATGGTGTTCTCACTCATTCAAGAAAAGACTTCTTTGCTATGTGCATCTACCCTCTCACTCCTCTCCTCTTCTTCACTTCTCTCAATGTCTTCAAGAATATCGGGACAAGCTTCATCCAGATTTTGATGCTTGGTAGGTAGCCATCTCGTTTCTTCTCATTCTCTCCACTCTGGGATGGGTCTCGCTTGAAGTCACCGGTTTCTAACTTCTTTCGTCTCTTACAACAGCTTTAACTCTTGAGGTTGCTTTTCCTTTTCTTTCTCCATTGAGAAGGATTCTTCAACTAGATGAGCAAGTTAGAGGCTTGAAGAAATAAAGTACATTCTAAGTCAATTAGCTACAAAACAATTCTAAATGTCATTCATTTTATCAATGCGTCGAGCATAGAGTATTACCTCCTCCCTCCAAATCAAAGAAATTTTTCTAGGAGTGAGAATTTAGAAAACCCAAATCTCGTCATTATGCACTCTTCTTTGACAATGTATTGGCTACCTCAATTGTTGTGAACTCAACCATATTTAATGCTAAGGAGCCAAAGAAATGTTGTCTTTCATCTAGTTTGATAAACACAATTTTAGAGCTATGAACATGTGGTTTCTATTGAATCCACCTAGAAATGCAACCATCCATGTGGAGAATGTAGATGAATTTAAGTGGTTGAATTCTTCGTGTTGTCGGTCCTTCATCGACTTGAATCTACTACCATGAAAGAATACTACTTCATAACCACACTATCTTCTCTTCTCTCTTCCAAAACAAAAACAAAATTTTAAGTGCAATTTATGGATGCATAGAAATAATAGTTGTGGTTAGTGAGAATGTGAATGTGGAAATATATGTATTTCTTTTTTGTAGATTTCAAGACCATTAATGCCCAATAGGGCATGGAGTAAGCGATGGTTGTGGTGTCATGTCAACTTACATTAAATCGAGTAAGCCAAAATTGTTAGATGCACCTCCATGTAAATCTTCAAAATTTAAATTGAATTTTGGACTTAAACAAAAAAGTGCTTGAATGTGTATGGAATATTACGTATTTACTTTTATGCGATGATTGAAAGCCTCATATTATGCTCTTATGGTGTAACGAGATTGAAATGAGGTGCTTTAAACACACCATGCCATTAGGGCAAGGCAGTAAAATAATTACGATGTAGCCCCTAGGTGGGGATGGCAGAATACTTTGAAATCTTGTCAAAATTTGGATTGAAATTGAACTTAAACAAATCTAAATGAAAATCATTTAAACCACTATGACTTATGTAAATGATCTTAAATTAAAATTCAAAGGAGAACGACTACAAATGATAAATGAAAATCTTACCTAAAATATAATTGAGATGTATTTTAAAAGCAAAGTCATAAACCTAAAAATCTAATTATTATAAGAATTTCAACTTACTAAAATATCTAAGAAGCTAATTTTTCATAAGACAGTAGATCGATCCTCTATTAAACTAGTAGTCGATAGGATCGAAACAATAAATTAAATGATCAAGCAAAGTCATAAATGATGATTGTGTTGAATAGTGATTTCAACCGGAGGATACTTCCATCAAAATGTGATCCTAATTTCAAATCAAATTAACTCAAATTAAGTATCAATCTAAAATATTTAAATGAAAGTCAATCTCTAAATACTTAAAGTAAACAATCTTTCAATTGTTTGTGGGATGTGATAAATTAAAAAACTTTAGCTCACAAAGGAGCAAATGTCAAATCAATGTTCTAATATGTTCACTTTCAATCAATTGGTAAGTTGTGGCCCATGTCCTCATTACGTGGGTTGGCCAATATGCTCTCCACATGCGATGATTATGACCAAAGTCCTCGATCGTGGTTGCCGCCAAATGGAACCATTATATTACGATCACATGCGGCAGGTATGCTCCCCAATGGCTCTACACTTTGAGTTGTGAATCATAGGGTACACCGATAAGGCAAAAGGCCCTGTCAACTAAAGTAAATATAAGTCTGTCTCTTTAGATAAACACCACCCCAGTCTACAAGGATTTATTTGATGACATAACCCATGTATTACGATAAGGATCCTTGTCGGTTAATTAACTAAGTAGACTAGGGACCACGACATCCGGATAATGGAACCATGGGATTTAGATCGGACGCACATCATTCCCCAACCATCCTTTGCTTAAATTAAAATGATAAATTTCATAAATTCTAAATTTTAAACTCCACATGTTGTTACTATATGCTATGCATGGCGACCTAGCCTTAATCAAAATTTCTCTCTCGTAGGGTAATTAACTATAAGTGCTTATGCCTATAGGAAACCTAGAACTAGATCTAAAGTCTTCACTAGATGAGGGTGAAATCTCTAGGTAGTGTCATATCGCTATTTCATCCTTCGAAAATTACATCGACAATCTAAACCATACTCTCTTCAATTCAGAGGTAGGTGGTGAATTTTGGAGCCCATAGTAGCCTTAAATTCAAAAAAATAAAATTGATATTGAATTGAATTTTGAATTATAAATGAGAATGAATTTGAAATGAATTTGAAGATTATATTTCAAATAAAAATATGGACTAAACTCGAGATAGATTTATGAACTTGAAATGAATTGAATATTTTAGCAATCAATATAAACTTAGCACTTCAATATCTCATTTCAATTGATTTGAAAGATGATCTCATTGAATATCTAATTAGACAATAAAAGATCTCCTTGAAATTAGAATATAGTTTTCAAATATAATTTACTCCAAATAAAATGAAGAAAATTAAAGAATTCATAAGAGACTCTTAATGAGATTGAATGATTGCTAATAAGCATAATCAATGAATTCTTGGAGATTATTTGAAGCATATTATTCTATTAAATACTCATTAGATCAAGGAGAAATTGAATAGAGCTTGTGATGAATTTGAAGATTGTAGATATAAATGAGAGTCTATCGAACACTCAAAGACTAGTCAACTCTAAATAGAAGAAATCAATTGAATGTTATTCCAAAGGATCTAACAGCGATTAGAACAATTTAAAATGCCTTCAACGCCACCGGATTCGCAACACATCATACAAGTGAATAGAAGGCGTTAATTAAAACTTCAACTATTGCATGCATTATAAAGTGAGCTCATATTCAAACTTATCGCCTCAAAATGTATGCAAGTAATCAAAATTTTAATGAAATGAATAGTACATGAATCACGGCAATCTCATGCTCAGTTATGATATCGAGATTCACTTAAATAACTCAATGGAATGAGCTTTACACAAATTATGATGCATGATTGAAATTTAAATTTAATACTTCAAAAGTGTACATGTATTCTTAATACACGGCATGGGCCCCAACCGGTAGGATCCAAAAAAATTTTTTTTGAGGGGCACAATAAAATAATGAATAGTTTACTTTTATATAAAATTAAAAACCAAAGCATCTCATATAACAAAATAAAGAAATCAAACATTGCAATAACATAAATTTTTTTACATTACATACCATTTATAACTTCTCCTCCGAAGTCTTCATATTTTGAAAGCGTTGTACAATCAATTCCTTATCAACACTCTTAAATACATCTTTTCAATATATGTAATAAGATAATCATTCATCCATGAATCTCCCATTCTATTGTGCAAGCAATTTTTTACGATCTTCATTGCAGAAAATGCTCTTTCACGATTCTTTGTAGCGATTGGCAATATCAAAGCAAGCTTTATTAGCAAATATACAAGAGGATAAATATCATTTTTTTTCTCTACTAACTTTTGTGCAAGTTCTCCAATTCCTTCAACTTCAAAAATGAATCATTAGATTTCATGTCAATAATAAAATTCTCAAGTTGACTATCCAAAATAATAATATCAAAGCGAGAAGTCTGTGGGATAAAACTTTGCCAAACATATCAATTTTTTATCAAAAGAAAGAATCACATGGATTCAAGCATGCCACATATAAAAGTAATTCGATTATTGGCCTCATCAAATCTGTTGTTAAGCTCCTTAAGTTGCATATCAATACGAATAAAATAACTCAACTTGATAATAGTGTAAATTTGTGATTCCTTGAGCATATTTTCTTGATCTTCCATGCATAATAAATCTTTCACTCATATTTGGCACAAGTATATCATTTTTCTCACAAAATGCATGAACTTCTTCAAATAAAATGTTCCAACCATCATCCCTCATATTTTGTAGTCTTTGTTTTGACACCTTAACCAAAGTCATGGCATTTATAATATCTTGATCTTTTTTTTGTAAAACTTAAGATAACTCATTTGTGATTTCTAATATGGATTTTATCAAGTGCGATTAAAACAAACTCAAAACATTGAATTGAATCAAGCGAGCATTTGCTTCACCTCTTTGTTCCTTTGTTTAAACCATCTTCTACAATTATATCAAGAACATTTATAATAGATCTAAATAAATAAGTATATTTATCAATGCGATAATGTGATCCCCAACGTGTATCTCCAATCATTGAAGAGTTATTTCTTGATTTAAACCTCCCATCTTGTAGCTCTCCACTCCTTATTTGCTCAATAACTTTGTTTAATTATCTTTCAAATAAAACTTCTCTCCTTTTGCAAGACCTTCCAACAATATTTATCAAATTAGATATATTATTAAAAAATGTAGCAATCTAAATATGATTCTTAGCCACACAGACTAGTCTAATTGTAATTGATGAGAAAACAATGAATGTAATAAGGCGAATTATTTTCTTTCAAGATTAAAGCTTTTAATCCATGAAACTCATCACGCATGTTGCTAGCCCCATCATAACCTTGACCATGTATTCACGATATACTCAATCCATGCTTTGAGAAAAGTGCCTCAATAGCATATTTAAGTGTTGGAGCGGTTGTTTCCATACATGTATAATACCAAGGCTTCGATAATGCAACCTCTCTTATCAACATAACGAATCGCAATAGCCACTTGTTCTTTCATTGATACATCGTGAGATTCATCTAAAAGAAGCGCAAATAACTCATTACCCAAATCATTGATAATAGTATTTGAAGTCTCAATAGCATGCATGTGTAATATCCTTACGAATTTTAGAGCGGTTAACTTATTATTTCACGGAGCATTTTCAAGGACAATCTTATTAATACTTTCATTATGCTCACCAAAAGTGAAGTTTAAAAAATTTTCTTGATTTTCGTAATCCTCGATTCATCATGACCATGAAAAGCAAATCCTTGGCTTAAAAGAAAGCATACACAATCAATTGTGGCACATAATGTTCGTAATCCCTTCGATTTTGATCGAATGTCTTCCATAAGAAAATGCAATGTGTTGATCGATTCATTAAATCTTCATATTTTCTTGAGCAATATTATGAGCACTATTAACTTGGCCAATATGAACTTCAAATCTTTCTTTTTTTTCCAATTTTAAATCCCTTATTATCAAAACTATCACCAAGTGCTTGTTCACCAATATCGTCTATAAAGATAACAAAATAAATAATATCTGCATCTTTTGCAATCGTACTCTAACCAACCTTTATATTCATCAAACCATTTTGGATTAAACACGTCAATTTATTTCCGATTTATGTTTGAGGAAATTCATGATCACGAGGTTGACATGGCCCTTTTGAAGATATGCTCTTCTAACTCTATCAGTCATTGGGATGATACTCAAATTTTTTTCTTAATCCAAGATCTGCTACAATATCTTCTACATTGAATTCGTGTGCACTTGTTTAGATTTTTTATTACTACTTTCAATAATAAGATGTGAATAACTGGACTCATCTTGTTCAATCTTTCTTTTAAAATATCGCTCCATATCTAATTAAAAGAAACGATTAAAATGCGATGTAAAGTCTTAAAGATCAATATGCATAAAAAATGAGAAGACATGCTTTTGAACATATTTCAAAAAAACAAAATAAAGGCACACTTTCCTTTTCTAAAAAATAATTTCTCAAAATAAAGGCACAATGCGCTGTAAAAAATAAATCAATAGCATTTTTTAATAAAGACACACCGTCGGCCTTTATTAAGAAATAATAAATCAATAAATTTTCAAAAAAGGCACACTTTCGGCCTTTATTAAATAAAAAATATTCACATACCTTAATTAATTGTGAAGGTCGTTCCATAGAAAATATTTACGAATTCGTTCTTAAAATCATAAAACATAAAATATAAGTATTGATTAAATATACAAAAAAAATAAATAAATATTAGTACCCATGAACTAATTGCATACATTTTAATTGCCTTTTAAAAATAATAATTATCCAATTAAAATCCACCATTATACACTTGCGTAAGTTGAAAAGAAACAATGAATGATAGTTAATATTTTCATAAACATAACACAAAATAAAACTTAAGTTGATTCATCTACATAGAAATTTAACTTTAATTTTCCATATGCAATTCTTGGATAAACTAAATATTAACACACAAATTAGAACAAGAACAAATCAACTCAAACTCTCAATCCTAAAAGCAATATTTCTCATATGCAAGAAAGATTAAGCACAAAAAATGTTGCAATGGGACTTGTATAGAGATGACTCTTTGAAGTTATCGCATCAAAATGTACGCTTCAAATTGAAGATGATTGACATTTGGATACAATTCTCACCAACATTTATTATATTAATTGATTTAATATCTTTCTCATAAACAAGAGACCAAGAAGTGGCAATAGTGTGAAGCAAGAGGGTGTGTGAACATGAGGCGTTGAGAAGACTTCTTGAAAAGAAGCTTGTGAGAGATAAATTGCAAATGCGATAACAAAACTAATGAGAAGCTCATAACAAAACTAAATAGCGATAGAGCTTGATGAGAAAAACCACAAAAAAGTGAATAGCTCAATTGAGAGAAAATAGATCCAATGAACAACAATTCAATCACTACAAAAAATAGTTAGAATAAACAAATATTTGTGCCTAGTTATCGTGACAAATGTTAACCAAACCATAAAACTTGAACCAAAATTTTGTCAAAGCTCTATTTAAGACAAAGCGAGAACAAATTGCAAAGATATTTCATAAGGCCTATCCTTGGAATAAAAGATATTCAAACAAGTATAAGCAATTAAAACCTTCTCAATCAAACACACAACATCATGATTATCAATGAATTCAATATAGCTCCAATTGATTTCCTCATTTTTGTATTCCTCCCTCTATCTTAAAGACATCTGAAAAAGAAAACAAGGTCGAGTCACAAACTAAAACAAATAGAAAATTAATAAGTAAAGCTCATGCATCGAAAAATGGCTATATACCTCATTGAAATGTCTGAAGCTTTTCATTAGCAAAGTTAATGCAGGCTGCTCAAAGGCGCAAAAGTTATTAACCATTATACACGGATGTTAACTAAAACACACCACTAATAAGCAAATTCAAATACAAAAAACAAGTAAATGAGTATGCAAAATGCGACAAACAAACCACAGTTAAAAGAATGTTAAATGTAAGTTCTAAATCTCGATATGATCACATATTTTAATAACATACTCATTTAGTTACTCTATCATTGCTCTTTCTTAGTGTTACTTTTGAAATTTATTTTTCTCATTCTTGAGTCGATCACATATTTTAATAACATACTCATTTAGATAGCCTTAGGTTTTGCCAAATAGCACGGACCAGAAAGCAAATGTTTCCTCTTCCCATCCTACCAAGAGACTAAACCCAAAAAAAGAAAGAAAAAAAGAGAACGTGACAAATATACTAATTATATCATGAAACAGAAGAGAGGAGTATTAAAATTAATCGAAATAATCAAAATAGGATCTTCAAAATAAAGGCGTTTACCTAAAATCGTGGGAGGAAGAAAATGAAAACTATATATATTAAAATTTGAAATGAAAACAGAAGGAAAAAAAAGAAAAAAGAGGAGCACAAGGAACCGTTATAACTCACCGAATGTAACTTAGATATGAAACTTTCACCTGACGGGTAGCTCGACGGCAAATTCAGTAACAAAAGGAAGAGAAGGGCACTGGCGCAATGGCGTAGCAATCTTCATTAACCTCTCAAACTCCTTCACGAATCACGGCCTCACCGAAGTCACAACCTCACAGATTGAGAAGCGAGAATGAAAAAAAAAAAAAAAATCGAGAACGCGAGAATGGCCCGAGAGGAGGAAAAATGCGTGGCGTGTGGGAGCTCGAGGTTTGGAAAAGGTTTTCCGTATCACATACGTGTGGTGGGCGTGCACGTGCCCCAGTTCAGTAGCTCCGCCCCAACACTATGCTAAATGCATGAATTTAGTGACTAAGGGTGTTGTCGGGTTGATCCCGGTTGGTTCGTGAGTGAGGTTAATAAAACCTAATGATATTATTATAACTTTCTCACCCATAAAGTCTCTAAGAAGCTAATTTTGTCATATGACGGTAGATCCAATTCTCTATTTTTAAATTAATAAATTGATAGTATCAAATAATAACTAAATGATCAAGCAAACTTATATATCTCGAGGATGGCTATATTGATTAGAGATTTAAATCGGAGGGTATATTCATCATCAAAATGTGCTTGCAAGTTCAAATTGAATTAATCAAAATCAAGTATCAATACAAATATAAAATCAGATAAATTACTAAGTTCTAAGTGGTTAAATGAAATTCATTATTTATAACTTAAAGCAAAATTTAATTCATCCATCTTCCATAATTATTTGTTGAAGGTGACAAATTAAATAAACTCTAGCTCAAAGGAGCCAATGTTAAGCCAAGTGTATTTATATTCACTCTCAATCAATCTCATGTCGATGGGGCGTGTCCCATTTCATACCACGTGGTTTGGTCATAGATACACTATGATGATTATGTGAGTCCTCTAATCGGGTACCTCCAATTGGTACCATTATATTACGGCCATGATTGTAGCCCTTATATTCTCAATAGCTCTATCCTTTGAGTTGTGAACCATAGGATGTACTGCTAGGCAAAATGCTCTCTGTTGGTGGACTTAAGTTTGTCTCATTAGATCCCTAGGTCCACAAGATTTTCTTGGATGACACAACTGACGACAATGATCCTTCGATCGGTTTGGTTGACTACCTCCCTAACTAAGTAGACTAGGGACCAGCTCGGGATGACGAACCATGGGATCTTGATCAAGCGCATCACCATTCCCTCAACCATCCGCTTTAAGTTGAAATGATAAATTTCATAAATTCACAATTTTATACTCCACATACTACTACTATATCGCTAAGCATTTAGCAAAATAATGACTAGCCTTAATTGAAAGTTCTCTCTCTTAGCATTGGGGCGGGTAATTAACTATAAGTGCTTGTGCCTATAGAAAATTTAGAACCAGATATAAAATCTTCACAAAATGAGGGCAAAATCTCCGGGTAGTGTATTATCTACTATTACATCTATCTTCTAAAAATTTAATTGACATTTAAATCATATTCTCTTAATCGAGAGGTCGGTGCATTTTGAAGCCCAGGTATGTTTCTTAATGACTTTACCCTTTGATTTGTGAATTATAGAATATATTCAATAGAATAAAAAAATCTTCTATTAGTTAAGGTGGACTTAAAATTATCTTCTTATATAAAATCAACCTAAGTTTATAAGGTTATTTTAGATGAAACAACTCATGGCTACTAATTAGGATTCTTGGGGTTGGTTCACTACCTCCTCTAACTAAGTAAATCAAAGATCATGATTGCTGGGATAATGGAACTATGAGATCTTGTCGGCACATTGGTGCCTTCTTGCCCATAATTCAAAGATATAAATGTGCGAGGCATGACTTCAACATTGGAAGAAGGATGGTACAATAGTGGTGGGGAAGGCACCAAAGGATTGGAGATCACCCAAAAATTTTCTTTAGAAAATGCGGTGGTATGATGTGTGAGTTGATGTTATTATGTAATAGTTAAAGGATCAAACATATTAAAGATGTTTCAAATTACATAAAGACCCTCCGGTGTTGGGAGACCAAACTACCCGAAAGGGAGTAATGATTATAGGCAAATAATGATGGGCTCTTCTTTAAATTCTAAAATGTCTTCAACAAATTGGATCCAATCAAGAAGCTCATCACCATTTAATCCCCAAATTCCAAAATGTTCATCTTAATTAAAGACAAATTTGGCATCGAGCACCATGAGTGGGGAGAAGAGATGGTGTAAATGAATTATTTGCCGATCATTTGTTGTGTTCGCATCTTTGGCTTTGGTGACTAGTGTTGATGATGAATAACTATCGCTTATTGAGCTAAGGTGAGAAAATGTTGCTATAATTGGGCAAAGGCATTGTGTACTTCACAACAATCGGAAAAATAATAATAATATTTTTGCATTTTTTTTTGTGGGCAATCCAACACTTTTAAGTAACAAGAATACATTATATCAACTTTTG
The DNA here is from genome assembly GCA_021442155.1 of Cymbidium sinense. Lineage (NCBI taxonomy): Eukaryota > Viridiplantae > Streptophyta > Magnoliopsida > Asparagales > Orchidaceae > Cymbidium > Cymbidium sinense. The sequence goes on from CM038225.1 coordinate 63,054,492, forward strand.
TACTTCAAAATCTATGAATTTAAAATTCTTGCAAACAAAGTCCGTTATCATGTCATGAAATGATTCACTAGCATTATCTACCTTCTAAAACGGTTAATGTTACATCATTTTGAGTAGTGGAGCTCCTTCATGTTACGTAGTGATGAATGCTTCTTTGGATCGTAAAGTTGTACTCTCACTACCAAGCATGGCAATAATTTCGACATTATAGTCGATCAACGCATTTTCCGAACACACATAAGTGCCACAATAATGCATTTTGATACCTCTTGTTTGAGGATTTTATCACCTAATCTTTGGGTCAACAAAATCCAACGAGTAGCCATTGTTCCATAATTCCCATGCACGAGATAATGACATTTTTTTAAGTTAGGTCATTGTTTATAGCCTAAATTGTATTCATCACATCTAAAAAAATCAACACAAATCAAGAATCTTACATATGCAAGAAGGTTTAAAGCTTTTCCGGACTTATGGAAGGTAGTATTTCTCTTCCCAGATGATTTCCAGCATCAAGACCCCAAAGCTAAAGACATCGACTTGATTGAAAAATACCCTCCATTGCATACTCGGAGACATATAACCACGTAGGTTAATAAAAGAATGACTTCATTATTTGATAAAAATATGTAATGCGTTTAATGCTTACAGAAAAATATTTTACATTACTATGTACCAACAATTCTATTTGTATTTGCTTGTGTTGTGTTTGCATCAAAAATTCGAGCCATACCAAAATCTGATATTTTAGGCTTCATGTCAGGATCAAGGAGAATGTTGCTAGCTTTTAAATCTCTATGGATAATTCGAACTCTAGAGTATTTGTGAAGGTAAAGAAGACCTTGAGCAATCCCCTCAATTATGGAAATGCGCTTTGACCAATCTAGATGTTCTTTTCTAACGGGATCTGCAAATGCCAAAAATTCATTGAGTGGACTAATATCAAAAGCTGGAATGGAGTACAACACATGTAATTTCACGTAAGTCTTCTATATGAGCAAACCAAAGAGGTGATAGTCCAGGCTATTGTTTGGCATGTATTCATAAAGGAGTAACTTCTCATCTCCTTCAACGCAGCAGCCCAAAAGCTTAACAAGATTTCGATGCTGAAGCTTGGCAATAAGCCTGATTTCATTCATAAATTCCTCCAATCCTTGACCTGAACATGCATCAAGTCGTTTAACTGCTATAGATTCGCCTTCTGGCAGCTGGCCCTGAAATGTTAACTATCAGTGAAAAGCTTGTGCCTAAGATATACAGAAGGAAACATCAACGTTAACATTTCCTTCTACCATGTTACTTTGAAGATGCTTTAGTAAATTGCTATTAGAAAAATTGTGCAAGCCAATAGTAAGTGGTCTTAACTCATCTATTTAACGTTGAAATTTGACGGCCTAAATCATATTTGTCTGCCTATAATCACACCATTCTTCATCAAGATGATATTTCGAGCATAACATTAAAGTGTAATGCAGACTATGTAAGGTTTGGAATGAATGCTCATCATATCCCTGTACATGTAGTTATTTTGGTTTACGTAACGTCTAAATGAGGTTAGCGTTGTTTTCATAAACAAATTCATGGACTCATGATTAAGGTAGAAGGAAGTTTGCAAAATTTATTTGTGGAATGTTACAAGATGGCTTGAGTATTTAATCACCTTATATACAGATCCAAAGCCACCCTGACCGAGCTTGTTTGCAGTAGAAAAGTTGCCCGTTGCTTCCACAATGCTCGAAAAACTGATCAGTAAAAATTCCAGATTACTCTCTCTGATTTTAAGTATCGATGCTATGTCAATAGCCTGACTTAATGGCGTTTGACCCTTCTGTGATTTGCTTGTTCCTGATTCATACAAAAATTTGATTTAATCAAATTTAAAATTTGAGTCTGCCTTCGCCAGAAATTTTTTTTTCCAATATTACCTTTGTCTCTTCTTTTATCATCCATAGTAAACAAACAATAGTACTTATGAGGAGTAATATTCCAAGTGACAGGAAAATTGCAAGTCTCTTCCGGATCATAGACTTCTTGCCTGCATACAAAAGATTATTAAACCTATTCTTCCAGGCCACAAAATGATTCATAAAATCTGAAAATGAAGTAGTGCTTGACAACTTGTTGATGTTAGAAGTGTGTATATTTATTAGATGATTATGGGCAATCTGGTGGGTGATTTACGATGGAATTTGGAGAGCAATCATGAATATTTTTCTATACTATCAGGCGACAAAATGATTCATTAAAGTCAAAAATATGTCACCTAGGTGTACAGTCTTTCAAACCTGTGGTGCACAATGTGTTCCATGCAATGCATGGGTTGCATGTTCTCGAGGCAACGAGGGTTGCCAAACACTGCACAACCAACAAACCAAGACTCTTCCCGGGCCCTTTCTGCATAGTGGTGCTTAGTTCATCTAGGAAAATTTGAAATTCAAGACTTCTCGAACTAATTGAGACCTTTACATGCCACAAAATTTTAAGCCTTTCGTGACATTAAATTGCTCATGAAAAAGAAAGCAATTTTTCATCAAAATACTGGAAGTTTTCATTTTGTCAGCTTGCAATTACGTTCTTACATGGTTCTAGAATTTTTACAACTCACACACACATCTGATTCAAGAGATATCAATGACATTTTTTCTATTTGAAAGACAAACAAATTGATGGTTAAGTTTGTGTTCAATCATTGTTACTCCGTAGTGATTGTAAAATGCTACCTAAAATTTTATGTTATTACATATCCATGAACTTCATTGCACTAATAGCATCAAAACATCAAGATGGTGTCTTCTATTCCTCAATTAAAGACAGATGTTGGTAGCCCTCATTTACCTTGTTGTTATCGTATGCCCCAAACAGTTAATCTAACTGATCCTGAATTGGGATCAACTAGAATCAAGGGAGGATGCTTTTGATAAGTTTATTGTCAATTATAATAAAACATATTATAAGATAATTTTAAAATAAAGATCATAATAACCATTTCAAAATATTTAAATAAACCCCATTGCTAATTTTTACATGATTTGACTATTATGTTACGAAGAACTATAAAACTCTTAAGTACTTCCGGCTTACCAAATTATCATCCATTATTCATAGATTCAATAGATAACAACCTTCACCGAGAATCAATTGATAAACTTTTTATGATCTATATAATCGACAATATCAAATATTTGTCAAATAATGTAACCCAACGTCTCTTGACCCTCCATTCATTTACCACTAGTTATCATATTTGCTCCAAATATTTTGCTCGATGTCCTAATTCAAAACTTATAAGGCACGATCATATCTTAACAAGAAAATTGAGGCATATACCAAACTTTTGAACTAATATAATTCAAAGTACAGTTGTTATGCCAACTTTCTTTCGATCTTTATTTTTAGATTCTAGCTAAATGTAATATATTTTTATTTTAATATTTTACATTTCTATTAATATTAGTATACATATTATTAGTATTTTTTTTATATGGTATTTGTAACATTCTATATTGGTCAATTTTGAAAAATCAAAATAGTAAGAAAAATATATCTTTGTTATTATGACATGGGTTTTGTTTAAAAAAACTTTCAAATATTAAATGGTTGGCTAATTACCATGAATGTTCTATAAAGAAGAATGTCCTTTTCCATTATTTTACTAGTCATCAACTAAATTCAAGGCGTATGTCAATATGGAAAGAGAAATCATTGCATACATAATCCAAATGTAGCTATCGTCTAGACTCTAATATCATAGCATTATATAATGCTCATTTAATACACGCTACGTGTATTGGCTATAAATGATATAAATTATTGTGTGATGTGTATTATATATCTATATGGCAATACATAACATATATATACATATCAATTCACAATAATACATTTATTCACAGTCAATACATGAGAGCTATGTATTGAATGAGTGTCACATGACTATGGTATTAGAGTTTGGACATATTACTACATCTAGACTCTACATGCAATGATTTATCGTAAAGAAAAATTTGATGAGTCATGAATCTTAAAATAAATATGTTAGATCTGAAAGTTTAGTCGTCATAAAGAAAAATATTGCTACATTAACAACATTAGGGGTGTTAATTCAAATTCACGAGTTGGGTTCAAGTCTAACCTAAAAGTGTTTAACCTGAACATGACCTAAATATTATATGAGTTGAAAACCATGACTCAAATCTAACCTGATTAACCCTTTTAGACATATATTTTGAGTCAATACCAAGCCAAAATTATAAAAAATTAAGCAGTCAGATACTTTGACCCAAAGCTTACACGAAATTAAGTCAACTTAAATTTGAGATTTTAGTCGAGCTTTGTCGAGCTATCAGTTGGATCATTTATTGACACTCCTAAGCAACATAAATATATAATAAAAGTTCGGTTGTCAATAGATGAATATTTTCATTAGAAATATAAAAAAATAAGTGATAAGAAATGTAAAAAAATACAAGTTTCTTTCAAGACAAATGATAAATTTAAGTGTCGATATACAATAGGAACACTTGTAATTATTACATAAATAAAATATATTGGTGCAGCCAGAGTCAGCTAATAGTGAACTATATCACTTTTAAATTTACCTACAGCATACTTATTATATTAAGTCTTTAATAGATATATACAAATATATATTATACTGGTACAACATATCATTATTATTATTATTATTATTATTATTATTATTATTATTATTATTATTATTATGTTTTTCCTTCCTTAATACATTCTATTAATGAAAATAATGGACTAGAGAATAAACACTTCAGCTTTTCGATAACTAATTTTAGAACAATCTGCATGGTTTTCCTCTATCTTCATCTTAGAGTTTGCAGGTTTACACCATTTTGATATCATAGTCATGGTCGATGCCAGTAAATGATTGGCCGAGACGATGATCGTGATTGGGATTTGCAATGTATAGTGTTGGCTGTTCTCATGGAGAGAACTGAAGTACTCGACACTAATTTTTTAGCAGTTCATATTCGAAGTTAGATGAGAACAATGGGCTCTCAAAAGAAACAATAATCTTCCACCAACAACCACACAGGTGAGCCTGGAAACCACACTAGCACACAAACATCTTAATTTGTTGAATCAGGAACTAAAGAGACCCTTGAGAATTGATTTCATTCCTCAGGCATTTACTTCCAAACTCGAAGAAACTCATCCCAACCATTCCAATAGCTCTGATTCAGACAATGAGCCTAATTCTAGAATAATCAAGCTTCACGACATCATTAAAGAGACTGACATCCTGGGGAATCTAAGGTAAAACTAGACATTTCTTATTTTGATGGTCATTTACACATTAAAGATTACCTAGATTGGGAGTAAACTATTGAATCATTTTTCAAGTACAAGGACATGACACCAAATAACAAGTGAAATATGTTACTTGTAGAATGTAAGGACTTATACTGAAGAATTTTAGCATCTTAATGCTAGAAATAATTTGAATGAAACTGACCAATAGTTGTAGCAAGGTACGTAGGTAGGCTTAAAGAATCTATCCAAGATAAGTTGGAAATGAACTCAGTGTGGTCGTTGTCTCAAGTCATAAATTTCACTTACAAAGCTGAACTACAACAAATTCGTCAATCCAAATCCTTCTCACAATGACGAGAAACTATCGATACCAGTTCGGACACCTCTTGTGGACTTCCACCCAGTAAAATGAGCTCCCCTTAGGCACAAAGCAAGTTGTCCAATACTAGAACTGCAGGTCGAAAAGGTAATCTAAATCCCAACACTTCTCGTTAAAGTTTCTATCAAAACCTTAACCTAGTAAGTGTTTTCGATGCTTCCAACCTAGGCACCACTCTAATGAATTTTTGAATCGGATTCGATTACAATTACTTGGCGGAGAACAAGAACAAGATAATGACTGTAGGTGCTTGCCGTTATGGTAGAATTTAAGGATGTCCTTGGAGATAAAGGAGAATTCATTTAATGTATTTTGGAGAAGATTTTATTAGCACCCCAATTCCATAATGGAAGACACTCTATATTTTGTACAGGGTGCACAATTAACCATTTGGTATGTGATTTAAATATAGATAGTGGATGCAATGAAAATATTATCTCTTTACAAGTTATTAAGGCCTTACAAATTAAAGTGACCTCACATTTTCAACCATATAAAATTAGTTAGGTAAAAGAAGTGTTGAAATATTCGTTAGAGAGATGTGCAAAGTGTCATTCACAATTGGAAAATATTATAGTTGTGAAGTCCTTTGTGATATTATATATATGGATGTGTGTCACCTCATTTTAGGTCGTCCATGGTAGTTTGATGTAAGAGTATATTATGACGGTCATGCCAATGCATATATAATGGAATGAAAAGGCAAAAGCTGTGATTATTATTCTCTAATGTGAGTCTAGCTAACACCAATGTTGATAAGGTAGTCATCCTTTCGATTCACGAAACTAAATTTTGCAAGCCTATATGAATGAAACTACGATATATGTAGTCTTCTTAGTCGAACAGATTATGGTTGCTAAGAGCTCTATAATTGTGTAAAATGTATTGCAACAATACTAAGACTTATTCATAGAGGACCTTCTAGACCAGCTACCGCCATTGAGAACTATTTAGCACCAAATCGATTTGATTACGGAATCAACATTTTCAAACCTCTTGCACTACAAGCTGAATCCAAAAGAATATAAAATTGTACAAAATATCATAGATGACTTATTACACAACATAGTTTAAGCCCATGTGCGTGTCACTTTAATTGAATTAAAGAAAGATGAGAAGTGGGGCTTATGCTTTGATATGAGCTATCAATAAGATAAACATCAAATGTTGATTTCCTACAGCACATTGAGGCCTTATTGATAAGCGCATGGGGAAACTGTGTTTTCTAAGATAGATTTATGAATTGGACACCAACAAATTTAGATTCATCCTAGGGATGAATGAAAAATCACATTTAAGATAAGATAAGGGTTATACGAAGTTGAAGGTGATGCATTTCGGGGTTTGCAACACACCTAGTACTTTTATCGGCTCATGAATGAGGTATTAAAAGAATTTTTGGAGGAATTCTATGTGGCATACTTTGATGACATCTTAGTGTTTATCAAACCCATGGAATTTCATATATGGCATCTCAATTTGCTCTTTGAGAAGCTATGAGAACATAAATTATATATCAATGTTGCCAAATGTAAATTTGTTATACCTATAGTACATAAGTAAAGATAATATCCAAATTGATCCTAATAAAGTAGAAGCTATCAAACCACACCAACACCACATACTAAAGTCCTGAGTTTCCATGATTTGGCTAATTACTTCTCGACAATTCATAAGGAGTTTCGGTATCATCATGGCTCCTATTATGAAGTGTTTAAAGAAAAAGTCTTTTAAATGGGGTCAATCATGACAAGACATTTTTGATAACATAAAACTACACTGCCAAGCTCAAGTGTAGGCATCGATGTTGTTCTTATACAAGAAGAGAAACTCATTGAGTTGTTTAGTGTGAAGATAAGTGTCATTTGCCAAAATGGTCTGAACAAGTTGTATGTATGTGGTGAAAGCGCACAAATAATGGGAACTTTATTTGGTTCATCAAAATTTGTTCTATATAGTGATTGTAGATCCTTACATTTTTTTGCAATTTGAAAATTTAAGTGGGTGATGTTTTATAGAAACCCAATTTTGTGATCAAACATAAGGCTATAAAATGCTATAGGGTGGCCAATGCACTTAGTAAAAGTCTAATCGCTTTATATCGATCTATGATAACTTGCATGGAATTAATTCAAAACTATATGAATTTGATGAGGACTTTACTTAACATTGGAAGAGGTGTATTTTAAGCACCCTTGTTGGTGATTTCACTATAAGGCAAGGTTACTTATTTCGGGATAACCAGGTTGTGTATTCCAAAGACCTCTCTTCACACCAAACTAATTAGAGACAAGCATGTCGAAGGCTTTTATACTGGTAGGGATAAAACATCGGCTCAATTATTAGCTCATTTTATTGGTTTGACATTGGCATAATGTTTGTCAATTTTTTGAGAGATGTTCGACTTGTCAAACATATAAGGATAACACCCAAAATCGATATTTACTTTCCATGGTCAATTCAAGAAATAATTTGTGAGATTTAAGTTTAGATTTTGTTCGGGTTTACCAAAACAAAAGAGGATTTGATTCAATAATTGTACTGATTGATTACTTTTCCAAAATGTCTCATTTTATTGCCTTTAGAAAGACTTTTGATGCTCAAAATGTGGCTTGACTTTAAAAGATTGTTAGATTACGCATTTCTCATAACCTTACTTCTAACCAAGATGTCAAGTTCATCGGCCATTTTGGAGATCTATGGAAGATATTGCATATTGAGCTATGTATGAGCTCCTACCACCCCCCCGATGGGTAGATGAAAGTTGTAAACAATGCTTAAAAGCATGATTTGATGTTTTCTGGAGAACAACCTAGTGGATGGGATGAATTCTAAGTCAAACGATGTTCTTCTATAATTCTATGCTAATTTGGTTAGCAAGTCATTCCCCTTCTAGCATTGTTACACAAATCTCAAAATCACACTCTATGTTTGGCGGTCATACCTCGCAACTCAAAAGGTAGTTGAAAGCATGACTTCAAATTTTTCTTTAGTGTTGTAGAAAGTGAAGGAAAAACTACTAGATAGTGCTCAAAGCTATAAAGAAAAGGCAAACAAGTTTAAAAAGTTCAAAGTTAGCGACCCCGTTATGATCTATCTATGAAAAGAAAGATTTCCAACTTAAACCTATTCCAAGCTGAAGTCCCTGAAGTTGGGTCCATTTCCTATTATTAAAAGGTCAATGATAATGCCTATGTTGTCTCCTTGCCCCAAAACTCAACTTTTTTTCCTATCTTTAATATTGCTTATATATATATATATGAATATCATCCACCAGATAACATCTCCATTGCAAAACTCCAGTCAAATTCTTCTAAAATTGAAAGGAATATGATGCAACAGGAGTCGCTAATAGTGAACTGGACCACTTCTAAATTTATCTACAGCTTACTTATTATATTAAGTCCTTAATAGATGTATACAAATATATATTATATTAGTACATATTATTATTATTATTATTATTATTATTATTATTATTATTATTATTATTATTATTATTATTATGTTTTTTGCCTTAGTAAATGCTGTTATAAGAAATCGTGGACTGAAGAATAAACACTTTTTGCTTTTTTTATAACTATTTTCAGAACAACTTGTGTGCAGGTTTATCGATAATTTTTTTCTATTTCAATTATATCTTATTATTATGATGCAAAAATATACTAGGAGGTCCAGATGCAAATATTTTTTAAAAGAATTAATGTATCTTAATTTAGTGGTTGAGAGCTTTAATTTTTTAATCGAGATCTTAGGTTTAAGTTCTTATATATACATTGTATATATGAATTTGTGAATAAATTTGCTCAAATAGAAAAACAAATAAATTTATATCGATATCCCAGTGTGAAAGCAATAATTTTAAGAGAGATGGAAGTCTTTTATGTTCCTGCATTAATTAATTTGTATTTGGAAATTTTTTAAATTAAGTATCATTAGAAACGTAATTAAATTAAATACCATTAAAAAAATTTAGAAATAGGTATAGTCCAATTAGTGGGGCATAGGTAACACGATTCGGCGATGTGTCACGCGGTGTTGTAGGCCGGTCCAGTGGGAGACTAGATCAGCATCGGAAGTGGCGACTACTCAGATGAATTTTTTTTTACATAAAGGATTGTTTTGCACAACTCATATACATAAACTTTACTTAAGCTATCCAACTGTTATTGCTCACTTGCGGGATGTTTTCTTAAGTTATCCAAGCTAATTAATGGTTAATCAACCTTAGAGTCGTAAGTTTTTATTTAAGTAGATCTATAACACTGAACAAATAATAAATGATAGATGAAAATAAAATTGATTATGTACAAGTTTTCATTCCAAAAGTGACCCCAGTATTTACATAAATTGATGATCCGAAATAAAAATAAAATAGATAAGAACAAATGTAGTACAAAACGCAAATAGACTATCTAAACATCTTCTCCATCGTCATGGAATGGCACCACTCCAGTGTGTATTGGTTAGGTGCACATGATGGACTATCATGCGTGATGGCCTCATGCAAGATCTTGATGCGTCGATGGTCCTATGAGAAGAAGATAGGTGGTTGTGACTCAACGTAAGTAGTATGTAGAAGGACACGGATCAACATACATGATGAACGGATCGATGTAGATGGCTGTCACTCCAATCATGGTGTGGGACACCCTTTCTCCACATAATGTGTCCAGAGATGCTTTCTCTGAAAAAATAGTATGTGAAATTAGAGTAACATATTGAATTCAAATGAATACTTGAAATTTCAAATTAACATAAGTATTAATTTGAATTCAATATGTTACTTGCGGCTAATTTCACATACTATTTTTTCGTGCACATCTCTTTTCAGACATCTTCTGCGTACTTTGGCGTGTGGATAAACGAGCTAAGCTTCGATAGGTATGATGTGCTATGTGAGACTGCGGTACACATCGGGGACATTACAGTCGAGCCTACGGGTGTCCCCACCATGATTGGATCGCACCATCTACATATCGCGTGTCCATCTATGTCATGCGTCCAAGTCTTACCCAACTGCACGTGAATTACGTACCTATCTTCCCAGACCATCCTCTCAGAAGATCTTGCATTGGAGGGCCCATCGGCGATCGTCCATCACGTCACAACACACGATGAGATCCAGCGGTGGGCGAGATGTTTAGGATAGTCTTTTGTACTACATTTGTTCTTATTTATTTTACTTTTAGATCATCAATTTATGTAAATACTTGTACTCACTTTTGGAATGAAAACTTGTATATAATCAATTTTATTTTCATCTATCATTTATTATTTGTTCTTAGATATAGCTCTACTTAAATGAAAACTTACTAACTCTAAGGTTGATTAACCATTGATTAGCTTAGATAACTTAAGAAAACATCTTGCAAATGAGCACAATGAGTTGGATAACTTAAGTAAAAGTTTATGTATATGAGTTGTGTCAAAATAATCCTTTATGTAAAAAAAATAGATAATCGTATGTACGGCCCTGGGTAACACTTTTGCGTAAAAACGGCTACCTATCATTGGACTATAACTATTTCTAAATTTTTTTAATGATACTTAATTTTCTAATTACGTTTCTAATGATAATTTAAAAAAATTGCCTTTGTATTTTACTGTAGAGCAATCTCTAGTTTCTTTTTAGGAGGATCGAACTCGACCTCAAGAGCAATACCTCCATGAGATAAATCCGCCAATGGATGGGTAGTATTTAGCGTTGAAACATTCGTTGGAGACGGTGACGACGGCGGCTGATCAGGAGAAAGCTGAAGTGTGGACTTGCCGTTGTATAACTTGTAGAACTCATATCTCATATTGCACCACAGTCCCATTACCCTTCTTCTCCTACTCCGTTTCCGATCATCCAGGTCGATCGTGGCACCAACACCTGCAGGCATGACCGGCAGTCGTCGACGTACAGGTCCAGAACGCACTGCACCTGTCCGTATATAATGTCTGTAGCCGTTAGCGCTGCCTCCCCGGTGGCGAAGAACCGCGATGTGTTTTTCACAGCGAGATCAGACACGTTTTCCATCAGCTCAATGGTCAGGGTTTCGAACCTCAAAAGTTGGTTGGTCTGACATTATTGGGGTTAACTAACACGTATTGGTAACTGGTGGTGACGTCGGGTTCGTGGACGACGTCCTGGTTGGAATAGAGAACTTGACAGTAATCATACCATATCGCGCCATCCTTGCTGTTTCGGCAGGGCTTCTGGATGTCGGGCGTGGCGGTGGAGATGCAGGAGCAACACAGTTTGCGATTTCGGTGTCTCCACGGCAGAAGGCAATTCCAGACGCGGTCAGGGACTCTGCCGGTGGTGCATGAGGCGAAGCCTTTGGCGGAGGCGTTGGAGGAGAGGGTGGAGAGAAGGAGGTTGAGGTTGGAGCTGTAGGTGCTGTTGCTGGTGACGTTTTCTGCACTGGTTCCGCAGAGATGGTAGAGTGGGTCGTCAGCAGTAGCCGGAGAGGCGAACAAGGATAGGACGACAAGGAGGAGAAGAGTCATGGTTTTGATACTGATCATAAGTGGCAACAATTCTAGTAGGTTCTTCATTTCTAAATGGCCAAAATTTAAAATAGGCTTAATACTAATCTCAATTAATTTTAGGCATGAAAAAAAATATAACATAATAGGCTCAGTCGTCCGTTGAACGGACGACCGTCTTTACGAAAACCGAGAGGCACGCGTTTATCTATTTTTTTTGGCTAATTCCACTCGGCCTCCATAAACCCAGATCCACCGATTTTCACAGCCCGCGTCAAGTGGAAGGTCTCCGCCGACCAAGGAGTGCGCCACCGAGACCGCTCATTTAGTCATTTGTCCGATTTAGGTATATTTACCGTAAATGCTAAATTTGTGGTAGATCTCATTATGTAGCTTTATGTTGTATGATTTGTTTATTTAGTTGTGTTATTAGGCTAGATTTGTATATTTTGTAAATTTTAATGTGTTGTTAGGCTAGATTTGTATATGCTTGCGGAGACCGCTCATTTTTTTCGTTATTGTGATGTTTACGGTATTTGAATATGAACTTGTAGAGTTTTGATTGTTGTTGTTGTTGTTGTTAGTGTTTTTGGTATGAGTCTTGTTGTTGTTGGTATTTTTGGTATGAGTCTTGTTGTTGTTGGTGGTGTTTTGAAGGAAGAATGAAAAAGAGATCAAGAGAGTAAGGAAGAGTAGATCAAAATAATGAATCAAAACTATCTTTTCAAATTACTTGACTTATAAATAAAAGAGACTAAGAAAGTGTTCAAGAGTAGATCAAAATAATGAATCAAAACTATCTTTTCAAATTACTTGACTTATAAATAAAAAGAGACTAAGAAAGAGTTCCAACCTGTTAGGAATTTATTTATTATTTGAAAAACATAAGTTGTCTCCTGTGATGGAGTTGAGTTGTCACCTGCGATTAAAAGAACTATTGAGTTGTCTCCTATGATGGAGTTGAGTTTAATTGAAGGCAGTTGAGCATGTAGATGATAAAAAATGATAGGCATCTATCTTATTAGATAATATGACAACTTATTGAAAAATGGGTGACCAATTTTTGAAAGAATGATAAACATTTTTCTTTGTTTGACAATAAGTTAGCTAATTTATTGATTAATAAGTGAGATATTCTTAAAAAATTAGTTATCTTGATTAGGCAATTGGTGGAGGTCTATTGGGCTTCTTAGATTGAACTAAAGGAAATATCTTTTGATGGGTATACATGAACATCAAACTTATGATTTTGGGTTTATGTTAGGAATTTATTTATTATCATATGCGAAGGAAGAATTGCTATTGAGCTTTAAAACATATGATTTTGGGTTTATGTTAAAATTTATTTATTATTTTGAAATTATAATTACTTTTATTATATATGTCGGTTAGTTGTGAAAAGATATTGAAATGGGATTTAAAATTAAATATTTTGTGTTCATTTGAATAGTTCCAAGAAATGCAAAAGTGTATTATATCTTGAATTGATTTTTTTTCTTTGGCCAAGTGAGAGAAAGGATTCTTACTTAGAATTATTGTTAGTTAAAATGAATTTAGAAAGCTGCACTTTAGTTATATTATTATTGGCAAAGAATGTTAGTGACGATTTCATTCGACCTATATTGGTGGGAAAAATTGACCAATCCGGATCCCACGACGGATTAACTTGAAGTTACAAAAGCGAATTATGAGTTCATTGAAGCTAGACCAAGCAAGTCTTGTGTTAATCTTATGGGTCATTTTCCTATTGGTCTTTGGATTCATCGCTACTTATATTAGTGATGATGAAGTGTGTGAATTTGTAATAACGCGGCGTCAAGCAGTAATTTATGCTAAAGTTGAGGAAATACGGTCAGAAAGAGAGGTTGATAGTATTGAGGAGTGTCGAAAGCTCCAATCAATACATCACATACTTCTAAACTAACTACTCAAGTGGAAGCGTATATGTACCGTGAAGCTACTTATTTAGGCTGGACAAGTTCGATTTTGTGGATGACGCGAAGGTGATGGTAGTGATGGGTATGAAATTATGCCCAGCAAGTTGATGATGATGAAGGGGATGATAGTGATGCGAGCAACCATCTTTAAAGAAGATCCATCTAATAGGGTCGAGAGCTTATCAAGGACTAATCAGTTAAAACAAGCCAAATAGAAGCACTTATTATCTAACAATGAGTACGTGAAACTCAAACAGTAGAGAATGTGATAAAGAGCTTACATTTGATGGGCCTTGGATAAGTCAATTTTTGAACAAGAAAGTTACATTCAGATAAAGCTGCTAGAAAGTATGTGCTTTCATGATAAAAGCAGTTGCACTTTTTCATGGTTAATCTATTATCAATAATGTCGATTATGTGATATATGTCTCAAACAAAGCAAAGTTCACCATATTATGCACCCAACATGAACAAACTACACCTTGCATGACGCACAAGCAAGTTCAAGTAAGAGATTGGGAGGTGCATGAGAATTGACAATAAAGGCTCCGGATACATGTAGTCATTATCATGCGCATAGGCAATGCAACCAGTTTATCAACTATTTCATTCAACCGCAATTAGCGTCAAGCGGATTTAAAGCCCAGAGATTATAGGTCAGTCAAATTCAACATAAGAGTGCTATATGAAAGCTGGGATGCTGACGTAAGGCATTGAAAGTTATTTTCGGCGGTTGGGAGGAATTTTACCAATCGTTGGAGAGATTCATGTGTGTTATATGTTATGCGGGATCAATCTGAATGTCGTCGAATCAAGATTCCAACGCATTCATTATTCGAGCTTTCAATTCTGGTTGTGGCCTAGTTTTATGTCTTGATGGGACTTTCCTCCTAGGTAAGTGGGGACTCTACTCATGATTGGAATTGATGCCAACAATGCGGTTTATTTCCACTAGCCTTCATGGTAGTAGAATTAGAGAGTATTGAGTTATGGTATTAGTTTATGGACACTCCAATACTTAATTCCATTTATTTGTACTAGAGGTGATTTATGCATCATTTATGACGTCACGGGTTTGGTATGGGTGGGGAAATATTACCGTGGACATTTCTTTACGAGGCATTTGAGGGGAATTTTAAAAAGGAAGTTAGACAACTTGGAGTCGAAGACGTTGATTTCATATACCAAAAAATTTTTGTCGCAGTATCGATGATATCCACATTTTAAATAGTATATGGCGATATCAAGAACATCAAACACGAGGCCTATGATTGGCTTGTATCAGGAATGTATAGCAATAGTCTCTAACCACGATGATAGGTACATGTATGGCGATGACCACAAATGCGGTTGAATGCTTAACAACATACTTAAGTGGCCACGTGGCTTACTATTTCGAGCACTAGCTCGCAATATACTATAACATAGTCGTTGTGTTCATGAAACACCTTTACTCAAATATAGCCAACTAGCATGAATCTATGTTTTCTCCGTGGGCTAAGGCAACTTTTAATGAACATGAGGTAAGGAGATTTCACAGTATGAAAACGATAATTAGTACGAAGTGTTTGATAGTAGCAAAATCTACAAGATTGAGTTGAATGAAAATCATATTTATAGGTGTACATGCAGATAACCACAACACATCACCACGTCTCAAGTCATTTACGTGTTAGGCGTAATATAAGCCACATTCATTACGTGTCGACTCTTACACTTTGACTACTACCGCAAAACCTACTAGAGCGTTTCATATCATCCCCGATCGTGATGAGTGGCGAACACATAATGCTAGGAACTTCAGTAATATCCACCAAATATCAAGAGGAAGTCGATCAACGTTTAAATAGATTTAGAAATACTATGGATGAGAATCTACAAAAAATGAGGATTTGTAGTGTATGCAAAATATTGGGCATAATAGAATAGCGTGCCAAGCTCGATTAATAGTGAGATATAATCGTGTTCACTTACCTTTCGATTATTTGAGCTTTCAGTAAACCGACATTGTTTTTGTAGCAAGTCATGTTTTTTTTTTTTGCTTTTAGCAAGTCATGATAGTTTTTTCTAAGTTATTTGTGTTTATTGTTAAATGTCTATTGTTAGTTTGTAATGAGTTGTGTTTGTTAGTTTATATTAAGTTGTGTTTTTTTAGTATAGTAATTTATGTAATTAGTCTGTAATGAGTTGTGTTTGTAATGAAATTCTATTTAAAGCTTTTTTAGAGGTCATTTAGAATTGACTATAGGTGCAAAAAAATGCAACTATAACTATAGGTGTGCAAAATTGCTTAAAGAAGTGATCCATTGATCGATCAATTTTTTGTCTTATAAGTCACAGTTCATGCCCTATTGTTGACATATGTGGAAGCAATATAATGTTCTATTCTAAATTCTAATGGTTTAGCAAATTAGAACCGATCCAAACAAAAGAAAAATTCATGGAAGTTACATTACAAATTAGAAGCGATATTCTCAAAACATTGTTCAGTTAACAATACTTGGGACATCACAATCTCAATGAAATGCATCAATACAAGGCGATATTAGAAATGAACCGAAAATAATGGTAATGGTTCAAGTTTTTGGCTTTTGGTAATCGATTAAGTGTCATGCTTGAATTTAGCAACTTATTAATTATTAAGTAGAAGGCAATGCTAGTACCGCATTTTTTATGTTGATTCCTCTAATGTCCCAATTCTTAGCTGGTTTTGTTTTGTTTAGAGTTATGAATTGAAGCACTCTTCAAAGTCAAATGTTTACTCTCATCTTCAAAATGCAACTCAAATACATTTACAATGTGGTAAGGATGCACATTATAAGCCAAGATTTAAGTAGTAAGAAGATAAATTAGTAGAATAGGCTATATATCTATATAAACATGAAATTGCATTACGTTGGGAATTCTTATAATATTGATTTCCACATTTAGTAGTAGTGAATGTGAAAACCTATTGTATATGTAGAAACTTTTGTTTTCTTTTGTTAGTTTTAAAATCAATACTTCCCATCAAGTCCGAAACTACTATGAACTAATCCATGAACAATATTTAGATCTATAAATGAGTGCATGGTAATAATGTGTAACCCTTATAGCTAGGAAGAAATATATTTTGTTGAGCAAAAAAACTGCGTACCAGCCGTAGACAAATTTTGACCAACATGAAAGTTGTAAAAAATTTCATTATAATTTCAACGATATGAAGTTTGCTTGATTCGACACCATATGACTCGATATGTTCAAAATCGATAGTTGGTCCAAGTTTCAGCATAACAATTTTGCTTCATTCACAAAACTACTTTGGGGTAATCAGAATTTTGACCAACATGAAAGTTATAGAAAATTTCATTATGATTCCAAAGATATAAAGTTTGCTCGATTCGACACGATGACCTCGCACAAAATATGATAGCAGGTCCGAAGTTTCATCTCGGTAGTAATTTTTTTGCACGATTCAAAAGCTATCGCGCACCAATCATAAATTTCATAACATAAAAGTTGTAGAAAATTTTGTTATGATTCTAACGATATAAAGTTTGCTCAATTTTGACATCATATGACTCGTCGAAGAACGATAGTTGGTCGAAGTTTATTTCAGTATAGCTTTTTTCGGCATTCTATGCGTGCACAATCATAAATTTTGAACAACATGAAAGTTGTAGTAAATTTTGTTACAATTCTAACGATATAAATTTTGCTCAATTTCAAACCTGTATGACTCGCGTGCAAAGTACGATAGTTGTCCCCGGTTTTTACAAAAATAATTAAAATGAGATAGGGAGAAAACTAAAGTGTATTAAGTAAAAGAAAAGTTGCAATGAACAATGAAGGGACTTTCAAATCAAAATTATTCATTCAATCAACAATGCAAGGGGCATATATTGTGTTTCTTGTTTCTATTGGATGAACTTTGCACGTTAATTAACCTATTGTCTTTGATCTAGAAATAACACTTTTATGACTTCTCTTATTATATCTATTTTATACATCATATATTTATATCTTAAATGTTGAATTCAATTGTTTTTTGATTATAGGTTGTAAACAAATGTTTTCCTTTGATTAGATAGAAATGATGGTGTTGAAGAACGATATTTTCTATTTGCTAAACTATTTTCCTTTTATCTTCCATTAATATTTTTTTTTCATGACTTGGTTATGACATCTATTGACTTGAATAAATTTTGCGTGCAATATATTGTATTATGTTATCTAATTAATCGAGAGAATGATGATAATGATATGAAATGTTGTGGAAACAATTGTGTTTTTTGAGACTTTTTTTTCAATTGGTTTGTAAAGATCTATAGTTTTCTTATGTGATCAATTAAGGAAAAGAGATTATCGTAAATTGATAAATAAAGAAACTCTAATTAGACTTTTATGGATATAATGCTCCCCATTTAGAAGGTTTATTTTGGTTTTGTTAAGATCCCTATGAATTATATGGTGTCATTCAACTTCCATACAGCATTATTACTTTTGTTCGACAAATTTGTTGTAGGTAGGATGTTTTTGAAGAATGTGCTCGCCCGCATGCGAGGCAAAGGCAGCAGGAGGTTATGGACTCGCCTCTCGGTAGTTTATCCTAGTATAGCGGCACGTGGTAAGCAACACATAAGTTTTTAAGTCAAGTTGTATATATATTGTCCATATATTTTTGTCTGAATTATAATTTCATCTGCGGGTTTACTTCGATCGCATTTCATTTACTTATGTTCAAAGAATGGACAAGATGGCCCTAGATTCATGACCGCTTTCTGAAGCTGGATTGGATTGTGTTTCTTAGATGCGATACGCTTAGATCACCACCTTCTCACCGCATTGGAATGTTGGTCTTCGCAAATAAATTCGTTCCACTTGCCCATTGGGAGATGACGATCACCTGCGGGGATGTTGTTATAATCTGCGTGTTGAGATAGGTCCACTTTATTATTGGGAGGAATGTTGTTGGTGGAGGCATGCGGTGGCATCTTGGCGATTCGTGATGAGTTGATAGCACATCCGTCAGAGTCGCACACCACCGATCCCAACCTCATATCACATCGAGTTCAAAATGGGGAAGACGCATGCATTTACACACTGATTGCATTGGGCGTATTATAGGGATTCTTACTTAGATCTCTTGAAGCTTCAGTTTAGTATGCATGTCAAAGCTTACTACTCTTTGGTATTAACTATTTCCTTATGTCGGACACATCTTGTTGAGATTCACCTACGATCGCCTGGGATATTGACACATTTAGGAAGTTCTCATTAGAATCGTGCTTGCTCATTTGTATAGAGCTTCATGAAGCAAGTTGAAGAGCATGGTGGTTGCCTACATTTATTGCAAGTATGGGCATGGGAGCATGTTCATGTAGCATACCAACGTTGCATATTCCATACCGATGACATAGATGGTGATTGTGGTTGTTCTTTGGAATGAAGGGTATGTTCGAGAGATGATGCCACACATTAGAGTTTATAGAGGCGAGCTAGATGGCCTATTGTAGAATCGTATGTTGCATTGTAAGTTTATTTTTTGGGCTCATTATTGCATGTAGATAGTAGAGCTAATATTTCTTTCAAACAACACAGTTATCGGGAGTCATGAGTTCAAATTAGTGTGCCATATGCTTATGTGGGGATGACATATGGACTAGAGTAACTTTGAATAGCTGGAAATGAGTTGAGTGGCACTTGACCGATCATTGGCTCAAGTAGTTCGGCCTTCCACCTATGACCGAGGTTGCCGATAGATTCTGCTTAAATGCAGTGGATGGTCGAAAGTCGATGATTGGTCGACGGACAATTGCATAGTGGGAGAAGCGGGGATTTAATTGTGGTGGTACTTTTCCCAATGGGGAGCAGGTCATTAACCAATACATGAAATGGTATCGGTCTTGCTTCACTCTACATGTCGGCCTATAATACCCCACACTTATTACCCTCGAGCTCAGAGACTCATGATAAGCCCTCATTTGATCACTACAATAATAATTTTCTTTTGGTTCCATCATAATTAGAGTTCTTTCAACGGTGAGCACATCTTGAATACCATGGACATATTTTAGCAATATTTTGGGAGGGATGAGGACACAAATTTTTAGCAATCAATCAACGAGTATGAGGGGTTGTCTGGAGAGCTGATGTAACATGCATATTTTTGATAGCGGTGCAGGACACTTCTTCCAAGTACTTTCATCGTTAAGCAATGAATGCGATGGATATTGCTCCACCATCTACATATACATTCACCTACCTATTCATGAAGCTATGTGACAGATACTGCGTGACGACCAGTCCCTACATATGGGCCGTCATTCCATATGACACCCGTATGAATAGTATCATGGTTTCTTGCTCCCTACACTTGATCGATGTACCTAGTGCTACACACGGGTTACTGTAACCCTTCGAACGGGTTGAAGAGGAGCAACGGAACATCATCTACGACCGCGATGACCACCACCATTACACGCCTAGTGATGCAATTCTACCTCACAGGTATAGTCGGAGATAGTTATACTTATTATCTTTCATATAGGATGACATTTTGTTGTATCGTACCTCTCTTATTGTATTCGTCACAGCATCGTTAGAACTATTTTCATTTTGGTTACCTTAATTTAGAAATATTCATATCTTTTTTGCTACTTTATTTATACTGACTTTAAGTATTTACAAGAAGTTGTACATTGATATATGTTTTTAGTGATGATATTCCCTTTAGTAGTAAGAGTAGAGAGGTAGTTAGTTTGTGTTGTGAGCTTAGTTTGAGTTGGCTTGTTATCCTTGTTTGAAAATGGTTGCATTCTTAGCTAGCACATTGACTTCTCTTATATAAATATAATCAATATGAATAATTATCTCTAAACAATAAGAGTAATGGGCTAGCGACATGTTTATATGTCATGTCTCTTAAAATTTGTTAATTGCACTTCATTAAGAGTGTTTGTTTAGCGTGAGTTATTTATTATTTTCATTGTTCATTTTACAAACATTCTGCGTGTCGGGCCAAAATCATAAATTTTGACCAACATAAAATAGAAAATTTTGTTACAACGATATTAAGTTATTTCGATTTACAGTATAACTCGATATCGAAAATCTGATGCTCCAAAGTTTTGGCTTGGCTAGTTTTTTGCATTCGCAAAAAGCTCGTATAAGATCAAGTAAATTTTAACAAACATGAAAGTTGTAGAAAATTTTATTTACGATACCGGTCATTTCGATTAAATCGTATAACGCTAGAAATCGACAATTTTAAAATTTCAGCTTTGAGCTTTTTCGCGATTCACAAAAATTAGTGCGTATCGGTCCACAATCGTAATTTTGATCAACATGAAAGTTGTAGAAAATTTCGTTCACGATTTTAATGTAATGATACTAAGTTATTCGATTTGTATGACTTCATAAGCAGAATATGAAAGGCGTCCCTAGTTTTTTAAAATAAAAAATAAAAAGAGCCTCATATTGAATGACGGCGATGGAGCACATTCAACGTCAATCGTCCGACGTATTGCTTATTCTTTTTTTGTATAAATTACTAATTAAGATTAGCGTTAAAAATTTAAAAATTTTGCCTTTCTAAATGTGGAAAAGACTTGCGCACGGAGAGTCTTCGTTAAGATGGGCTCCATACTTCGCTGAAATTTCTTCGCAGTCATCCCTCGAGAGAAATTATTTAATGTAACTATCACTATACAAAAGAAAACTAAAATACAATAAAAATATCTCTACAAACAAAATATATTATAATAATAAATTTAATAAATGTTTAAATAATATTAAGAAAAAGCACACAGTTTTATGTTTTCATATATCTAATTTTTTAATGTAGATTTTTTAAATATATTTTTTATATTTGAAAAAGTTTATTTCATTTTAAAATTAACGATGATAGTATTTTTATATAAAATTTTAAATATTTTTATATAATATTTAATTTAAATGTTAAATATATAAATATTAAAAAATTTTATTCTTTGTATTATTAACTAAAAGACTACAATTTTGATAGCGCAAACCTTTCTTGACAACCAACGGCTCTTAAGTGGAAGCCTAGATGCAGACCTCCTTCGTTAAGTTAATTCTGATTACCGCCTCTATGCCAACAGTGACTCTCTCGTCAATGCCAACAACGACTCCTCTCGTCCATGCCAACAGCGTTTTAAAAGACGGGTCAAACTGGCGAAGGTATGGAAGTGTTGTTAGATCAGGCTTGTGGAAGACAAATCTCTATAGGTATATTTCTTGACCGCGAGGGTTTAGGCTTGTGGAAGACAAATCTCTATAGGTATATTTCTTGAAAGTGGCGTCAACACAGATCAGGCTTGTGGAAGACAAATCTCTATAGGTATATTTCTTGAGCGCAAGGGTTTCTATCCTGAATTGAATGCTGAAATGATTCGTGTGAAATTGTTAATGGACGAAAATCAATTATTTCTTAAGGTAAGAAATTCTCTATATAATTTACATTTCTCTCTTGTAATGCCAAATGAAATACTTTGAGTCTATATATCCGGGATTCAATTAATACTGAGTATGCTTTGATTACCTGAGTGGATGATCTCAAATACTTTGTAAATCTTGATTCTTAAATGAACAAATTTAAATAACTTGTCGCTCTACTCATTTATGCTCAAAATATAGTTTAAAATGTGTGAACAAACTCGTTAAGAAGCTTAATTATGACTCGATTAAAGCTTGTTTGTGAACATTATTGTTGATATGACCGAAAATTCATTAATTAGTCGAAAGATCAATGACTTATTATCGTCGTATTAAACAGAGTGTTTATAGTCATCAATTGAGCGTTATGTGAGCGGATCTAACAAGCCGAATCTTATAATTCTTTTTGAGCATTCAAATACACAAAATACATCATATGATCAAAGGAATCATTTTGAGCGGTCAGATGGAGGAGTGGTTGATTTTGCATGTATTTCTGAGGCGTCTCCTCCATCTATAAATAGCCTCATTCTTCATATGAGAGAGTAAGAGAGAGGAGAAAGTTCTAAAGCGAAAATCAAAGCACACTTGTGTCATCGAAGGTTGTCAACGCCGTGGCCGTCGTCGGACCGCTCCCTGATCCTTCTGGTCGTCAATCTCATGGTCACCATCATGTGACCTTCATCATCGTCGATCTTTCGTTCATCATCATCTAAGCATGTTAGCTGAATGTGACTATATGGTCATTGTTATCGATTGGGATTCTCATTGTTAGCACTTCTCATGATTTTGTAATCCCATTATCGAAAAATTTTGTACTAAACAAATACATAGTGGAAGATTCTTCGTCAGGCGTGATTTTTCCCTCTTTTCGAGATTTTTCACGTAAAATTTAGTTTTCTTTCACTCTTTAAATACGTATGTGTCTTTGCATTTCATATAAAGGTAGAAGCAAACTTTCACTCTACCACCAGTTTTCAGCACGACGGTTTGGCCGTCGTGGGAAATTTCTATCAGTTCATCTTGTATAGTTTCTCAACAAGATCAAAACCACCATCGAGGTGGAGCATTTCAAGCTTTTAAGGAGTGCAAGCGAAGAATAAAGATTCATCAAACTTCGCTCCTTGATTTTGTCAAAACTAGGGGCAACTCTTAATCTCAAGATCGCCCATGTTAATATGTTAAGCATCTAATATTACCATCCCAAGAAATAAGTAAAAGTTGGATGATATTTCAATAATGAGAAGAGATATAGCTTTGCAAATTATGATTTTCCAATCATACTCATGGAAAAACATGACCAAGGTTAAGGAGAAACTTTAGCTACAACCACGATGTTTTGATTCGACCTCATCTATATAAGTTAACGTCATCGAGTACACCGACAAACAACCTCCGGATAGGTCAAAATTCTCGGATTTAATTCTACCTCTTCCATACAAGCGTCGTGGTGACTCTAATAAACAAGGATAGGTCAAAAGGACTTTGGTGGACTTCCACTCTTCCACATGTTAACGTCATCGGGTAACACTCGACAAACAACTGGATGGGTTAAAATTATCACGGATTCAATTCAACATCATCCATACAGTTAACGTCATCGTAACATCCGAAAAATAACCTCGGATAGGTCAAAATCCCGGATTCAATTCGATCTCTTCCAGTTAACATCCGTAACACTCACTCGGATAGGTCAAAATCGGATTGATTTTGACTCTTCCATATAGGTTAATGTCGCCGAGTAACACCACGACAAACAACCCGGATAGGTTAAAAATTTTAGCGGATTCAATTCAACCTCTTTCATAGGTTAACGTCGCCGAACAAAGATTACGGCACACCTAGGATATGTCAAAAGGTCCTGGTGGACTTCCCACCTCTTCCACACAAGTTAACATCGCGGGTAATACTCGACAAACAACCCGGATGGGTAAAATTCAAAATTATTGATTCAAACCTCATCCATACGAGTTAACATCATCCGTAACACCTTGACAAACAACCTCGGATAGGTTAAAATTCTCGGATTCAATTACCTCTTCCATACAGTTAATGTCATCGGGTAACACTCGACAAAAATCCGGGATAGTTCACATGATTTATTCGACCCCTCATACAAATTTAACTGACAACCTTTGATCGTCACCATGACTTCTCCACAACCTCTTCGTGCGTCAGCCTGAAGCAACCTCATGTCAAAATCACAGAATTCATTCAACCTCTTCCCTTACAATTACGTCCTCAAATACCTATACACCTGATGGGTCAAAATCCTGAGATTCATTCAACCTCTTGATACGCCAAGTCACTCTCCATAACAACACCGGATAGTCAAAATCTCATCATCACCGCCGCCACCATTGCGGTCACCGCCATGATATCACCGATTTCGCCCGGCCACCGCCAACCAGTCGCGGTCACGGCCGCCGTCATCGCCATCTCCTGGTCACCACCATCGCCATTCCATACTACCATTCTCGCCGCCTCCCTCTAATCGACGCCGTATGCGTCATCACCGTCTGGTTATCATCGCGGATCATCGCCAACGGTCGATTGGCGGTAGTTGGCCTCTCTTTGAGGAAAAATTGAGCTCACAGAGTATGAACTACGGGCCTTCATCGCCTCGAACGGTCGGACCGACAAAGCGAGTTGATGCCTCTTTCGAGAAAAATTGGAGCCTCACCAGATGAACTACGGGCCTTCATCACCTCAACCCCTCGGGTCCGAGAAGTTGACACCTCTTTGAGGGCTGAGCCTCGTCAATGAACTACGCCTTAATCACCTCAGAATGACCTTCTCTTAAGAAGAATAGGGACACTCAAGCATATGAAGAGTGTGCCTTCTCCTCTCTAGGGATTTTGTAGACCCCTATATGGGCAAAAGGTGAAAAAGCTAAAACCCGCTCAAAGCAAAAAGCAGACAAAACAAATCCTCGTGGGCTGCCAGTGTGGCCTTCCGACCGCCATGGCGTTCATCGCCATCTGCCACCGTCCATTCTAGCCATATCTGACCGAACTCTGGGACATGAATAAGAGAATGTCGACCTGCCGACGTGATAGAAGCCAAATCCAGCCGTACCCGCCTCATCCATTGGCCGTAGTTAAACGGCCGACCAGCCGACAGGAGCCATGCGATGCCAGCCTCTACATGATGGCGTGCGTCTGCAGGCGCTGGCTAATTTCCGAATGGGTCCATAACTCAAATCTTGCTCCGATATACACATATATCTGCCTGCTTCGTGATCATAATCTTGTGCTCCCTGAAGATCTGTTTCTCAAAATGTATAATGATGGACCCCGAAATTTCATTGAAAAATCTATTTTCAAGTATTCATATATATTTTGGATGATTGAGATAATGTCATCCAAAAATAGAGCAACTAATATGAACGACAATTACTAGTCAAAGCAGATCTTGATGTAAAACATTCAATCGACTAATCGAGATTTATTATCGTCAATCGACTCTTAAACATGGAGTGTTTATAGTCAAATCGGCGTCTTGACAAACCCGGATCTAACAAGCCCAAGATCTCATAATTTGACTTCATTTTGAGCATTCAAATACTCAAAATGCATCATATGATAAAGGAATCATTTTGGTCGTGGTTGGAGAGAGGTTGGATTTTGCGGTATTCTGAGGCGTCATTTCCTCCCATAAATAGCTCTCATTCTTTGAAGGGAGAGAGGAGGAGAGAGCTCTAAAAGCTTGAAAATCCTCCAAGCACTTGATTGTCTTCTACCACGGTTGTCAACCACGGAACCTTGCCATCGTCAATCTCCGTCGGTCACCATCATGACGACCTTCACGTCGATCCACGATCCCATTGTTTATCATCATCTGCTACCACTAGCTGTTACCACTGACTATATGGGCTGTGTTATATGATTCTAGGATTCTCATTGTCACTCTTCTCATGTACAATTTTGTAATCCGTTATTGGAAAATTTTGTACTTTGAAACAAATACATAGTGGAAGATTCTTATTGCTAGCATGATTTTTCCCTCTTTTCGAGGTTTTTTCACATAAAATTTCTAGAGTTTTCTTGTTCACGCTTTAAATACGTATTGTCTTTGGATTTCATATAGTAAAGCGTAAAACTTTCACTCTACCACAACCGGTTTTTTAGCACGCAACAATTGTCTACTTTTTTAGGCTTAATAAACTTTAATTGATACTCAGTATATTTCTCAATTTTCAACAAGCTTTTCACGAACAAACTTGATTAAAGTTGGATTAAAACTCATTTTTCATTAAATCAGTTGCTCTTTACTTGATAATCCAATTTGAAGCAGCTCATGAACAAATTTGAATTAAGCTCGACGATAATAGTAAAAAAGCTCAAACTTGAACATCTTAAAAAATTCAATTAAGCTCGAACTTGATAATGATAAATAAATTTAAATTCAACACACACATGCTCGGCTCAATTTGTTTGTAGCCTACATCTGCTTATGGCAGATGGCACAAAGTGTCTTCGCATAATTATTTCATTTTCTTCACTAACTGCTAACGTTGCATTGTCCTCCCTTACTAGATTGACTTTGTTGAACCAACCAAGCTCCAGCTCCTCCTAGAAGTTTACAAGTCCCATATTTTAACTTGTTTCTCTACGGGTATATCCATGTACTCGAAGAATGCTTCAACAGTCTATTCTCAATCTAAATAGTCATCTTCAATATCCAACTGTCCATAAAAAAAATAATTGGTATATCAATCTTTGCCTTAAAATTTTCATAGTCTCACTTCTCGTTTGGCCGCTGCTTAAAAGGGAGATTCAATGCTGGAATTTCTGCATCTGACTCTGAATCAGATAATGCCGACCACTGATGCGGGTTATGAATCTCGTCGGATGTAGTATTATCAGGTCGACTTATTATCTCGGTCTTGATTCTTCCTCTGATCTCGAGTTATTACTAAATTTCCCCATGCTCACGGATATGATTGCCAATGGATAATTGTTGTTGTTCCGAGAATGGCTCTCAATTCCATCCTCACCTCCTCCACGAATTTCCTAAAATTGATAGTGAGCTGATCTAAGCGACGTTCAAAATTAGATGTAACCTCATGTATATTTTCCCAACTGCAAACGTCATCGCTGACGGGGTTCTTACCGCTCTCAGCCATCTCTCTCATATTCCAAAATGGTGCGGCGACAAATCAGAGAACAAAGAGGATGTTAGAATAACTGATTTCAATTACTCATAAAAAAGTTTCTATACTCCATTACATCACTACTTTTCATCACACTGCTGGGCAAAAGTGTCATTTAACACTAATAGCTAAATTATCAAATAGGTCACACAGCTAAGCAACTACGCAAGTAATACTTCTAAAATAGCGAAGAAAAATAACGATATTAGATGAGGTAAAAGGAAACTCCCCAAATTCACTGTATCAATTACAAAACAACTCCTCAACTGGGTACATATGTTATTTTTCAATTGACGGATGCACAAAGAAATCCATCCACTGTTCGCACCTAATTAAATTTTCAGTAAATATAGTTTATGTTGAGACAAACATGAATATCATTTTGTTGTACAAAATATCTCTCTTGTAATTAATTGGTAAATATAATGTATTTCTCATGAAATATTTTCTAGTAAATTTATGTATATTTTTGTTTGCAATTATAATAGCAGCTCACACCATTTTCTTCACAAAAAAAATAATAATGATGCAGTTCATCAACCTCTGGTGTCTAAATAATGCAGTTAATCAACCTCTGGTGTCTAATTAATTTTATAGATTGAAGTCTTTAAATTCCTTTTACTAATTAAACTGTGTTTATACGGTAAAGCCATCTAATATGCCTTTCCCCTAAGACAATCCATCACAAAGTCAAGAGCAATACCTCCATGAGACAAATCCGCTGGTTGATGGGTAGTATTTGGCGCTGACCCATTTCTGGTCGACGGCGCCTTATTAGAAGAAAGCTGAATCATAGACTTGCCGTTGTAAAACTTGTAGAGCTCAAACCTCATACTGCACCATATCCCCAACACCCTTGCTCCCCTCCTCCCTCTCAGCGGAAACTCGGTGATCTGGTTAACCGTCCCTTGAAGACATGCCTGGCAGTCGCCTATGGATAGGTCTCTGGAGCACTGCACCAGGCCATATATAATATCAGTTGCCGTGATCGCTGTCTCGCCGGTGGCGAAGAGCTGCGACGTGTTTGTCACGGCGAGAT
Source organism: Cymbidium sinense (assembly GCA_021442155.1). Classification (NCBI taxonomy): domain Eukaryota; kingdom Viridiplantae; phylum Streptophyta; class Magnoliopsida; order Asparagales; family Orchidaceae; genus Cymbidium; species Cymbidium sinense. Next base: position 63,083,198 of record CM038225.1, read on the forward strand.
CAGATATGTTGCCTATCAGTGCAGTGGTTAGTACTTCGAACCGTGAAAGTCGGTCGGCCGAGATATTGTTGACGTTATACATGAAAACCTGAATATTCAGTTGTACGTTGGGGACGAAGAGGTAGTCCGGGTCGGAATAGCTGAGTTGGCAGCCTTCATACCATATGTTGACGTTGTTGTTGTTTGGGCAGAGCCTTTGATGTCGGAGATGGCTTCGCTGATGCAGGAATGGCAGGTGTCAGCATTAGTGTCGCCACGGCAGAGGAAAAAGCCGTAGGTGGAGGGATGATGTCGGTGGTGTAGCCGGTGGCTGGGGCGTTGGAGGAGAGGGTAGAAACGAGGTGTTCTATGTTAGAAGTAAAGGTGGTGTTGTTGCTGAGGAAATTTTCTTTGGTGGAGCACATATAGAGAGGATCTGCAGTTGCCGGAGAGGCGAACAAGGATAGGAGGAGGACGAGGAGAGCCATAGATGCGATACTGACCATAAGTGCAACAATCCTAATAGGATCTTAAATGTGGAAAAGATTTCCATGGATTCTTCGTCAAGATGATTCATATTTCTTTTGAATTTTTCCGGGGAATCACTGGAACTTTGAACTTTCTTGGCAACCTAAGTCGTGGCACTTCCGTAGGCGTAATTATTAGAGAGATTATTACGTGAATCTAATAATAGTCATATCATATTTAATTAATATATAATTAATATATATTAATTGTGAAATATTATATATTAATATAATATTAATTATATAATAATATATAATATATACACACATCAATATGTAGTTTTTCATAATCAAGATATAAGATTTCATAATTAATATATATTAATTAAGAGATAGATGATATTATCTTATTGCAGTATAATTATAATTTTTCTAATTATTAGGGGCGGAGCTTGCAGGCACTCAATCGCGTCAAATTAGCAATACAGTTACTTTTTTCAGTAATCAGAGCCTCATATAATTAAAATTTAATTAGGATCATAACGCTGAAATCAAATCATGTTTTTCAGAAAATGTAAACTGATGTCACGTTTTCTTTTAAAACGTGTATAAAATTCACGTTTTCACATCATCTTATTCCTTTTATTAATAAATATTTATATAAATAATTAACCAATTATTTATACATATATCTTCTTAATTTAGTAGATTATAATTTAATTTTTAATAGTTCATTTAAAATTTTAATTTAGCAAATTTATAAACTTTATCTCTATGATAAAATACTATAATTTATATTTTTAATCTAAATTTTATAATTAAATAAATGTTATATAATTTGTAAGCGTAATTAAGTATATCATTTTTTAATAAAATTAATTTAAAATAATTTAAACTATATAAAACAATCATTAAAAGAAAAATAAATTAAATTAAATTATTTAATCAGCATTGGTTTTGCCAATATTAATATAGTTTAACTTTAATTTTATTTATTTATAATAATTAATTTATAAATTATAGAATGTTTTAGATAAGTTTTGTCCAAAAAAAATATTTAAACTTAATTAAATTTATAAATTATTTTTAGTTATTAAATTTAAATTCAAATTTTAAACTATAATATTTTTATAAGGACAATAATTATAAAACAATTAATTTAAAAAAAAATAAAAATAAATTACCAGAAAACTAAATTATCTTAACTAGTTCACTAACAAGAAAATAAAATTATAACTTATTGATAAATATAAACTAAATTATAATACTAAATTATTTTAGATAATTTTATCAAAAAAATACTAAATTTTAATTAAATTTATTTATTGAAAATTTAATTTTTCATCATAGAGATAGAAATTATAAAATTGTTAAATAAAAATTAATTTAAACTATGAGAAAATAAATTGCTTTAACTACCTCACTTATAATAAAATTAAATTATAATATTTTAATATTGTAAAAAATAAAAACATGAAGTATAAAATTAAGAATAATTGGTTAATTAATTATTTATTAATAAAATAAATAAACAGATGATAAAAATGTGAATAGTACTCACCTTATCAGGAAAGCGTGACATCAGTTTTACGTTTTCTGAAAATAATGATTGGACTTAGGGTTATGGTCCTAATTATCTTTTAATTATATGAGAATTTTGTTGTTGAGAAAATTAAACATGGTATTCTGAAACGTGATACCGGTCAAAATTTTCCGAAAAAACGCATTGATTTTATGGTTACACATCTAATTAAACTTTAATTATATAAGGCTCTTATTGCATAAAATATTAATTAAGATTTAATTTTCAGATCCACTTAATTATGCGTAGGCATGAAATTTCTCTTTCTATGAAATAGAAGACGGGGGGCCTTCTCTTTAATGCTTGCTTGACAATTATCAAGTCAATGGAAAAGGGTGATTCACCATCACAAACTGACATCTTTTTTTTGAATATTAAGAACCTTTAACTCAATTCTATTGCCCAAAAAAGACGAAGTTATAACCTCTAAGGCAGTCTTTGAGATAGTGGTGTGGCACATTTTCTTATCGTATCATAAATGTCGTTTGAAAAAAATATGATCTCAATACATTTTAAAAATTTATGATAAAAAGTTATTTTTATCAACATGATTTGAAACTATGATGAATATAAAAAATTTTGATATCTTTTTTTAAAATAAAAATATATTATTTATCATAATTGTTTAGATTATATATATATATATATATATATATATATATATATATATATATATTAAAATCTAATTTTATTTTCATACAACTATAACTATCTCAAATAAGGCTCTAAAATTAAAGACATGCTTATATAAAGATCAGATCAGATAAAGAAAAAGCAAATCTTTTATCAAATTTAACAAGGAAAAAGCAACAAAAATCAAGAAGGAGCTTGTCAGCAATTCTTTGATGGTTGGCTCCATGTGTTCTCGCAGAGACAACTCATAGATGAAACCAATTGCTTCGTGGCATTGAATGGTGGTCACTTCTAAGTGTAAAATATATAATAAAAGATACATTTGATTGCAAATTGACTGTTATTGTGTTCTGAAAAATTACTCTTGAATATATTTTTTCCCCTTAAAATAAATTCAAGTTATCTTCTATTTATGATTAACATTCTTTTCGTAGTTTACCTCATACTTGGAGCTCCATGATGCGTTAGGGGAGATGGAGATGCCCGAGGAGAAAAAAATAGCAAAAGAGAATGCATTAGAGAATGTGAAAAATATATATGACATACATGACAATCAATTTTATATATTTTCAAAACTATCATTCAAATTATATTTTTTAACTATGAAATTTATGTTTTAACATATGCACATCAAACTGATGAGAATTCAATAAAAATGAAAAATTATAGATTGAAGTTGTTGAATTCATCAAGTAGCAGAAAATAAAAATAGAGAAAGGTAGAAGAAAAATGCTGTTAAGTATTTAATTATTTTGTGTGTGTGTGTGTATATATATATATATATATATACAAAGAATATCTCATAGGTGAACAAAGACTAGTATACAAATGGTAATTTTGAACAACAACATTTGGTGATAATCAACGATTGAGATCGAAAGAGCTTTTAGAATCATATGATAATAATTTCACTACAGAGAATGTGGGTGTCATTGATTTTGTAGAGCTGGAATCGTAAGTGTTTTTTATTTCGATTTATTGTGTTTGAGTGTATTTGTATTAATATTATCAATACCCTCAAGTTAATGATTGGAGCAATCATAATCATTAGTTGTCATGAAGATATTCAAAACATTAGGTGGTAAAAACATGATGAACATCAATGATCTTTGATTCAATACATTAATGAATGAAGCGGGATTAATTTTAGTGTTTGTTTAAAGTCATGAAACACAAGATTATTTGCAATAGACTTAACAGATATATTATTTATTAAGGAGTAATATCCATCTTACTGAAGAATTCTTAAGATAGTTGACATATTCATTTAATAATGATAGTTGCATAAGTTAGAGCTTGATATTTAGTTTTAATAGAGAAATGAATTATATATGATTGATTATTTTTGACACATCAGGAGAGTAGTGTTTTGTCAAAATAGCAGTAACTTATTGTAGATTTATGAATAATGAAGTCCCCACCCAACCCTAGTCAATATATGCATGAAGTATGAGGTTTCTTTTGGTTAGTGTGAGCCCATTGTCCTAAGTGCCTTTAACATATCTGAGAATGTTTTTTCACAAAGGGAGATGATAATGAAAAGGTTGATGCTTGAATTAGCAAATTTTGTTCATAATAATAGTAATATCTGTCTTGGTAGATGGCATAATTCATAATAATTTTTTGAATTAGCAAATTTTTTTGAAGTAGATGGCATTGTCCATTATTAATGCCTTTATGCATACATTACCTCGAGATTCATGACTCAAAATATCTACTTTCAAATTTTTGTTGGAGATAATTTTGATGCCTTTGAACATTTTAGGCTTCATATTTTTTGCTTCTTGTTTATAGAAATATTTTCTTATCGAAAGCTCATTTTGTAATAGTTGTATTATTTTGGATACATTCCTTTCTAAATTTCACTAGTTATGTTGTAATGTTCTTTATGAGATCTTTATTTTAGATGAATTGGAGCTTTTATTAAGGCTTTGGACATTTTAAAAGGTAAGGGACTATTATGCGTGTATTTCAATAGTGTGTGCAAAACTTTGAAAGACTGAACAATTACAAGATGAGCGCTTAAACCCCTAGTTTGGTTCAAAGATTACCACATGACCAAGGCTTAATAAGACTGCAGCCTTAGGGTGACAAATAATAAATTAGAAATTTAATTTCTTTGTTGAATTTTTTTATTATTAGGTGCCTTTCTATCTTTGAGTCAGTAAAAGAAATTGTAAACGGAGAAAAGTGTATTGGTTGTTTATCAATCGAGAGAAAAATGTAAGCAAAAAACAACTCTCGATTGTCACTATTTTCTCTCAAAAGTCTCTTAGCAGTTGCTTTTGATCTGTTTTCTTTATTGTGTCCATACTTATAATTGCAAGCATTTAGCGTCTTGCTTTGCAGTTCGGTCTAGAAGACAAGTCAAATTGAATGGAGGAAAATAATACGTGATATAAATTTGTGTTGGGTTAGTAGTCAATAAATACTTGATATACTATTTAGAATGATTTTAGCTTACAAATACTCTCATGAACCCATTTTCTATATTATTCTCTATATTACATTAATCTTTCACTATTTTAAAATTCCGATAAGAACAGACCAATTAGTTCAACTGGCTCAACATTAAATTGGGCAGACAGTCGATACGATCAGCCTAAATTATTTTTTTGCATTGAACAACTGAAAGTCAATGAACCGGTTAAAATAAGCAGACCGGTCCAAATTAATTTTTTTAATCACCTTTAATTTTCATTCAATCGATTTAAATTTTCCTTATAAATATTATATATTAAGTTAAACATAATATTTTAATTAAATATTTTAAAATAAATCTTATAAATTTTAAAAAATTTATTATTATTATTAGAATAAATTTGGCTAAATTAACCATAACATGCACGTCAAGCCACCACTCATTACACGCTCATGTAATTTTGAGCCTTTTTTTTCAATATAAAAAATGCTATACTTACTCTTTCTTTTAAATATGATGAAACTTAATTTAAATTTAGGATTGAGAAATCAGACTATATGATTTGAGTTTTAGCAATATTAAATGAGCTTTGAAATATAAGAATATAAGAATAATATTTTAATATTTAAATATATATTTCTATTATAAAATATTTTAAAATATAAAATTTTATTTTAAGAATATAAAATTTAAAATAATATTTTAAAATATTTTACAGGTTATATTTTATAAATTCTTAAAGCATTTTTTATATTAATTTATACATTTTATTTATTGATATGACACTTAAAATACCACTCAAGTATTTAATCTTGATGTCAAAAGTTGATCCTATGTTAAACCGGTCGAGATCAAGCACTTAAAATATTTGGAAATTTTGGGATTTTATAAATCCCAAAATTGCACTTAAACATAGTGTGTAAATCGAAGCACAACGAACGGATCTAACAAGCGGGATCTCATAATTAATTTCATTTGAGCATTCAAATTCTTAAAATACATCAAATGATCAAAGGAATCATTTTGAGCCGTCCATGGAGTGGAGTGGTTGATTTTGCATGTATCTACGAAACGACACTCATCTAATCATATAATAGCTCATTCTCATGAGGGGAGCAAGCAATAGAGCTCTAAACGAAAATCCTCCAAGCATAATCGGTTTACTCGATGGTCGCCAACCACTCATTGTTGTTAAACCACCGTGTTCGCCGCTATCCGACCATCGACAAATGTCTCCGGCCACCGCCACGGCCATCGCCACGCGCTAGCTAATCATCACCATCGCCGTTGCCACCGCCGGCGTCACTGGTTATCACCATCGTTGGCCACCACCGCCAACTACCGCCATCGTCATCGCCGCCGACCATCGCCGGCCATCGCCACCGGCCACCACCATCATGCGTTGTTCACCATCATCTACTACCACTACCAACTGGCAACTCGAATGGGACTATATATTGTTTCGATTGGATTCTATTGTTAGCCTTTTCATATACATTGCATCTAAAAATTTTGTACTCCAAAACAAATATATAGTGGAAGATTTTACTAGCCCCATAGTTTTTACCCTTCCTGATTTTTCAACGAAAAAATTAGTTTTCTTATTAATTCTTCAAATATTCACAGCTAACTGCAGTTAAAGGTAAAACTTTTTTATCTTCTGCAATGGTTTTCTAGTACGCAAACATTTATATTTATAAATTTATATTATTATAATTTTAAAATTTTTATAATATTGATTATTTAAATATATAATACTCATATAATTATATCTTAATGAATTTTATATAAATTTTTAAATTTATAATTATTAAAAATATTATTTATTTATATATTATATTTATTTTTTAGTATATCAATTTCACATATTAATATTAATATGTTATTTAAATTATATTAAATAAATTAACATTTATTATATCAGCCCATTCAACTTCAATATAATCCATTTTCCACAATCTTGATTGTTCTTCCATTTTAGAGTTATGAATAGCTTCAAATTCAAATTATCTATTACACTTCGGTCCTAAGAAGAGAGAGACGGGAGAGAGAAACTGAAACATTGAACTCCGTCGCTCAACCCATTATCCTTCGTTCCCAGCTTCTGCCTTTGTTGCAGCCAGTTCGTAGTAGATAGTGCGCAGTAAACAGTACTAATCTTACTAAAATAAGAAAATTACAATAATATTTCAATAGAATACACGATACATTCTCTCGCGTATACAACACAAAACTAACATGACTTTGACGATGAAGAGAGTCATCACTAACATAAAAAACTATCAAATTAACATTTATTCCCCACATTCAACCTCCAAAGATGCACAAGAGCCTACACGTTTTTAGATTGGGTAGACGTGAAGTAAAGCGTCCCGCTTTGGACGTCATAAACAATAGGCAATTTTTTTAAATTAAGTATGATTAGAATAATTAGAAAAGATAATAAATAAAAAATTTAAGAGGTATAATGCAATTAATGGACTCATCCACGTCGATATCATTGATGACGCCATGAAAATGACTGCTTCTTAATAAATTTAAATAAATTGTTATTCTTCTTAAAATTAAAGTAGGATAGTTCATTGATTGAAGATTTAAAAGTTACTGCTCAATCACGCCATTTAAATTTTATTTTTTTGAAAAATAAATTTAATTTCCTTTTAATAAGATAAATATTATTACTGAATGATTTAAAAATATTTTTAATTATATATATAACATAAAAAAAATATTTATATAATTTAAATAGATAAATAACTAAATAAATTTATAAATATATATATATATATATATATATATTTATATAATTTATAAAATATTTATATAATTTATTTCTTTCTTTATTTATTTATTAAAATTATTTATTTATATATTTTAAATATTTTTATATTATATATTAACAAAAATTAATAAAAATTATATATTTTAAATAATTATATTAATTAATAAAAAAATATTAAATAAATTTATAAATTTATATATATAATTAAAAATATTTTTAAATTATATATTTAATTATATATATATAAATAAATTAATAACTAAATATATAAATAATTAGTTATTAAATATTTTATAAAAATATTTTTAAATTACATATTTTAAATATTTTAAATAATTATATTAATTAAAAAAATTAATAAAAATAAAACCTCCCTCTTTGGGTGATATTATATTTAAAATAATCCCTAGTATATAATAGTTTTAAATAATAATAGTTTTAAAATATAGATATAATTATAAATATTTATAAAGTATTGAAATAGTTAATTATTTCACTCAATTTTAATGAATGAAAAATAATTATTTATTTTCAAATATAATAAAAAATAAATCACATTCCAGTAATAATATTTATCTTATTAAAAGAACATTTAGAAATTTATTTTCCAAAATATAGAATTTAAATACGTGATGATTCTGACGCGACTCGATCTTCAATCACAACTGAAATCAACTATCGCTTTAACGCGAAAAAAAAAATAATTAATTATTTAAACCATTATTAAAGCAGTCCCAATTAGGGCGACTTTATTTGAAGGCAAGCCCCAAAGACTTGCCTCATTTCAACGCGACATACGCCACGTCAGATCCGACGTGAAGTCGCCCACTAATTGCGTATACCTATTCTTAAATTTTTGTTTGGCCGCACTTAATTACCTAATTCGATTTTAATCATACTTAATTTAAAAAAATTGCCTAAAATATGCATGTTCTACCGCGAAAGTTGCCAAACAGGATAAATCCGTCTAAAGATATAGACAACAAGTCGCCATCCCCATCACTAATCAAATAATTATTTTCCGGCAAATCCATATCGCCTTCAAAATGAAAGATAAGTTTGATTTGAAAAGACCCATCGGAAGGAGGCGAAGAGATCAAAGGTGCCACCCGTCGTGCAATCCCATCGTGAAATTCTTGCTTTAAAACATCATAGGCGTGACCAATGAGTGAAGTTTGGGTGCAAGTCGATGATAACCCCTCCTCCGTCCAAGAAATTAAAACGCAGCCTGGGATGGAGAGCGAGTGGAGCCCACTGGTTATTCCTTGGAGAGATAGGTAGTAATAAGTTGGGATGTTTGGATTTTGAACGAATGGCGTGAGAAGAAGGATCGGGACTCATGAGGGATCCGAGGAAAAGAGGTGAGGGATTGTGCAAAGAGGAGGAGAATCTTCCCGGGGGAGATGAGGGAGAGCCTCCACACCCAAAAAAACCGAGAACATCGTGCGGATCCTTGTTACGAGTTCGCATCCAAAAGCTAATTTGGAAACATCTGCCAAAGGAGAAGGTTTTAGTGGCCATGGTTCGACTCTCTCGTAACGAGAGTGAAAACTGGCGCAATTTTTAAAATAAGTATCATTATAAACGTAATTAAGCAATTAAATATCATTAAAAAATTTAGAAATAATGTCTACTAAGTGGAAGACTAGCCAGCGTAAAATCGATCGTAGTGTAAATTTGCGGTGGATGTGTGCCGCCATGCCTGGGTTACCCGCTGGTCGTAAGTTAATTAGCAGATGAAATTTTTTTTTTACATCAAGGATTTTCTTTTTGAGCTCTTATGTTTCGCTTTAGTTTTAGATGTTCCAATTGTAAGCTTAAAGCCCTTATCAATTATAGAGATCAACCTTAGAGTAAGTATTCATTTAAGTAGATCTAAAATATCTAAGAACAAATAAAAATTGATAGATAAAAATAAAATAGATTATTTACAAGTTTTCATTCCAAAAAGTGAGTACAAGTATTTACATAAATGGATGATCCAAATAAAAATAAAATATATAACAACAAATGTAATATACATACAATAACTATCCTAAACATCTAACACCTCCGTCAGAAGGTAGAATCACACCACTCTCGTTAGTGCGTGCATGATTGAATGCGATGGTGGCCTCCAATGCAAGATCTTGGAAGTTCTCATCGGATAGTCTGTGGACGGAAGATAGGTGGTTGTGACTCATAGTGGTATGTAAGGACCTAAAAAAGATATATAGATGGACTGGATCGCATATGTAGATGGCCCGACTCTAATCATGGTGTGGGATATCCTCTGTAAGCTCTAATCCGTAATGTCCCGATATGTACAGTAATCGCAGTCTCTACATATCACCCTCATACCTATCGGCTCTCTCAGCTCTTCATCCACACGTCAAGTGTGGAAGATATCCGAGTCACCAAGATGTGCTCTAACTATACAAAAAATAGTGTATAAAATTAGCATCAAGTAACATATTGAATTTAAATGAATACTATGTTAACGCTTACATATATATGATCTACAAGTGCTCTAGGATAGTAAGTATCTGAGATGAGGCCAAGAATAGAGAAACGATCTAAACCAACACATGTAATGGTTGTTAGTTAGCCTTGTCTTCATCTTCATCCAAGCCCTCGACAAGGTAATCCCTCCGCCCAAGCGGCACTGTGGTAATCAACCTGGTCGACATCCGCTTTTTTCTCGACCATCAATCTTTTGAAACTAGGGTCAACGGTGTCACATCTACTCTAGGTATGAGTCCAAACTATCGTACCCCATCAAGTAAATTCCACTCCACCAACTTCTAGCTAATCAAAGGGGTCTCATCTATATGAGCCTCGAGTATGAGCATGATGACGATGTAGCATGATCTCACGATATCCCAAATCACGCATATATTAAAATTATGTTAAATTAGAATATGCATTATAGATATTTGAATCAAAATATACTCAGTCCAACGAGTATGCAAAGAAGCCATCCATCATTTCTATATAATGCAACATTCATTATTGATAACACATCTCTCATTCCACCTATATAATACGCTTTATACAAACCATATAAACTAGAAATTTGAAAGTACGTAGTAAAATATACCTCAACTTAATGTTGAGATCTCAAGATTAGTCGATATTGCACATGTAGTCGACTCCATTTGAATATGCTCCCAAGACCATATCTAGTAGGGTAGCCATGTCACTAACGACTCAAAGTTCTTTGAGGTTAACCGCTCCTCCTATAGCTAGCATATTGAATGAATCTAGGTCCTCAGAAGTAGAAGATATTGCGGTGAACCTCAACTGATGTATCCCGGAGTAAGAAACACCCAATAAGAATAATGCAGACAGTGCACGAAAAAACTCCTCAATGCTTAGATGCACGTATGACTCTCTCAGAAAAAAAGACCACCTAAGTCACCTCTGGCATGCATATCTCAGCATGTAGCCATCCTAAAGGTCGATGATGTGGACCGGGATCATGGTACATCACGTAGGTATCGCCCAATAACTCGTCAGCAATCTCTAGCCCATCTCTTCCCCTCACCGATCACAATAATAATAAGTGGCCCATCAACACGTAATCAGGATCATCGCCACGTCTTGGAGCATCATAGTCATCTCACCAACAAAAGGTGGAAGGTGTTATCCGGAGACCATCTCAACCGTGGCAAAGTGATGATGATCTGGCAGATGAAATGAAGCACAATGTTGGCTCATCGCACCATCACCGATGAATCTTCGCAGTGATGGACCACTCCTTCAGATAAGAAAGTGTGAAGGACTCTAGAACAATGCTCTACAAAAAAAGATCGATCAATCATTAACCAAAATAAAAATTATGCTGTGTAACGTAGAAACATAAATTAAATATTACTTAGAGGTGAGCTCTACGCCACATAGGGAGGCTATGCTAAGATGGACCTCGGTGGTCGAACCGTGGGTGGCCTCCTTAGGATGGCCCCGATGCCGAGATAACCGGTGCTTCTCGCCATCGACCTATTGAAGAAAATAAATGAGAGACGCCTAAATAATGAAAGAGAAACGTAACGAAAGTAAGCTAAAAAAATCGCTCCCACAGTATAGTCTAAGTAACATGCATTACACATATAGATTGTACATACCTTATACTATTAACATTATTGGGAAAAGCGAAGCATAAAGTAAGGAAAAAAATAAGAGTCGCAACTTACAAGGAAATTTTAAGTAACATGCACTAAACATATACATTTTATGCTAAAGTATCCACGACATACCTTCTACTTATTAACATTGTGTGGCATGATGACCTATAGTGGCCTTGGAATAGCAGGTTCTACTCTACTAGCTCTATTTTCATCCATTGTTATTTCGAACCTGCTAGTACGAGGCTTACGACCTTCTACAAAAATTGGGTGGTCGTAATGCTATTAATCCATGCTCTACATTGAAAGATTCTTAGAATGGTCAAGCAAAGTGTGAAACTCATTTATGTATGTGAGCTTATAGATGTGGTGTTGTATACACACATGTTAGGTGGTTCAATCTTCTAAATTTCAGCACCAATAACATGGGCATGACCAATGATATATGATCTTTATTACAACTGCTACATTGCGTTATCAAATAAATCAACTCTAAATAATCACTGACATCAAATACACGCATCTCCTAGGGGTTGATGTTCACCGATTTAGGAAATGTCTAGCTTCCCTTTCGATGTAACATTGTGGATACCCTTTGGGTGAAAATAGATAAGTTCCTATTGTTGTAGAGGTAAGTCTTTTCATGAATAATATTTATAGTAAATAGATTAGAGCAATCAGTAAACCACGAGCCCATTTCGTAACACCGTTAAACATTCATGCATTAGCATCATTGTATAACCATTCCACCATCATGTACAAGTGACCATTTAACATGGTCACACTCTACAAGCCATTTGTGAGCTTCTTCTTTCACATTTTAATATCGACATAAAATGATTAAACTCCGAATATCATTAGTATTTTCTTCATATACATCTTACGGCATAAAATTCAACATCACAAATCCCAATCTATGCATCATCTTTTTAAAATTTTCACGAGGTGGTGGCATGTATGTGAGCGGTCCATGGGATAACTTCTACACCCACATAATAAACCAAGATGTTTATCATATATTATGCACAATTCACGCCTACAACGCATAATATATCATGTAAGCATAGTAAGAACTACAACCAGGAATCGGCCAACTCGACTCTACAACAAAGGTAAGTGAAAACAACCCATTATTTCCATCTATTCCAACAGGTTAATAACGATACGGTACTAACAAAATGTATCGTAAGCTCGACTAGGAGCTACCCCAACCCATAATGGAAGGACCAAATGCCCAAAAGTCTTTGGAAGTCTTACTTAATTTGTAGACTGTCCTGTAAAGTAGTACAAACTAATTCCATGTAAAAGGCGATAGTCTGTAAGACTCTTCCCAAGCCAAAGATTACTTTTATTGCCTTATGCCTTGCATCCCGCCTTCATGTATAAAACTTTAACATTGAACTTTAACTCTATTCTACCTATAATCTCCTAGGTTTCGATCAATTTGATGCTGATCACGTATAATGAAATAAGCATGAATTTTGAAATACATGCCGCGACCGCTATATTGATACATCTAGTTTTCCCCAACTGGATATTCTCCAAGCACCCCTAAGCGTGCTGCTATTACAATGTAAACACACATATATGGTAGGACTATCATGGTGTACACATGTAACCATAATTTCTGGTTAGAGGTCACCGTTGGAATTGAACATTATTCACTATACACCACTAATAAGAAAAGATTCCGCTTACAAACACATACCTTCACTACCCGGATTTCAAAATCGCTCTGTTGGGATATTTTCAAAGTAAATATCATTGTCTCCCACTCTCGTTTTGACATCCGTATATTTGACTTATCAATATTCGAGTGAATGATTTTTTAAAAGATCGGCTACATTCCCAATCAGCTTCTAACCCAAGTGAACAATCATCATCATATATCTGCTTAGACTCACTACTTGAACCACTACTCATACCGATACTCATCATCGCTAGACTCACACGATACATATGGTTCCTCCAATGATAAATTACATCATCGTATCACAAAGTAGCGGTGACACATATGGTTAAACTTATTAAAGTAAGGAAAGGAAATTAAATATTACAAGTATAAATAGGAAAGGTTGACAAGGTATTACCTGGAATCAATTCATCAAATTTGCTCATCGCCATGTGTACATGGAAATCCGTAATGCATCGTATCCATCGACCTTATTACCATGATGTGATGCAACATTAGCATCCTCCACTTCCACATACAACACTAATATCGACGGAAGCTTCAAATGTAACATCGCAAACTTCATCATCATATATGACGTTATAAATGCTACCCACCGACAACGATTAAGAATCGATTGTGTGATGCTCAATCAATATACAAGGATCTCATAATTGTTTCAAAGAAGGTGCCGCAGAACCTTAACTCACATTTTGACCTCTCACATAACTTGAGAATTGCTCGATATTAGTTCGCATAGGAAAGGATCAATGAAGCAAATTCTCCTCATTCTTGTAGAACAAACTACATAAATCATAAGAAATTTAAATCAATCACACGTTATACAAACATTACCATTTAATGTGACTACAAGCGGCTTATAGCCAACCAATAACTCAAACCTAACTCATCCTTTCAAAATTATGTCGCATACACCTAAATAATACTATAATATTCTCACAATCAACGCTAACACAAACATACAATCAAATCTAACCACAAAATTCTAACCATACAACTCTAATCAGCACACATACTATTAATTTATAAATGAAAAGAAACAGGATTTATCGTGTTGACGAAACGACGGAAGCAAAAATGGTGAACCACCCAGAAACTTCGAACAAAATGGAGCGGAAACGCCGTGAAGCTAATGTTGGCTTCCAAGGCCGCGGATAGAGGGAAGTCGCCAAAGCCGTGGACGCCGTTGGGAAGAAAACAAGCGCTTTTGGCTCAAAGGAGAAGACGGAACAATGCCGTTGGAGCAATCGCTCGGATGCTTGGAGAGCGAGGATGCTCGAAGGGGCAAATCGGTCGGCGAACGGCGAGACAGTGAAAGAATAGATCGGTCCGATCGACCGATTTCTTTTACTCGCCCAAAGTGGGCAACTTTCACATCACAACTTACGCCACGTCAATTGACGATTAGTTACTTAGGCGACTATACCTATTTCTAAATTTTTTAATGATACTTAATTGCCTAATTACGTTTCTAATGATACTTATTTTTTAAAAATTGCCTAAAATTATGGCAAATTTTCTTTTATAATGTTTTGCTAAATTAAATAAAATATGTAATTAATAGGTCATGACCTGACTCAATTGTAAGAAATTGTGTTTCTAAGGAAAAAATTTCATTAATAATTGCTATGTTACATTGGAAGAATTTATTTTTCAAATAAATTTTTTCAATTTTTTGATAAATATATTTTATCTAGCAATAACTCAAATAGATATTTATTGAAATTAAAATTATTTTATTGCAAAATAAAATTACATTTTACAATTGAATAAGTTATAAAACAGTGTTTTTACTAAAAAAATCAGTATACACCTTTTGAATCTCATCATATTATTTATTCTCATTTTCTGACTTCAAAATTTTTTTTTTAAAAATAGGGTTCGCATCAGCCAGTCGAAGAAGTTGACACCAAATAACTCCAACTAAATTTAACTCATAAGATAAAAATAATTCTTCGGTGTAAAATAGCTCTTCAGATTTTGTAATATAACATTATTTTACCCTGTAAAAAATATCTATAACTAAATCTTGATTGTTACCTAGTAAAAAGTGTTAAAAAATAGTAAAAATAATTTTCAGTTTAAGCAGAAACTTTTTTTTTTATCATTAATCAAATTTAGCTCGATATATTGTCATCCACATAATTCCGCAAATGAGGCCACTGTCATGGGTTACACCATTTTAATTGCTGGAAGAAGTTGTACATATTCAAATATTTAGCGAAATGTTCTTTACAACGTCAGAATTTTCAATTATACATGGTTACTGCACTCATGTATATAACTCATCACACTTGAAATAAAATATTACCTGTACTACCATATGAGCAAGACGTAATACCGTCCTGGCAGTAGGTCGAGTTACATGAGAGAGAAGAGTACGTGGAGGAAGCAGAGGGATTGTTAGAGGAGCCTGGCTCACACTTGGTCCATATGAGGTCGCTGCCCGTGTCGAGGACGGCGGTGACCGAAACAGGCTGGGTGCCGATGCCGAAGTCCGCCGTGTATTCATCGTTATAATAGTGAACGTCGGTGCGCACGTCGACCGAGGACGTCGATAAGCTGGCGGAAATATGCCATGCGGAGTTTGCTGCGGTTAACTGCAAACCGGTTACGATCTTCCATGGAGAGGTTAGGAAGAGAAAAATTCGAACCGCACGTCTTTACGCGGCGGACTCCAATCCAGGACGATCTCGGTTTTTACCATTAACAGCAGATAACGGACGTGACACCGAACGCCGCGTATGATAAGACGGCGAATACATTTCTTAGACCCGCCCGAAGCGCCGTCAAAAGCGGAGGAATTTAAAAGAAATATATATGATAGGTGGTTAGTTTTTTCCAAACGGTGAGAAGAGAGATCTAAAATCTCATTTTTTTTACAAGAACCTGAAGATGGAGAACGCGAAAAAACAACCATTTAGGCGATGATTAAATACAACCATTAATGCTTCGCATTTTTTTCTACGGTTATTAGTGATATTCTTGTTCTATCTAGATATGTCATTTCTTCCAAAGTAAGATGTTTTTTGTCAATATTTAATTTGAGTGTTATTTTGCATCGCACTGCCTTTTGGAGGTACGACCTCTTTTGCAATTTTTTTTACCAACTATATTATGTTTAGAACATTGCAGAAGCATTTGATGTGTTGGGTGATTTTTGGTAGACATCTGTACCTTTGGAGACCATTGACCTTTTTTCCCATTTTTTTTGCAACTCATGATTATGTATGAAGCATTATAAAGCATTTGATAGCTTGGTTTTGGATGTTTTGCATACTGTGTACCTCTTGAGGGTACACCATTTTGATCTTCTTTTCAGTTTTTTTGCCAACTCCTTATGATTATGTTTAGAACATGAAGGAAGTATTTGATGTGGTTTTGAATGCATCAGACTGTACCTCTTGAGGGTCTGACCTCTTGATCTTTTGCGCTTTTGCCAACTCCTTATGATTATGTATAGAGCATTATAAAGCATTTGATGGCGTTGTGATTTTGGGTGGGTATTTTAGACTGTACTCTGTACCTTTGAGGGTATGACCTCTTTTGACCCTTTACAATTTTTTTTGCCAACTCCTTATGATTATGTTTAGAATATCAAAGGAAGCATTTATGTCGGTTTGGGTGATTGGGTATTTAGTGACCAGTGTACCTCTTTGGAGGGTAGACCATTTTTGACCTTTTTTTCCCATTTTTTTGCCAACTCCTTATGATTAGGTATGAGCATTATAATGGAAGCATTTGATGGCGCTTTAGGTGATTTCGGATGGTTTAATGTGTACCTCTTTGAGGGTACGACCATTTTGACCTTTTTTTCCCATTTTTTTTGCCAACTCCTTATGATTATGTATAGCATTATAATGGAAGCATTATGATGGCATTTATTTTGGGTGAGTATTTTGCATTTGTATCTGGTACCTCTTTGGAGGGTACGATCATTTTGACCTTTTCTTTTTTGCCAACTCCTATGATTATGTATGAGCATTATAATGGAAGCATGATGGTAGTTTGGGTGGTTTCGGTGGTTTTAGTGTATCTCAGACCAGGTACCTCTTTGAGGGTACTGACCTCTTTTGATCTTTTTTTTGTTTTTTGCCAACTCTTATGATTATGTAGAGCATTATAGGAAGCATTTGATGGCGTTTGGGTGATTTTGGTGGGTATTTTGCATCTGCACTGTGTACCTCTTTGAGGGTACAGACCTTTTTGACCCTTTCTTTTTTTTTTGCCAACTCCTTATGATTATATAATACAAAAGGAAGCATTTGATGTCAGTGATTTGGGTGGTATTAGTGACCAGACTGTGTACCTCTTTGAAGGTAGACCATTTTGACCTTTTTTCCCATTTTTTTTTTTTTTGCCAACTCTTATGATTATAGAGCATTATAATGGAAGCATTTGATGGCTTGGTTTTGGGTGTTTTGCATTTGTATCAGTGTACCTCTTTGAGGGTCTGACTTTTGATCCTTTTTCCAATTTTTTTTGCCAACTCCTTATGATTATGTTTAACAAAAGGAAGCATTTTATGTGCTTGGGTGATTTCGGGTGGTTTAGTGCCAGACTGTACCTCTTGGAGAGTAGACCATTTTGACCCTTTTTTTCCATTTTTTTTTTTTGCCATATGATTATGTTTAATTGCAAAGGAAGCATTTGATGGCGCTGGTTTTGGGTGGGATTCAGATCTACCTCTTTGAGGGTGCACTCTTTGACCTTTTTTTTTTTTTTGCCAACTCCTTATGATTATGTATGAGCATTATAATGGAAGCATTGATGAGCTTGGTGGTTTTGGGTATTTTGCATTTGTACCTGTTACCTCTTTGAGGGTACGAATTTTTGACCTTTTTTTCCATTTTTTTTGCCAACTTATGATTATGTTTATACTAAAAGGAAGCATTTGATGGCGCTTTGGGTGGTTTCGGTGGTTTACATCACAGTGTACCTCTTTGAGGGTACAGACCTCTTTTGACCTTTTTTGCTTTTTTTTGCCAACTCCTGGATTATTAGAACATGAAGCAAGTATAGCGCTTTGATTTCGGGTGGGTATTTTCCATCCATATTTTCTAACATATTTTGTATATGTTCGCGTAAATGCATAATGACCCATATTTGGAGAAACTCCTTGCACCTTCGAATGAAACGGAGGCATATGTATCAGCGGACTATGCACATCAAATTCTTGTTCGGAAGGACCATACTAATCAAACTCAAAGAAATTGAAATCAAAAGATTTTCTATGTGCAAAAGTCGGTAAGAAGTCCGCCATAAATAAATTGACAAAATTCCGAAAGTTGATACAAGAACTGGATGTTCACCATGATTAGATTCTCTGATTTGAGGGGAATTGGACGATTAAAAACATAGAAAGTCATAATCATTCTTTGGAAGAGCTCACACATCTTCTCGATCACACAGACATGATGAAAAAAGGCCCGTGTTAAGACAATGACAGAGGTCAGATTAGAGCAACATGCATTGCCTATCTAAAGGAAGTTGGCAGAGAATATCGGGTTCACCAAAAGAGATGCTTTCAATTTTATTGAAAGAAAAGATCGAGGATTGCAAAATGGTGATGGTAATGCATTAATACTGATTGTTTAAGAGACAAGAGGATGGGATGTTTGCATGGGATGTGCAAGTTGATGAGTTGGATTGCTTAGTAAGTTTTTTTTTGTAATGGCATGTCAGATAGAATATGATTATTTTGGGGATGTGATAATTTTTGATACAAGCTATCGACTCAATAAATATAATCTCGCTCTCTTGGAGTGAATCATCACCGGCAAAATGTATTATTTGGAGTAGCCTTTTATCGAAGAGACAATTGAGTCATTCTCATGGCTATTCCAAACTTTCTTCGGTTGATGAATGAGACATCCTATAACAATATTCACCGATCAAGATCGGCTAGAGCCATTGAAATCAGATACCGCATACTCATCATAGGTTGTGCCAATGGCATATTTCAAAGAAAGCTCCTTCCAAGGTTCACTTCAATAGTAATAAGATAAGACAAGGCCTATTTTATAAATGCATGAGTAAGTGTGACTCGGAGGAAGAGTTTAAAGAGGTATGCCATAGAAGAAGGCAATTTGCATGATCATGCTTGGTTGTCTGCTTTATAAGATTAGATCCAAGTGGTCCACTGATTCAAGGACTCATTCTCGCATGGGCATCTTGTCAACGCAATGAGTGAGTCCACGAACAATGTATGCCATGGAATATCTAAACCAACAAGTTCGCTCAGATTGTTTCTTGGGGTTGGAAAAGGTTATGGAGACATGGCGAATGAACATGACTAAGACTTCAAAATGTACCATCGATTGTTCTTAAGACATTACCCAATTCTAAAACAAGTCGCTATGTTTATACAAGAAAGGTTTACACTATGTTTGAAGAGGAATTTTGCATGGGGTTGGGGTCTATCGACTAAGTCGGATGACACCATGGAGTATTTGGTAAGAAATTAGAGAATAAAAATGCATCCAAACATGGTGTATTTCGAGGGACTACCCTAGAAGTGACTTGTAGTTGCAAAAATTTGAGATGATGGGATTACTTTGTGCCCATTATATCGAGTTCTTAGTCGAAGATGTTGTGCGATTACAAGTATCTTCGATGCATGGTCTACTAGAGCAAAGAGGGATATTTACAATGATAAGTAGAAAATTAAGAGATGTGGCAAGCATGGAAATCGCATTATTTTTTCGAACCACATAAGTCGATATGCATATCAAATAAGCGTGGCAGGGGCAAGAGAGCGAGACTATATGCTTGATCCCTAAAAAATATATGATGATGTCGACTTATAAGTGGGAATTCCAACCGACAAAGCAATTAGGAAGAAGAAGTTAACCACGACGATAAGGGAAAAGACATCTTAAAAGATCCAGCTGGCAACGTCCAAAGGGTGTTTCCAACTCAAGGCTTAAGGGATATTGGGAGAGATCCAAGAAAGCCAAGAGTAATTTTCTACTTATGTATTTTTTGGTATTTTAAATATTGTTAATCTTCAAACCCTTCTACTTTTTGGTTGCGTAAACCAAACTACACCGATAAGAAGGTGCTTCCTCACAAGTTGCATCACCTTTCTCGCTATGCCAAAGTATTTTTCAGGTATGCACATAATATCATATATCACATAAAGAATGTATCAACTAATAATGATGTTCTACATGCGAATTTAACTCGAGCTCCACAATGAAATAATCGGGGGTACACTAACCGATGATGGATATTATCTCGGAAAACATTTTGATACATGACATTATCCGCTTTGGTTTTGATAGGAGATTTTGATACTTTGTGTTTGTATCTTTAAGCAATAGTGAATAGGTTAATCCCTGTGTGGTATGTCAATAAATATGTACCGATAATAGATCAATTTTGACTTTTGTTTTCCAGTTTTTTATTGCCAACTCCTTATGATTATGTTTAGGGCATTATAATGGAAGCATTTGATGTCGGTTTGGGTGGTTTTGGGTGGTGTAGTGCATTTGTACCACTGTGTACCTCTTTGGAGAATTCTGAGACCATTTTGACCCTTTTTCCCATTTTTTTGGCCAACTCCTTATGATTATGTTTAGAACATTGCAAAGGAAGCATTTGATGGCATTTTGGGTGGTTTGGGTGGTTTAGTGCATTTGTACCCTCTGTACCTCTTTGGAGAATTCTGACCTTTTGACCTTTTTTCAGTTTTTTCCAACTCCTTATGATTATGTTTAGAACATTGCATAGGAAGCATTTGATGGCATTTTGGGTGGTTTATGGTGGTTTAGTGCATTTGTACCACGTGTACCTCTTTGGAGAATCTGGACCTCTTTTGACCCTTTTATCCCATTTTTTTTTGCCAACTCCTTATGATTATGTTTAGAACATTGCATAGGAAGCATTTGATGATGTCGGTTTGGGTGATTTACGGTGGTTTAGTGCATTTGTACCCTGTACCTCTTTGGAGGTCTGAGATCAATTTTGACATTTTTTCCATTTTTTTTGCCAACTCCTTATGATTATGTTTAGAACATTACAAAGGAAGCATTTTATGTCGGTTTGGGTGATTTGGGTGGTTTAGTGCATACCCTGTACCTCTTTGGAGGACCATTTTGACCCCCCTTTTTTTTGCCAACTCCTTATGATTATGTTTAGAACATTGCAAAGGAAGCATTTGATGTCGGTTTGGGTGATTTGGTGGTTTAGTGCATCGTACCACTGTACCTCTTTGGAGTCTGGACCTCTTTTGACCCTTTTTCCAATTTTTTTTGCCAACTCCTTATGATTATGTTTAGAATATTAGGAAGCATTTGTATGGGTTTGGGTGATTTTGGGTGGTTTAGTGCATGTACAGATGTACCTCTTTGGAGTACAGACCATTTTGACCTTTTTTGCTTTTTTTTTTTCAACTCCTTATGATTATGTTTAGCATTATAATGGAAGCATTTGATGGATTTGGTGGTTTGGGTGGGTATTTTGCATCACTCTGTACCTCTTTGGAGGTGGTCAATTTTGACATTTTTTTTTTCCAACTCCTTATGATTATGTTTAGAATATTGCAAGGAAGCATTTGATGTCGGTTTGGTGATTTGGGTGGTGTTTTGCATGTACATGTACCTCTTTGGAGTCTGAGACCTCTTTGACCCCATTTTTTGCCAACTCCTTATGATTATGTTTAGAATATTGCAAAGGAAGCATTTGATGTCGGTTTGGGTAATTTTGGGTGGTTTAGTGCATGTACCCTACCTCTTTGGATGGACCATTTTGCGGTTTTTTCCAACTCCTTATGATTATAGAGCATTATAATGGAATTTGATGGCATTTTTGGTTTGGGTGGGTATTTTATACCTGTGTACCTCTTTGGAGAGTCAGATCAATTTTGACATTTTCCATTTTTTTTCAACTCCTTGATTATGTTTAGAATATTGCAAAGGAAGCATTTGATGTCGGTTGGGTGATTTTGGGTGGGTGTTTTGCATCGTACCATGTGTACCTCTTTGGAGGTATCATTTTGACATTTTTCCATGTTTTTTGCCAACTCTTATGATTATATTTAGAAGAGGAAGCATTTGATATTTGTGGTTTATGTTTGCATCTATTTATCAGTTTGACCATTTTGACCCCATTTTATTTTGCCTACCCTTATGATTATGTTTAGAACATTCAAGGAAGCATTTGATGGTTTGGCTGGTTTTGAGTGGGTAATTACCTCTGTACCTCTTAATGAGACCATTTTAATCTTTTTTTACAGAGGATATATTATAATCTATTATAAACAATTCATACTCATGTCAGATAAATTAAATCTAAAGTGACAAAGCATAAATTGAGCTCATAAGTATTTTCTAAGTGAGAAAAAAGTACATGTTAAGCACAACTCTACAACAAGTAAATAGAATTACTAATCAACATTAACCTCTGTAAATATAAATAATATATAGCTTCAACAAACCACACTACTTAATAACATCATCAGATATAACTACACCAAATCAACTAAAGATATATAACGGTGATTAATCATAAAACAAACAACAATGAGCCATTTCGATGCGAAAACCTAAACATTTATTTTGAAAAGTTATTTTTATAGATCCATCTCATAGGCGAACACAGGAATTATCAATCATCACTATCAAATACATTTCTCACCGTATCATATGTGAAAATATACAATGCGAATCACTATTCATGACATGGAAATGCTCCATATTGAAGGAAAATATACAATCACATCACTTTATGGCGGGAAATCAATCTTTATTGGAATTAGCTTTGGGAGCTTCAACGATCGGACATGCACTTAGAGTCTTCAAAGCGAGAATAAAATATCATCCAGGCCCATGCACTTCAACTATATGAGATGAGAGGAGAAGTTAAACAAAGCGAGTAAAATATCATCCCAGTGTACATGCACTTCAAAAAAAAAAAAAATATTTCGGTCTTCAAAGCCACCTAATGATGCATTAAACAAAATCTTATATCGGACAAAATAATATTGTTCTCACTTCAGGATTTTAAGTCCCAAACAAAATGTAGCGTAAGCGAACTTCTAAATATATTCATTATCTTTGGCCAATCGTGATACCGGTCGGAGGTTTCTTGATTCTTTGCTTGTATTTGGACAAACATTCCGCGGTCGACACTATTTTCTTGGGGGTATCCCACTCACTATCGATTGGCCATTTCCTTGGATGCTGCAAAAGCAGACATCTTCAACAAGTAATTTGATCTAAATAGAAAAAATTTCAATAAGTTGGATCGGGGAAAAAAAGTTAAGATGAACTAGATTTGAAAATAGTTCTTACAATCTCGGGAAGAATGCTCTTATGGGTTGGTTTGGGCAATGAGTCATAAAAATACCGCCTCGATTTAATATGTCCAACCAAGAGTGTCAGTCTGATTATCTATAGCGGCATTAAGATTAACTCGACCAGCCCACTTGTCCCGATGATATCTTTGGATGAACATCTTGCTTTCCATCTTCGGTAGGTACAGCATAACTCTGCGAGAAAAGAACAATTACACATTACAACTTTCATCTAAGCAAACAAGAAGAGCGAATCGTAATACCAGAACATTCATGCGGGTAACATACCCAATGCAAGCATGAAATGTACAAATATGGTTCATCTGATCCGAGGAAGCGAGCATTTCTCAGGTAGGAAGGCGAAGGCATCAATGTGTGCATCGAGAGATATTGATCCGTGTCAACTCATCGATCGCCCTTGCAATAATGATATTCCCGAAATCTTGTATCACCCGATTAATAAATATTTTAAAGTGATCGAACTAAGCAGTAGGTTATTTTCATTATGAAGGACGTGAGGCTTGACTTGTCCTTGAGAAGGAGCATGTGTCAATAAGATCGAGCATTAAACAGGCAAAATAGCCCTGGATGAGAACTTCGACAACATGAAGTGCCTCGATGCAGCAAAATTAGTGATGACAAAAGCTAGCGATGAAGAGATACATTCACTATGAATAAATACTCGATCTGATGATGCATACCTCGTGATGCTCCTCCACCACGATGGCGTGGGTCATCGACCTCTATTGGCTCATCTTTGCTAACCTATAAAACAAATTTAGTGATGATAAAATATGACTTTGGATCGAGGATTATTAATACCTCGATGCTCCTCCACCACAACGATGGCACTGTGGGTCATCGACCTTTATTGCATCATCGTGCTAACCTATACAAAAATTTAGTGAAAGACTATTTCTATTATTTCCAATTTAAAAGAAAGTAACTTAATACCTGGTCGATGCTCCTCCACCCACAACAGCGACTGTGGGTCATCGACCTTTATTGCATCATCTGTCTTGCTATACAAAAATTTAGTGAAAGACTATTTCTATTATTTACAATTTAAAAAAGTAACTTAACCTCGATTCGTGCTCCTCCACCAACGTAGCGACTGTGGGTCATCGACCTTTATTGCATCATCACTGCTAACCTATAC
Organism: Cymbidium sinense; assembly: GCA_021442155.1. Taxonomy (NCBI): domain Eukaryota; kingdom Viridiplantae; phylum Streptophyta; class Magnoliopsida; order Asparagales; family Orchidaceae; genus Cymbidium; species Cymbidium sinense. The sequence continues at coordinate 63,108,315 of CM038225.1, forward strand.
AAAATTTAGTGAAAGACTATTTTTATTATTTACAATTTAAAAGTAACTTAATACCTCTTTTCCTCCAATACGGTCATCGACATTGCATCATCGTATACCTTAGTTAAAGACTATTTCATCTCAAATTTGAGTATCTTAATACCTCTCTGACTCTGCGTGGAGGCCACCACATCATTTGTTCTTGCTCGAGACTTCCTGTAAGTGTGTGTGAAAGGGGAAGTAACAATTTTCTTATCTCGAGCTTTAACACCACATCGCCAATTACGGGTTTGAGACATCATGTGTAGTGGTGGCCTCCAAGAACTTCTCCCTCATTCCAGCGGGCTTCCCCTTTTGAAGTATCCAACTCATGATGGAATCTCTTGTGGTAGCCTCCACAAGAGCTTCCTCTGTTGTACCCTCCTCGGTGTGCGTGGTAGTCTCCCATGGGTACCATCCACGGAGTGGTAGCCTCACGAAGAGTTTCTCCTGTGGTGACCCCGGTAGGAACCTCCCGCATTTGGGGTGGTAGGACCATGGATAGAACATCCTCGATAGCGGCAGCCATAAATCAAGCCCATCCAACCTCTTATTATCATGGAAAGGCGATCTCTCTCTCAGTCCATCAAGCAGAACATCCTCTCCACCGAAGTCTGTGGGGGTCTTGAAGGCGGTAGAACTGGGCGGGAGAATATCGAGGAGAGATATAGGGAGAGTCGTGGGGGCTTGATTGGACTTAAAAGCGGGACTACTATCGGGCTCCACATGTGAGATTGTTGGGGACTCGAATGAAGGAGCCAATTCTCATCTTCCAATAAGTCCTCGAATGAAAGGCAGTGGTAAAAGGATAAAAAATTTTGAAGACATACAACATAAATGGATACATTCTTATTTGAACTAAGTGATATTATTATATGTCGGCGTCCTCCCAAACCGGTGAAAGCATTTTTTTGGGAACTCTATTTTAGCCCATGCGCATATGGCTTTGGGGTTTGGATGGAGCTTATGATGCTTATGTGCTCGTAGCCCATATCTACAATGAATATATTAAGCAGTAAACTCAAGACATTATATTTCACATTAATGGAGATATAAAACATACCATCGGAAAAGTGACAAATCCACTCATGTAGCCGCCCTTTTGGTGCATCTTTGATGCAATAACATCAAATTGAGAGACTAGGAAGTCCCAAATGGCATCCCGGTTGTACTCGACAAATCTATCTATATCATCGCGTAAGCAATCAATTCTGATGCCACCCTAATTGTGATATACAAAAATAGATTTGAAGAAAATGTATATACAAGCTGCACAAACGTCTTTGCAACGAGCCATCGAATTCTCAGCTCTTGTAGTCGATGGTGAAACGGCGGCAGGGATTCGCCATACAACCTTCTCCCCTCTTTGGCATCCCTATCATCAATGCAACTTCATCGGGGTGAAAGGAATGTACCCCCAGAAAGCTTGCTTTTTTATGTCCAGAGCGGATCGATGTAATGGCAGCCGAGTCTTGCTTGATCGAGTTTAATGAATTGATGGAGATGAATCTTCTTTAAAATGTCGGTGGCTTCGATAAAAGCATCTTTGTAATATTATCGAACACATTTCTCATAATAGGCACGCACCTCGAAGTTATCCTTTTACATGGTTAACTTCGGAAAAGTAATTAGGTCAAAAAAGTGTACCCTCAAAGAGGTAACAGAGTCATCACAAAACCACCCCCATCAAATGCTTCCATTATAATGCTCATACATAATCATAAGGAGTTGGCGGAAAAGCGTAAAAAAAGATCAAGAGGTGCGTACCCTCAAAAGGTACAGAGGATGCAGCACTAAACCACCCGAAACCACCCAAAATGCTTCCTTTGTAATGTTCTAAACATAATCATATGTAGTTGGCAAAAAAATGGGAAAAAATGGTCAAAATGGTCAGTACCCTCAAAGAGGTACAATACAAATGCAAAATACCCACCCAAAACCACCCAAAGCGCCATCAAATGCTTCCATTATAATGCTCATACATAATCATAAGGAGTTGGCAAAAACTATAAAAAAAAAGGTCAAAGGGTGTACCCTCAAAGATAGTCTGATGCACTAAACCACCGAAACCAATAATGCTTCCTTTGATGTTCTAAACATAATCATATGTAGTTGGCAAAAAAAAAATGGAAAAAAAGGGTCAAAAAGTGTCGTACCCTCAAAGAGGTACAGGTACAAATCAAAATACCACCCAAAACCACGCCATCAAATGCTTCCATTATAATGCTCATACATAATCATAAGGAGTTGGCGGGAAAAGCGTAAAAAGATCAAAGAGGTCTGCCCTCAAAGAGACGAGTCTGGCACACTAAACCACCACCAAAGCGCCATCAATGCTTCCTTTTGATGTCTAAACATAATCATATGGTTGGCAAAAAAAATGGGAAAAAATAGTCAAAATGGTCGTACCCTCAAAGAGGTAGGTACAAATGCAAAATACCCAAAAATCACCCATGCTTCCATTATAATGCTCATAATCATAAGGAGTTGGCGGAAAAAACGTAAAAAAAAAGGTCAAAGAGGTCTATACCCTCAAAGAGGTACAGTCTGATGCACTAAACCCGAAACTACCCAAAGCGCCATCAAATGCTTCCTTTGCAATGTTCTAAACATAATCATATGTAGTTGGCAAAAAAAATGGAAAAAAAGGGTCAAAATAGTAACCCTCAAAGAGGTACCAGTACAAATGCAAAATACCCACCCAAAACCACCCAAGCGCCATCAAATGCTTCCATTATAATGCTCTATACATAATCATAAGGAGTTGGCCGGAAAAAGCGTAAAAAAAAGGTCAAAAGATGCTCAAGAGGTACACAGGAGATAAACCATACCACCAGCGCCATCAAATGCTTCCTTTGTTCTAAACATAATCATATGTAGTTGGCAAAAAAAAATGGAAAAAGGGTCAAAATGGTACCCTCAAAGAGGTACCGAGGTACAAATGCAAAATATCACCCAAAAACCACGCCAAATGCTTCCATTATAATGCTCTACATAATCATAGTTGGCGAGCGTAAAAAGATCAAAAGATCTACCCTCTAGTCTGTCTGAATAAAACCAACCCATCAAATGCTTCCTTTGCAATGTTCTAAACATAATCATAAGCGGTTGGCAAAAAAATGAAAAAAAGGTCAAAATGGTCTACCCTCAAAGAGGTATGTCTGATGCACTAAACCCAACCACACTACCACCAATGCTTCCTATGCAATGTTCAACATAATCATAAGGAGGTGGCAAAAAAAAGCGAAAAAAGGGACAAAATGGTCTGTACCCTCAAAGAGGTACAGATAGTACGATACAAAATAACATATAAAAAGCGAAATCTTTCACGTATCGAGAAGAGCAGAGTAAACCCTAAATTCATTCAAGTTGAAAATGTATGTGTAAATACCTCATGTAGTCACCTAGAATACCTCAATTTATTATTTCTATACCAGGCGGCGTCGCGTCTATCGTCGACGGAGCTAAGGCGAGAAAACCACGAGGAATGTCGAGCGTCGGTAATGTTTTCGTTCTTCTTCTCCCGCTTTTGAACGCAGCTAGCGGGTGGGTGGGGGAAATGTATTCTGGCCGTCCATCACGCCATCGGCGTTCTGGGGTGCCGAGGAAAGCGTTATCTCACTCAGTTAATGGTAAACGGGAAAATTACCGGGACAGATGTCGTCCATGGATTGAGTCCGCACATAAAGCTACGTGCGGACTCCGCATATAATGGGCTAGAAACCAAATCTATATGGGTGAGGTTTAGGCGGTGGGGTAGGGTCCGTTTGGATGTGCAAGGGATGGCAGGAGGAAGAGAAGCACTGCTGAGAGTGTATGAGGAGCAATGCAACGCGTACCATGGCTGAAGCTGGGAGAATTGGAAGAATGGAGATGGGATATTGTTATGTATGGTAAGAACAGAGGTTTAGAAGGCTGATATTTATAGAGGGAAGACGATGGTGTAATGGTGTGGTTAGTTCTACAGTGTTTTTGTAAATTTCACTCTTTGGAAAATAAATTAGAACTCAACTGGATGAATAATGTGGTGGCCGCAACTCGGGTGAATTATGGCATTGTAGCACCGTGGACTTGGAGAAAATATTAGGTGCGGAATCCAGATGTAACTGCAATTGGACGTCAATTAAATTTGAACAAATGATGAAACATAAAATACAAATTTTAGACTTTCATCCGGGTAACAGTGGGCGATGTCGTTAACATGATCCAAACCTAACCCGACCTATTAAAATAATCGAATCCACGTCGCTTCAAATTTGGATAAATTTAGATTTTTTCATTTTGTACTATGTTCATTCATGCAGAGATTGTATTTAGCTCCCTCCCCGCATGCATCACTACGAGCATCCGACATTCCTCCAGATTGTGCTAATTCTTGGATATTAAAATCAAAGTACTATCTCATCTTCTTCATCAAATGACTCCATAAGGTATTATTTCGTCATTCTTGAACTTTAGAGATTTAGAGTTTTCACATTTGTTACGGCTATTATCTCATACCCTCGTAATCTGACTCTATAAGCTTTTATTCTAGACTCTTACCAAGTTTAGAGTTTTTAGCTCAATACATTTAATACACTCAAGAGTGTATTGCTTTATTTCATGGTTATACAACAATGTAAAGAGATTTAAGAGATCAAATTTATGTTTTAAGCTCTTTTAAATTATTTTGATGGACAATGAGGTCAAATAACACTATTCTTTTAGGGTATAATTTGTATACTCTAGAGTGTACTATTTTTATATGTAAAGTGTGTACTTTTTTAATTATGGATGTAAATGATATTATAAACTATTTTTGATTGCTTTTCAAGAGTATTTGAGTAGTTTTAATCCAGTTTCAAGAGTGCAATCTGTACACTCCATAGTGTCGCCTTTTGATATGTAAAGTATGGTGTACTCCCAATTATGGATCCATATGATATTATAAACTATTTAGGGTGCTTTGAAGAGGATTTGATTAGTTTTTTTTTTTTGAGTACAATCGTACACTCTTGAGTATACTCCTCTTTCGATATGTAAAGTCTTGTGTACTCCCCAATTATGAATATATATATATTATTTGTTTGAGTCCATTCAAAGAATATTTGAATAGTTTTGGACCATTTTTTAGGAGTATAGTGCATTTTTTATATGTAAAGCATGGTGTACTTTTGAATTATGGATCTATATAATATTGTTAGCTATTTTGAGTGCATTCCAAGAGGATTTTAGTAATTTTGGTCTAGATTTTTCGACAATCTATACATTCCAGTATACTCATTTTTTTATATGTAAAGCATTTATACTTTCCAATTATGGATCTATATGATATTATAAACTGTTTTGGTTGCTTTCCAAGAGAATTTGAGTTGTTATGTATATGTTTTCAAGAGTACAATCTATACACTCTAAAGTATCTTGCCTTTTTTTTTTGATAAGTTTTGCTCTTTGCTCTCTCAATTATGGATCAAGGTGATATTATAAACTATTTTAGTGCTTCCTAAGAGAATTTGAGGACTTTTGGTTCAATTTTTCAAGAGTACAATCATTTCACTAGTATACTTTCTTTTTTGATATGTAAAGCATTGTATACCCAATTATGGATCATGATATTATAAATTGTTTTGAGTCCATTCCAAGAAAAATTGATTAGTTTTGGGCCATTTTTTGAGTAGAATCTGTACACGCTAGAATATATTGCCTTTTTTTATATGTAAATCATGGTGTACTCTCCAATTATGGATCTATATGATATTATTAGCTATTTTGAGTCCATTCCAAGAATATTTAATTAATTTTGGGCTATTTTTTCAGAGTACAATTTGTACACTCTAGAGTGTGCTACCTTCTTTTGATAAGTTTTACACTTTGTTCTCCCCAATTATGGACCATTATGATAATATAAACTATTTTGGGTTTTTTTTTATAAGGATTTTGAGGACTTTTGATCTAGTTTTTTGAGTACAATATGTACACTCAGTGTACTCCCTTTTTGATATGTAAAGCATTATATACTTCCCAATTATAAATTTATATGATATTAATAAATTATTCTATGTGCCATTCCAAGAGGATTTGAGTTATTTTGTATCAAATTTCTAGGATTTCAATCTAGTTATAATGTTCTCATTTGTTCACTTTTCATTTGAAGCATAAAATGTCCAAATGGATAACTTTCAGATCAGCCATCCACCTTCAAAGCATTATGTGATTCTACTTCAAAACATTTCTTGAGGAAGTGGTTGAAATTAGAAGGCTACACATTTATCATTTCATTAAAATCTCTACCATTCAACAAGATCATGCGCCATGACTTGATCATGTCACAAATATTGAAAAATAGGCTTTCTATGTTGGTGGCCACTCATTTCATAGCTAATGAGGTGGCTTTAATCATAGGGATGCCAAATAGAGGAGAAGGTCAATTGGAAAAAATCACCATTGTCAAAGTCCAATTCAATAGATGTGAAAAATAAAATTGAGACTATTACATGTCATTACCTGACATAATTTGTGTGTTATATATATATATATATATATATATATATATATATATATATATATATATATATATATATATATATATATATATATATATATATATATATATATATATATATATATATATATATATATATATATATATATATATATATATATATATATATAAAATCTATTTTTATTTAGTTCCTTTAGACTGATCTCCTATGGTGACAATATAGACATATTTTCTTACAACTTTGCTATAGGGATGACAATTTGATGTGATTACATCAAAAATTTTGATGTAGAAGGCACCTAGATTCATGAGTGACTTTGTCTCTCTTCATGGTATGTGCTATTTTTATTTATATTTTATTTATTCAAGCTAACATACTTATTTCTTTAATGCATATTTGGTTTTAGAGCACACAAGAGTGATAAGCTTCACCATTCATGTTGCAAAGCCTCATATGTTACGGTGGCAAAAAATTAAATTTATAGAGGAATAAATTAGTGGTTTAGAAGGAGATTAGGTAATCCTAAATAGATTTATTTTAATTACATCAAATTTGATTTATTTGTGTTCAAAAATCTCAAGCTTTCTTAATTATGTACTATTGGTCTTCCAATCATGTGAAGACATAATAGAGGAGGAGACCATGCTCCTTGAAATAGTGCCCTCTATTCAGTAGCCATCTCATAGTGATGCACAAAAGAGTCCAAGTCCAAGTCCAAGGAGTGAGGCCCCAACTGGATCTCCTTACATCTCTCCTCGATATTCTCCTCTTTCATATGCATTAAGCTCATCTGCTACTACCCCTCCGGATAGTCCAGAAGGATACAATTTCTTTAATCAATGCCTTGGAGGATAGATTGTCATATTTTGAAGCCATAATAATTTATAGAATAGTTGATATTGATGTGAGGCTTACTATCATTGAAGCAAGAGTTGGTGGATAGCAAAGTCCAATCATTACAGAGCTGGCACAAGCTAATCGGGCAACCAGGGTAGGCATCCAGGTGCCTTTGGAAACTACATCAATGAAGAGTGAGCAATTGATTGAATATAAGGACAACACAAAATGATATTTCTCAAACTTTAGTTGGTACTATAACTTGTCTTTATTAAAGTGATTAGAAAAAAGAAAAATGATCTCGTCCTTATTTACTAAAGTGTATAGAAAGAGGAGTGTAGCAAAGCTTGTTGTAGTTGTCACACGAGGCTAGAAGTGGAGAGGAGGTAGTTTCTTTTCCATTACACTACTTCAATCTAATGAGATTGATTTCATTTATTTTTTTGTCAAGCCAAAAGAAGTTCCGCAACAATGGAACAACCTACAATTACTATTATTATAGTTGAGGCGAATGATAAGATATCATTCATTTAACAAGGTTCTTTTTAATAAAAAATAAATTCAACCCCTATAAAGAAGAGGAGTTTTATTGCATTTGTAAAAGACTATTGAATTTTCATCGGAGATGTTATACCCAAGCCAATGATAGAGTTTATCGACACATCTTGCGCCGCGATTTAGTGACAAGTATGATAAAACGTAATATATTTGATTTAGTTTCAATTAAAACCCCTTTTGTTCAAATTGCTCACATGCATGAGTGATAATGTTATCTCGGTTGGCAATATCAAGATTAGCATGGGCCAAATTGATGAATTCTTGATCGTGTTTGTCGATGCACATATTGATGTCTTGGTATTTCTTTGGCCAAAAGAATAAGATTTGTCCCGAAGTTATATGTCATATATGTACATTTCATGTTTATATTTGGTGAGTTTATGCAAGGTATTTGGTTATAAGATGCCTTCAAAATAATTTAAAGTAATAAACTAGTTAATTTTACTTTACTTTGTATTCTTTTAGAGTTATCGAGAATTGGCTATGAAAATGAAAGCAAAATGTTTATACATCATATCAATAGAGATAGTATTTTTAAGCTAATCTAATTCAATTGTCAATAATTGATTGGATACTACTAGTGAGACATCTAAAAAATAAGAAATAGTTTTTTATAACTCACTACAACCCACTTCATAAGGCTTTCATTCTTGATATTGTAAAAATACTTATCTTATTCAGATTTTTCTTAAATGCATTAATTGTAACTAACTTTTTGGCTTTAATTTGGTGCATATGTAGGTTAAACTACTTGTCAAAGATGTTGGCGATGCTTTTGAGACCAATATGGAGGAATGGTCAGTTGATGTAGTCATAGGTATACCGCCCAGATAATAACCCATTTTGTGGCATGTTTGTATGCAAATATATGGAGATCGTTAGCTCTACTCTAGTGGACTAGGACGAGCATAAAGATTGGCTAAAGAAGATGATTTTTTTAGAGCGAGTTTGTGTATGTTATTTTCTATTTGAATATGAAATAACTAAAATATAGAAATTTGAGTTCTTGAGAGGGACTATTGTTTATATGTATTCTTGGACCCCAAATGTGTATGAGATAATTCCTTTATATATCTTTCTTGTACATATCTTTATAGAATAAAGCTGAATTTCAGTATGTGATAATTTCTTTATATATATTTCTTGCACAGAGTGTACTCCTTTTTTTTATTATATGTAAAGCATCATTATACTTCCTAATTATGGATCTATATGATATTACAATTTTTTGGGTGCTTTCCAAGAGGATTTGGGTTGTTATCTTTTTTGAGTACAATCAGTACACTCTAGAGTGTCTTGTCTTTTTTATATATAATCATTACCTTGTGTACTCCCCAATTATGGATCATTATGATATTATAAACTATTTTGGGTGTGTTCCAAGAGGATTTGAGTAGTTTTGTAATAATTTTCCACGAGTACAATCTCTACACTCTAGAGTGTACTCCATTTTTTTTTCATATGTAAAGCACTATGTACTCTAATTATAGATCTATATGATATTATAAACTATTTTGAGTAAATTTCAAGAGTGTTTGAGTTGTTTTGTATCTACTTTCTAGAGTACAATCACTTTAAAGTGTACTACCCTTTTAAAAATTTTTTTGCAATGTACTCCCCAATTATGGATCAATATGATAATAAAAATTATATTTAGTGAATTTCAAGAGTGTTTGAGTTATTTTATATATATTCTCCGAGTACAATATGTACACTCTAGAATGTATTGTCATTTTTTTAAAATTTTTTGAATGGACTCCCAATTATGGATCAATATGATAATATAAACTTTATTTAGTGAATTTCAATATTATTGAGTTGTTTTGTATCTATTCTCTAGGAGAATAATCTATGCACTCTAGAGTGTCTTGACCTTTTCAAAAAAATTTTGCCTGTACTCCCCAATTATGGATCCATAATTGAAGTACCTGCTTCATATGAAACAAAGAGTACTACAGTCTGAGTTATACTCACAAAACTACAACAAAACTACTCAAATCCTTTTGAAAAGCACTCAAAATAGTTTATAATATTATCTAGATCCATAATTGGGAAGTACAATGTTTTATATTTGAAAAAAATGACTACACTCTAGAGTTGTTGTACTCTAGAAAATAAATCGAATAATTCAAATTCTCTTAGAAAGCACTCAAAATAGTTTATAATATCATCTAGATCCATAATTGGAAATTACACAATACTTTATATATGAAAAGAAGGAGTACACTCTAGGTACATATTATACTCTAAAAATCTGATATAGAACAACTTAAAATCCTCTTGAAAACACTCAAATATTTTATAATATCTTGTACATCCAAATTGAGAAGTACACAATACTTTATATATGAAAAAAATAGTACACTCTAGAGTGTACAGTTACTCTAGAAAACTAGAGCAAAACTACTCAAATTCTCTTGAAAGTAATCAAAATAATTTGTAATATCATCTAGATCCATAATGGGAAGTACACAATACCTTATATATGAAAAAAAGAGTACACTCTAGAGTGTACAGTTGTACTCTGAAAATTGAAACTACTCAAATCCTCTTTAAAAGCTCTCAAAATAATTTATAGGAAATTTACATACATACCAGATTCTTATGCATTTACATATTTCACCCAAATTTGAATATTTACAAAGACTTTTCCTATGCAAAAAAGGTGCATTTCACTTGGAAAAAGTAACCAGGTGGTATTTTTTGATGTAATAATAAAGATTTAAGTGTTATTTAAGTAAATAGTCAAATTTGGTGTGAAATATGTAAATACATATAAGAATTGAGTGGTATGTATGTAAACCTCCTAATTTATAATATAATATAGATCCATAATTAGGAAGTACACAATGCTTTATAAATGAAAAAAATGAGTACACTCTAGAGTGTTACATTTTACTCTAAAAGCGATGTAAAACAACTCAAATCCACTTAGAAAGGACACAAAATAGTTTATAATATAATTTAGATCCATAATTGGGAAGTACACAATACTTTATATATAAAAAAGGAGTACAATATAGAGTGTAATTGTAACCTAGAAAGCGGATATAGAACAACTCAAATCCTCTTGGAAAGCACTCAAAATAGTTTATAATATCATCAGATTCATAATTGGGAAGTACACAATGTTTTTATATGAAAAAAAGAGTACACTCTAGAGTGTACATATCGTACTCTTGAAAAACTACAACAAAACTACTCAAATCCTTTTGAAAGTACTCAAAATAGTTTATAATATCATCTAGATCCATAATTGGGAAGTACGGTGCTTTATATATGAAAAAGGACTACACTCCAGTGTTGACCTCCACATATATTGTTATATAAATTATCAAGTCAAATTGACGGACTTCGGCAGTCGCAAATGGCTCAAAATGTCGAACATATCACCGAAAATGATTGAAATGACCTCGTCGATGAGCTTTTTCTCGTGTTTAGAACATCAAAATTGGTTAAGATATAAATATTGCATAATCAAAAGAAGTCAGAGCTATCAATGTGTCGACGTGCAAATCGGTTGGAAGCTATGGCGATGTCCAAACGACCTCGTTCATGAAATTGATCACGTTGTTAGCTTCAAAATATCAAAACTACCATGAGATAGTCCACACTCAATTGAGATAAGTTTATGCAAATGTCGAGTGATTAGAAGTGATGGCGCCCAATGAAATGAAATACGGGCGTTGCTAAAATCAACTCAAATGACCTTGATCGATGAGCGGACTTAGCCATCATGTTCTGAAATGTCGAAGCGTCGAGAATATAAATATTGCACAACGAGAATCAACCGTCAAGCGTCAGTGCGTCCCGCATTAAGTCGAGGCGTCATTAAATCAAATGATCTCCGTTCATTGAAATTAATTGAGTCGTTAGCTTCAAAATGTCGTCAAGTAAGTTATTATCAATTCGACGAGTGCATGCAAATGTTGAGCGGTCGAAGAGGCGATGTCGTTTGAGAAATTAATTGGCGTCGACTTACCAAAACGGCTTGATTGAAACATCACGTTATTGAATCGGAATGTTGAATTTACTTAAAAATAATATTTATATTATGAAAAGTTGAGTTCAATAGAGACACATATTTTTTTAAATTTAAGTTTGTTTCTGACTTATTCAAATAAAATTTAAAATGGTAAAACAAAAATGGGGAATTTATTTTATTTCTTCACTCAACCGATCCCGCCTCTGATTCCGTCTCCTAAAGTCGAAACTGTCCCTCCTATATTCCTCTAGTATTCCTCCAAAATTGCAAGTGGCAAAAGAAAACCACATGGAGGAAGTTTTTTTTGGAAGCCGCATTCTCTCTTCCGTTCATGACTGCGAGCGCTGCTTCTTTCCGTCAGCTTCCCTCGCAACAATTACAGCGATGCTGCAACCGCAGATCATACTTCTGAAGGTGGGGACGGACATGGCCCAGGGGAAGGCGCAAGTGGTTTCCTACATCGACGCCTGCAGTGGTGGCTGATTCCGCGCGGTCGACTTTGGGGCCCAGGGGCATGGATAAGCTCATCCATGACGACAAGGGTAACACCACTATCTCCAACAATGCCGCTACCATCATGAAGTTGCTTGATATTGTTCATCCCACTGCTAAGAGCCTCGTTGACATCGCCAATTCTTAGGATTCTGAGCTATAGGACTGCTTCTCGGTTGGCAATTGACAAAATCAAAGAACTTGCTGTGAGCATTGAGGGAAAAGCCTTGAAGAGAAGAAAACTTTATTGGCAAGATGCTCTGCAACCACACTTTCTTCAAAGCTCGTTGGCAGTGAAAAGGAGTTTTCTTTTGGCATCAATGGTTGTGGACGTTGTCCTTTCAATTGGTAGTGATGATAGATTGAACCTGATTGGAATTAAAAAAGGTACCTGGGGTAAGATGAGAGATTCATTCCTTGTGAATGGTGTAGCCTTCAAGAAGACATTCTTATGATGGTTTTGAGCAGCAGCCTAAGAAATTTGTGAAGCCAAAGATTCTTTTGTTGGACATTGAACCAGAACTTAAATTTGAAAAGGAAAATGCAGAAATCAGAATATCTGATCCTTCAGGGTGTGGCGAAAAAAAAAAAAAATATTGTGTGTATATATATGTGCTTGTCTTCTTTCAGTTTTGAGACTGCTAATACACATGCATACGGGTGCGAAGGCGGCATGTGTGTGAAGACACCACTTATCTTCGTTTCTTAGCAAACAAACCGTTAGATGCTCCCCTAGTCAAAATCTTCAGAAATTTGGTCTAAGTTTATTATTTTTTTAATCTCTATGTTTGGACACCAATGCAGGTTTCAAGCAATTTAATGTCCCATAGAAATGAATTATGAAGCGGCGTGTAGAAAGACCTTGCTCTCTACATTCATTAGGGTGTAGAAATTCAAAACACTCCCGATGTAACATGCAGATGCGTGGACTGAAATTTACTCAAATTTTGAGACTTAACAAAAAAAAATGATTTAATAGTATGTTAAATATAAAATATAAAATCCTAAATAAAAAAATAAATTGAAAATTAAACAAAAATAAACTTGAAATTAACGAAAGTTTGGAGAATGAAAATATATAATTTGAAGTATATTTGAAGACAACTCTTAAATAAAGATTGAATTCAAAATATGAATTTATGAGGTGCATAATTAATCAATTTCAAATGATTTCTTAAGCTCATGATTTGAAATTGAAATGATTTTCAAGATAAATATGAGTTGAGTTTAGAGGAGATTAAATAATCCATAAATGAATTTAAATGGGGATAAATCCATATTGGATTGAAGTTTTTATGCTTGAACAAAGCTTCTATTTGGATATTCAAAGTGTTAAATTCATGAACAAGTAATCAATGTGAATAATACATTTGAATAATCACATTTGATGTCTAAGAAAATAAGGTTCTCATTTGAATATTAAAGGACAAATAATTGGTGGTAAATTTGAATGTGCAATTTCAAATTAAGAACGATGTGAGAAATTTGATAATTTTCTTATAAGCGTGTTCGATTAAACTCATGATCACTCATGAATGTAGCCTTTAAAGGATTACTTGAATCCTATGTTTGAGTTATATTTAATTCACATGAGAATTATGATATATCTAAGTGCTTAGTCCTAAGATTAAGGGTATTCAAATGAAATTTATAAAAGGATTTATAATGTAATTAACTAGTTAGGCAATGGGTATATACAAACTCCTTCAATAATCACTCAAGTCACACTAAGTGATACATTGAGTGAATCAATAAAAATCTTATAATTTGAATTAGAGTTGTGATAAACTCAATGCTCATTTATAAAGTCATGCCAAATGATATTTAAGGATTGAAAAATTCAAGCAATCAAGTGTGAGTAATATTTTAAAATCTATAACGTCTTCAATGCCACCAAATTTACAACACTCATACAAGCGAGCGAAGGCTTAAGGCATTTTTAAATACAACTACATGTGTTCAAACATAGAGATTTAAACTATAAATTTTAATATCTAAAAGGGTATAGGCTAAGTAGAGATTAAATAAATACAAAATTAATCTCATGATTCAAACATAAAATTATCACGAATTATTAAATACACGCATGGATCCCACACTATCTTTGAATATTTAGATTCAAGTGTCGAGGCATGGGTTTCTTCGGTTTAGTCTTAGGGGGGTTTGTTTACAAAACTTAAAATCTATTATGGTAATTTCAACTTAGTAAAATATCAGAAATTAATTTTTCATGTGTGAGATCGATCTTTTATTAGGAGCTAAGCAGTGGGCGATTTAAAGTTCTCAAATATATTCAAATTAATTAACTATCGATGATGGTACGTGTTGAATGGTGTTTTCAACTGAGGATACTCCATCAATATGTGATTCTAATTCCAAATCAAGTTAACTCAAATTGAGTGTCAATCTAAAAACGCTTAAATGAAACTCTATTATTAAAAGCTTAAAGCAAAACTCAATCTATCCACCCTTTTGTTTTATGAGGTGACAAATTAAGAAAACTCTAGCTCACAAAGGAGTCAATGTCAAATAAAGTGTTCTACTATGTTCACTCTCAACCAATCTCTCTAGTAAGGACATGGCGGTGTCCTCTAACGTGTGACAGCGATAGGCTCTACACATAATTACGATCGAGTTCTCGATGGTGGTTGGCCAATCATGCTCCATTATATTATGATCACGAGTAGCTGTATGCTCCCAATGCCTCTACCCTTTGAGTTGTGAATCATAGGGTATACTTGATAGGGTAATAACCCTCACATAAGGTAGACTTAAGATTGTCTCCTTAGATAAACACCACCTCAATTCAAGGATTTCTTGGATGGCGTAACCCATGTTGTTGATAAGAATCCTTGGTTAGTTGTCGACTACCTCCTGACTAAGTAGACTAAGGACCACGATAGCACGGATGATGGAACCATGGGATCTAGATGCACATCATCATTCCCCAACCATCCGCTTTAAGCTAATACTAATGAATTTCATAAATTCTAAATTTTAAATGAAATTTCAAACACCATATGTTGCTACTATATCCTACGCATTAGCGATCTAATGACTAGCCTTAATCAGTTCTCTCTCACTTATTGGGAGAGGTAATTAACTTGCCTATAGGAAACCCGAACCAGATCTAAAGTTCTCACCAAATGAGGATGAAATCTCGTTAGCATCTTATCTACTATTCCATCCTTGAAAATTACACGACACTTTCAATCACTCTCTTCATTCATATTATCGAGTAGTTGGTGGCGAGTTTTGAGCCCATAATCTACTCCCGGGACAAGATTCTCTTTCCATCTTTGGCTAGTCATATACATGCTATAGTAGCAACAAATTTTTTGAAAATTCAAAATAAAAATGATGATTTAAGTGTGTAATAAATTCAAATTACTAATTTATGAAACTCTATGTCAAATGAATTATTCTAGAGTATATTTTTATTACACTATTATTTTATTTTGTAGTACCTCATTCTAAAGTATGGGGTGAAATAATAATAATTAATTACTAATTCTCATTTTCACTTTTACATAATGGATCTGAGCACTCCTTTCCTTTGTTATAGGGGTGTGGTGCCAACATTTGCCTAGCCAACATCATCAATATAGGATATGTTGGAGCTATCATTAGCTTGAATTTCCGCTATCGTATTAACTCAAGTACCCACCGTGGTACATTAGTTCAAGGCCATCTTTGGAAGGCCTCAAGTTCAAGCTTCTATTAGTCATGCTGCAAACCTAGTTCGTATCAGTTAATGAGTTCTCCCGACAAAGAACTTCAATTTTCAAAAGGCTAGATCGATTGAAGCCCCGTGATGAAAAGAATCGTCAATGGGAAAACGTGTCTTTAATGCCTCAGTACAATGGCCGCCTATTGAACCTTTGTACTTAGAAAGCATGATCATGAAGCTTCCTCATTGGAAGCAAGTTAACCGAAGGTAGAGAAAAGAAGAAATCTCGAAATCGAGATCCCATTTGAACGACTTAGTGAGCAAATGATATTCTTGCAGGAGCATTCTACCCATAACCACTTTGACAATCTAAAGTGGGTAAAAGGAATATCTCTACTAGTAAAAGTCTTCTGGAACCAATATTGTCAAATTCCACCACCACAAGGAGGTGAGAAACCGCTCTACCATATACAAAAGTTCTCAAACTAGCCAAGGATAGAGGCTTAATGAAAAGAAAATTTTAGAGGCATATGGTGAGTGAAAATCTGAAGCTCCACTAATGAAGTTACCATCTCTTCGGCAATCAGTCATCGATCCCATTATGCTTTACGCGGTGAGCATCGAGCATGACACTTGGTCATGTCTAGGAATTTGTTCGAAAGGTCCCTGGAAGGGTAAGTAGATATGAAGGCCAAGACCTTAATGAAACTTTGAAGAAAGAAAGATGTGACATCCGATGCATATACTCGAAAGCCTAAAAACAACTCATCGGTGGATACCAAAAGAAGGGATATCACTAATGAAAGACATGATGGTTGATACCATGGAGAATCCTCTAGGGGATCCCATCATTAATTCACACAAGAGAAGGTTGACTTTGATCACGCTTTAATGGAAGAAGTATTTGTTCGCACATTGAACCATAGATCCATTGGAAATATCGATCAAAATTCATGTGCAAGAAGAAGGCAATGAAGAGGACACTATGGAAGTAGAAGTCATCTATATTGAGATATAGATGAATTTTTTTGCTTGACACCATCAACGACAACATGGATCCAGGAACCGAACACATTGACATTTATGAAGAAGAGTCTTCCGAAGCAAATAGAAGATGAATCTCTAATCTCGTGAGATATGAAGAAGGAGAAGATCAAAATGAGAAAGAGATCATGGGTGTTGAAGTTGTTTATATGATTGAACCAATAAATGATGATGCTATGCTTTATAGTCGGTGTGTCATTTAGGCCAAACAATAACTATCCCTGAATGCACAAGGAGGAGGGATCAAGTCTTCCCACGAAGATGAGCAAGGAGTAGAACAACAACAGAAATACAAGAAGAAGAAGATATCATGGCGCTAGCTAAAGAGCAAAGAGAAATGTAACATCAAATGGAAGTCAAAGATAAGGAAATTACGACTTGGCCAAGATGAATGATGATAGTACAAATGAATATCATGATGGAGATATTAGAGAATATCACATCAAATGTAGCACCTATTTTATTTGCTAATCAACGTAGCTAATAATGCAACTTATACCACCAATCGCTATAGCACCTCAACTTTACATGCTACACGAAGAAAGGAATGAAGTTAACCAACAATCTCTTTGGTAATTCAAAATATAAACACAAAATGGTAATAATTTTCGGCTAGAAATAATAATCAATGAAAAGATAAAGGCAGAATAGCTTGAGCAAGCTAAAAAATTGGTGAGTAAGGGTCGCTTACCCTGAATATGACCAAGTCTTTGTACACGAAGGTTACTTAGTGCCAAAATTTAATACTTTCATGGCTTGGTAACCCAAAGCAATATCTAGCCTAATTTAAGGCTACTTGTGGTAACACGAGGAATGATGTGCTATTTTTCATCAATTTTAATGACCTCGCTTTGAATGGTATGCAGAATTATCAAATGATTCGTTAAAACTTTTGAAGTTAGAAATAATATTCATGAAGAGGTTCGCGGTGCAACCAAGAAAATAACAATCACTAATCTTGCCTTCGAAAAGAAGAAAAGATGAGTCGGTGACAAAATTCATAAGTTGTTGGCACCTAAGCATGAAATGTGAGCAACAAATGGAAGATGAACATGCGATACAATTGCTAATGGGCAATATGGTGATAAAATGACACCATTTTTATGTATGGCATCAATCAAAATATTCCGGGACTTGCTCGATAGGGTGGCTAAATTTGAAAGATAATCCTAAGTTTGAAATCTATGCGATAAGGCAAAGAGAAATAAACCTTCAAACTCAAGAAGAAATAAAACTCATGTGCTTCTTATAGCTCAAATGGTGAAAGGTGGGTGATATATAATGTGGATAAAGAAAAATAACCAATGTACAATGATGTTAAGGGAAAGAAGCCTCTATTCTAATCCACCAAAATTGGTATTATGAGGCAATGATAAGCCTCACTTTTTTTAAGTGGTGGGGGGCGTCCAAAATAAGCAATAAGAGATGATAGTGAATGAGGCCATCTCTTAAGGAAAATATGAACAAAGATTATTCTTTTAGAATGGACAATGTGGCTAAATTATTTTGGTAAGTAGTTAAAGCGGTCTACATTACCATAAATTAAAAGGCACGAAGAAGGCGTCAAGTCAAGTAATCCAAATTACGTCCTATTGGATGATCAATCATCCTATCGAAGATTGTTATATCTTCAAAGATTGGCTAGAAAGGAAGTATTGAGGTGAATTTACAATTTGATAGTGTTCTAGTCAACCCAAAGAGAGTCTACAAGAATGATTACATCCTCTTCTATTATCCATCAAGGACAAAAAAGGAGAAATCAGTTCAAGCTAAAAATGGGAAACAATAGTCTCCAAGAAAGGCTGAAAATCTGAAGCAAGGTATCCCTAGTGTTAAGTAGAAATCACAACTTGAACCTATATTGGACTTAAGAGATGCCTAAATGAAGTATTTGGGTAACTCAATGACATTTTGATAAGGCTACTTCATCACAACATGAGGAGCGATCTACTGCATGCCTTATAAATCAAAGAAGCTAAGAAAAGAAGATCAAGAAGAGAACTACAACTCAAAGATTATTAACAATTTAGAGGAGTATCACCAGAGAAAATCATTTAGGCTTGTAGACTTTATGCCTAAACTTCACATTATTGAATCGATGATGAAGATTACAATGAATCTTGTCCAATAGAGACATCAGAATCATCTGATGCGGATTTTTTAGCATCGGTTATTCCAAAATGACAAGGGTAGTCAGACAGACTCGACCAACAAAATTCTTATCGGAGAGCAAGGAGGGCAAGAGTTAATATCAATTTTATTTAATGACTCAACAAAAGATAATAGTTCATATGAAGATTTATGTTTTCCCAATGGAGAAGAGTCGACTCATTGATCATCACATATGAAATGCATGAAGTTGAAAAAATGAGTCTACCCTTTTGGTCAATCCTCTAAAATAAGAAGGGAATTTGAAGAAACTACTTCTTCAAAGGAATCAATAAGACAAAGTGATTCAAGTTCAATTGAGAAGTGGTAAAGTCTTACTACCTTCATTAAGGAAAATGCAAATAAAGGCAAAGGCAAACAAATTGAAGTCAATGAAGATATCATTCCCAAAAAATCCTAAACTAAAGCCTAAATTAAGTGAAAAGATATATTATAATATTCTATCCCATTTTAGAAAGATCCACACTCGAGTTTGTATAAGGCTCTCTTGATGTCCAAAGACCTCCAGAAATTTTGATACAGATCTAAAGATCCAAAGAGTTACAAAGCATACTTTCTGAAAATGCATGGTGAATCATTGACTCTAGACCTCCCTAATCACATTTTATGAAGAAGATCTTATGTTGGGAACGGGATCACAATCCTCTACATATTCTTGTAGAGAGTGATGGCATCTCAATCAATCAAATATTAATTGATCCGGTTCTTATCAATCTTATGAGTCTAAAGGTATCAGAGGATTATCACTTGACATCCAACATCTTGGGAGAGGTAAGTTGATGGCTCATGGTTTCAATGAAAAGGGTAGAAAACCACGGATTCTTTTATTCTCTCACTCAAGTTTGATTTATATACGAAGCCAAGTTTCATGTAATCAATGCCGATACATCATTTAGAGCTCTCTTGGGTTGACCATGGCTACATGAGTATGGCATGGTCCCATCAACTATGCATTAGTGTATGAAGTACCTAAAATAGGGAGAAGAATTAAATCCGTAACCTACAATCTCATCCATGAAGCAAGACCAATGAAGATGCAAAATATTTCATCTAAGCCAAATAGAGCCTCTTGAAGTGGTAGCATCACTTCATGAACTAAAAAGCAATTTCACAAGGTGAAATAGCAAAATAAAGAGGAAGAAAGAAGGCCATGCCGATTTTCCCTAAAGCAATTGACTCTACACCTAAATCAAGGTTAGTTCCTCATTTGGGAAGTGACACACAAGAATAAGAAGATACTCCTCTTAAACCTAAGGGAACTTATAAACATTCAAGAAAGGCAAAGTATGAAATAAGTGATTCATTTATGATTTCAAATCTACTTATGGAAATAGAGTTGAGGGTCACATCAAGAAGAATAGCTCATTGGGTCGATGACTCCTTTAAAATTATACCCATCCCTCAACAAGACTTCAAAGAAATCACTCACTAGAGGTTCATTATATTGAAGAGTTGATGACATTCTATGTGCCATTGAATGAGAGTTTGGAACAAAATCTATTTTACAAATCAAGAGTCTCAACCTAGTTTTGATCTACCCACCATGAAAATTTTGATGAGATAGTGCCAACAAGAATACCAATATACTATCCATAAAATTATGAAGAATGATGCATAAGCTTGGAATTTATAGTGGAACAACTAAACATTTAGAGCTCAAATCTTTAACAAAATGTGGAGCCAAAGAAGTCCTCAAGCATCACAAAGTGATAAGTTTATCACTAAAGGTCTTGGGTTCATCCACAAATCTTATCAAAATAAAGCCTATTATAATATAATAGAAGTGAGATAGAAACTTATAGTGAGAAGAAGATGATTTCCATGAAATTCTTCTTAAAAATGATGAAGAAGTAGAATAAGCACACAAGAACTCAAAGATGGTGGACAAACAACTACTATGGATGAACTCAAAGAAATCAACTTGGGGCTGAGGATGATCCCTCCAACTTTTCGTTAGTGCCCTTCTACCTAATGAGAAAGTTGAAGAGTTAAAATGCTACTTTTGTGAATTGGGAGCTTTGCTTGGACATATTAAAATGTCAGCTTATCCCTTGATGTAGCAGTTCACCGATATTAAACAATGCAATTAAGCAAGCTCCTAGGCGAATGAAATTGGAGATTGAAGAATATATAATTGCAAAAAACTAAGAATGGGAGTAGGCTTCATCCGGGAGGAGAAGTATGCGATTGGATACCCAACATTATTCTAGTTAGGAAGAAGAATGATCAAATCCATCTCTGCATTGACTTGGGACCTAAACAAGGCATGCCCAAAAGATGACTTTCGCTTCCAATATCAGAACTACTAGTGGACAATACTTCCAACTATGATATGTTCTCATTCATGGATGGATCATCGGGATATAACCAAATTAAAATGGCATCAAGATGAAAGACATACATCGTTCTATTGACATCTATTGCTACGTCATGCCTTTTGTCTTGAAAAATATTAGCTACATACCAAAGAGCCATGCCACATATTTTTGATGAGTTGATTCATCAAAGTGGAGTGTTATGTTGATGATTTGATGGTGAAAAGCTTAAATCTGAAAATCACCTTGGAGACTTGAGAATTGAACTAGAGAATCAAAAATATGATCTCAAGATGGATCCTCTAAAATGTGCATTCGTGGTATCCTCTGAAAAATTCCTTGGGTATATGTGTCACAGAGGAATTGAAATTGATCTGCTAAAATCAAGGCAATTGTGGAGATGCCTCCACCAGAAAAGTTTGTGTACTTCATTCTTTATAAGGATAACTCACATTCATCCATCGATTTATATCAAATCTATCAGCAATGTCAACCATTTGCAAGGTTAATGAAGAAGGATGCTCCATTCAAATGAACAGAGTGCCAAGAAGCCTTCAATAGCATTAAAATTACCTATTAAATCCACCAATCCTTGTAGCGCCCACTCTTAGGAAGCCCCTCATTCCATACACAACTGCATTAGAAGAGTCCCTTGGAGCATTATTGGCACAACACAATGAAGAAAGCAAAGAGAATGCTCTTATTATATTAGTCGAAGATTAATAGGAGCAAAAATGAGATACTCTCGATAGAAAGCTTGTTTGACGATCTTTGCAATCCAAAAGCTCCATCATTATATGTTATCTCACAAGATTACCCCATCTCAAGGTCGATCCTAGTACTTGATGACAAGACCCGGATTGGAGTCACTTGGCAAGATGAGTAGTATTTCTTATACAATTGATATCACATATGTTCAGCGGTGAAGGGACAAGTCTTAGTCTATTTGTTTGTTGCACCCCATCCATATGGACTCTTCTCTAAATGAAGATTTTCCGATGAGAAAATTATGCTCATTCATGAAAGAGAAAAAGCACAAATTTGGGAAATGTACTTTGATGGAGCCTCATCGATCAAACAAGTCAAACCTCTAAATTTTCCAAGGGCAAGAGGAATCGAACATCTTCATAACACCGAAGGAGGGATAATGAGATGATCATATGGGGCGACTAAGCTAAGAACTAATAATGAAGGCGAGTATGAAGCATTGGTAGCAGGTCTTGAAGAAGCTATTTTCATAGGCATTCAAAACTTGCATATTTTCGGTGACTCACTTATTATAAATCAAGTACTTGGCATATATAAAATCAACAAGCTTGAGTTAGCTTCTACCATAGCGAGTTCTCGAGCTTATGAACCAAATATCAAATATCACATTAACTCGAGACTCTCGATCAGAATAGCAAAGCCGATTGCTTAGCAAAATTAGATAAAAAAATTACAAGTATGAATGGTGATTATGTCATGATCGACATATTTACTAGACGAGTTCTAGAGCCCAAAGTACCAATCCCCACGGTAGAGGGGTTATCAAATTTGACCTAGATGCGACAGTTGGTCCTCATACTCCCTCAAACTCAATAAGAGGTTGTACAAAGAAGAGCTAAGCAACATTGCTTAAAAGCAATGGGAAGCCTTCATAATAGAGTCACATGATTGGGCAACCCTTCATCGACTATTTTAAAGAAGGCAAATTATCAAACAATAAATCACTAGTAGCTCAAATCGAGAAGAGAATGTTGCTTTTCATCAACAACACTTTATATTGTAGATCTTTAAACAAATGTGGCTACAATGCCTAAATAGATAAAAACATCAAAGTGATGGTTGAAGTTCATGAAGTACTTTGTGGTGCACATCGATAGGTCCCAAGATGGCAATAAAGATCAAAAGAATGTGCTATTATTGGCCATCTATGGTGAGAGATTATCAATCATGCTAAGATGCCATGAATGTCAAGTACATGGGAATATAATCTAGCAACCAAATCCACTACACCTAACAATAGCATCCCGCCATTCAATGCTGGGTACATATATAATTAGACTAATTAATTCACCATCATTAGTTGGACCGCTTCATCCTAGCATTATTTCTCTAAGTGGTGAAGCTCCCCATTTAAAGAAGTTACCGAGTGATCAACTTCTTGCATGATGTGGTTTATAGATTTGGAGTGTCACGAATAATTTTTGATAATGGCACAACTTTCAAAAGTACAAAGATTTATAGATTTGTCGATCGACATAAAATTAATTGGCAATACTCTTCAATATACAATCCAAGAGCAAATGGTTTAACAGAGGCCTTTAACAAGATATTATTCAACGCTCAAGAAAATTCTTACTAAAAATAAAAGAGAATGACATACCAAACTAATAGAGGCATTATGGGTATCGACAACCTACAAGATGCCAACTAAGCCACTCCATATTCATTGGTATTTGGAAATCGAGATAGTTCTTTTGCGAAGTTTATCGTCGAGTAACCATCCAATGCAATCTAATTTAAGATCAAAATGCTCATCCGAGAATGGAGGAACTCAACACGCTTAATGAAATTAGATTGCAAGCTCATCAAAATCTAGAGGTTTATCGAGCAAAGATGTCAAGGGCTTTTGACCATATTGTGTAGCCTCAAACATTCCAAAAAAAAGAATTAGTCTGAGAGAAGATCAATTATTCCTCAAAATTTGGTGGCAAATTTGAGCCCAATTGGAAGGGCCATTTTGTCATTGAGAAAGTATATCAAGGAGGGGCATATCAACTCATTGACTTAAAAGGTGAAAGAATAATGTCACTAATCAATGGTCGTACCTAAAGAAGTATTATACATGACAAATACATTCTCGAGGTACAATAGAAATCCCCACAATACAAGGGGCATTTTTTTAGTATATCCATTTAGGTCGATATCATGCTTCATGAGATTCCTAAATAAATATACTTACTCAAGAAAAAATATTTTTTGAAAATTCTCCCTGTTACATAGTGGGCATTTTAGACTTCTACACATAGATGAAATCAATATTGCATGTTAAAACTCTTTTAAGAGCATATCAATTCAAATATTGATGTACTTGCATTTCATCGAAAGTTCTTCTAAATGTGCTTTAGAATTCCCACAAGATAGGAATATTTTTTTAGTTTATTAAGTTTATTTGAGTTGACATCGTCGTAAGATAAGATCCTCAAATATATTCGATTCAGTCGACATCAAGCTTTACGCAAAATCCTTGAATATACTCATAATTGTCATTATTAAGTTGCGGTTCTTACAGAAATAAAAGAATCTATTCTACACGAAAAGATAACCATAAATGTTAAGAAAAATTTATCTCGATATTTGCCAAATTAGAAGATCAAGTCAGAACTCCCAATTTGGGAAGCTTCAATCAATTAAGTTGGAGAAACACCAACCTCTACATCCGAGGTCTAGGACATGGATGGGTTCTAAAGGTCGAACTCAATAAGCCCACAAAGAGTCGCTCTCCTCACTCAACAAGTCGCAAGAAAAGGCGTGAAAGGGCCCCGTTCATTAGTCGATGATGAAATCACAAACCCATTATAGCTTAAGTCAAAGACTGTAGGTTCTAAAGGTCGAACTCAACAAGCCCAAAATGGTCGAGTTGCGATGCTCTCCTCACTCAATAAGTCGTAAGAAAAGGCGCCATGAAAGAGCCCGCTCATTAGTCCAATGATGATAGCTATTCAATCTCAAACCGGATCCATTAGTATTTACAAGCAACCAAAATCTAAAGATCTTTCTACATTGATAGATCAAGGCAATATGAGAAAATAACTCTCAATACCTCAGTCAATCTATATTGCTAGGTGATATTTCAATTTATTCTCAAATGATCGATCAAGCTCAAAACAGATCAAAGCCAATCTCCTCATCAAGTATGTCAAAGCAAAAAACACCAGGAAGCACTTCCATAGTTCATACAGTGATGGTGAACTAAAGAATTTTATCGTTATTGGTCTATTAAAGCACACATTGCTAGGATAACTCAACATAAATATATATAAGAAGGGGTCATCTATATACCTTCAATGAATCCATCAAAGTAGCAAGCACAAGATTCATGGCGCATACACTTTCGATAAGTAAATATGGATAAATCATGTCAATCCTTCATCAAGTCTCATCAAGCTTAAAGCTAGTGGAAGGGATTTCAAATCGATCAAGCATGGATTAAATAACTCCCCGGAGTCCTTCATCAAAACAAGACCAATTCCTCCATCAAATTCAATTAAAGCTAGGGTTAGAAGAAACTCAAATTTGCAATGACATAAAAGAAAGAGATCTTGAAAGCAATTGAAGTAGAGAGTATATGGTGTAAGAACTCTTATCTATCCGACAAGTTAATTTTGACAAATTGGTTAATCCGTCATTTAGCATGTCCTAAATAAGGCATCATATTAATGACAAATCCTATCAAAGCTCAGTAAAATTACTTTTAAAGTCAAATGATCCAAGTTCTATGGCCGAAATGGTCAACCAATTTTCAACAAACATGACTCACTCCATATGTGAATCACATTTGTTGGGGGGTATTTGTTGACCTCCACATATTATGTCATAAGTTGAGTCAAGCCCATAAGTCAAATTCAACAAACTTTGAAAGTGATAGTGCACAAATTGGGGCTCAAAATGCCTGACGTCACCAAAATGGTCGAAATGACCTCCGATCGATGAACATACTTCAATATCGCATTTAGATCGTCAAAATTGGTCAAGATATAAATATTGCATAATCTAAAAGCAATCGATTGATCAAGCTATCAATGTTGGCATATATAGTCGAAAGCTACGACGAAGTCCAAACGACCTTCATTCATGAAATTGATCCGTTAGCTTTGAAATGTCAAAACTACCAAATGAGACTGACACTCACTTGGACGAGCTTGTGCAAATGTCAAGTGATAGCTTACAAATTGAGGCTAAAATACCGGTTGTCACCAAAATCAAATGATCTTCGATGAATGGACTTCGCCATCATGTTGAATATCAAAACTGTCGAATATAAATATTGCACAACTTGAGATCAACCAATCAAGCGATCGAAGTCAACGCAGATGCACATCGTCGAGGAGGCCAAATCAAATACCTCCATTCACGAAATTGATTGCCTTTAGCTTCAAAATGTCGGTATATCAAAGACTATTTATTACTCAATTGGACTAGTCGCATGAATGTCAAGCGTCGAAAGCGGCGATCGCATTTTGAGCTGAAATTGACCCAATTTGAAGGACTTAAAACCAAATAGCTTCCATTGCGGATCACATCATTGAATCGAATATTGAATTTACTTAGAAATGATATTCATATTATGCAAAGTTAAGTTCAACAGATACACATTTTAAAATTATGTTTGTTTAAAACTTAATCAAATAAAATTTAAAATGGCAAAACAAAAAAAAGGGGAATTTTATTTTATTTCCTGCTCAATCGATCTACGTTCCATCTCCTAAAATGAAACCATTCCCTCCTATATTCCTCGGTAAACCACTATCTCCAACAATATCATCATGAAGTTGCTTGATATTGTTCATCCGTTGCTAAGAGACATCAAGTCTCGTGATTAGAGTTATAGGGCTTCTCGGTTAGCAATTGACAAAATCAAAGAACTTGTGTGAGTATTGAGGGAAAAGCCTTAAAGAAAACTTTATTGGCAAGATGCTCTACAACCACACTTTCTTCAAAACTCATTGGTGGTGGAAAAGAGTTTTCTTTTGCATCAATGGTTGTGGATCTCCTTTCAATTGGTAGTGATGATGATTGAACCGATTGGAATTAAAAAAGGTACAGGGTAACATGAGAGATTCATTCCTTGTAAATGGTGTAGCCTTCAAGAAGACATTCATATGCTTATTTTGAGCGTGACTAAGAAATTTGTGAAGCTAAAGATTCTTTTGTTGGACATTGAACTAGAACTAAAATTTGAAAAGGAAAATGTTGAAATCCTATCCATCCTTTGGCGAAAAGAAAAACAAAAAATATTGTGTGTATATATATGTTGCTTGTTTTTTTTGGGTTTCAAGACCGCTAATGCCCCTTAGGGTGTAAAGATATTGTTGTTGCAAGACACCACGCCATTTCATTGTGTCAGAGAAAATAAACTATTAGATGTAGCTCCTAGTAAATCTTTGCTGAAATTTGTAACTTTATTTTTTTCTAATCCTATATTTGGACACCAATACAGTTTCAAGACCCATAATGCCCCATAAGGTATGAGATGAAGATATTTGTGGTATGGGCTCAGTTGGTAGAGAAGAAAAAACACTCGATGCTTAGCGTCGGGATGATGAGGCTACTAAAATTTACTCAAAATTTTGAGACTTAACAAAAAATGATTTAACATTATGTTAAATATAAAATATAATGTCCTAAATAAAGAAATGAATTGAAAATTAAATATAAATAAACTTGACATGAATTGAAGTTTGGAGAATGAAAATATATAATTTGAAGTATATTTGAAGACCACTCTTAAATAAAGATTGAATTCCAAATATGAATTTATGAGGTGCATAATTAATCAATTTCAAATGAATTCTTAAGCTCATGATTTGAATTTGAAATGATTTTCAAGATAAATATGAGATGAGTTTAAAGGATATTAAATAATCGGTAAATGAATTTGAATGGGGATCCATATTGGATTCAAGTCTTTTGAATGAACAAAGCTTGGATATTCAAAGTGTTAAATTCATGAACAAGTAATCAATGTAAATAACATTTGAATAATCACATTTGATGTCAAAGGAAATAAGGTTCTCATTTGAATATTAAAGGACAAATAATTGGTGGTAAATTTGACCGATTTCAAATTAAGAACAATAGTGTGTGAGAAATTTGGTAAATTTCTTTATAAGCTAAGTTCGATTAGGCAACTCATGATCACTCATGAATGTAGCCTTTAAAAGGATTACTTGAATCCTATATTTGAGTTATAATTAAAGCACATGAGAATTATGATATATCTAAGTGCTTAGTCCTCGAGAATTGAAATGAAATTTATAAAAGGATTTACAATGTAATTAACTAGTTAAGCAATGGATATATACAAACTCTTTCAATAATCACTCAAGTCACACTAAGTGATACATTGAGTGAATCAATAAAAATCGATAATTTGAATTAGAGTTGTGATAAACTAAATGCTCATTTATAACCCAAATGATATTTGAGGATTGAAAAATTCAGCGCAATCCAAGTGAGTAATATTTTGAAATCTATAATGTCTACAACACCACTAGATTTGCAACACTCATACAAGCAACATAATTAATTAAGGCATTTTCAAATACACACCGCATGTGCTAAGACATAGAGATTTAAAGTGTAAATTTTAATATTTGAAAAGTAAATAAGTCAGATTAAATAAATACAAAATTAATCTCATGATTCAAACATAAAATTATATTATTAAATACACTGCGTGGGCCCGATACTATCAATGCTTAGATTCAATCGAGGAGGTGTGAGTTTTTTTCCTATTTAGTCTTAGGGTGAGTCACGATTAACAAAACCTAAAAATCTATTATGATAATTTCAACTTAGTAAAATATCGAGATGCTAATTCATCATAATGATGATCCGATCTTCTATTAGAGCTAACAGTTGACGATCTAAATTTCAAATATATTCAACTCAATCAATTAACTACCCGATGATGGTCGTGTTGAATAGTGATTTCAGGAGGATACTTTCATCAATAGTTGATTCTAATTCCAAATCAAATTAACTCAAAATTGAGTATCAATCTAAAACTACTTAAATGATACTATCATTAAAATTTTAAAGCAAAACTCAATCTATCCACCTTCAATTATTTATCGGTGACAAATTAAGAAAACTCTAACTCACAAAAGCTAATGTCAAATCAAGTGTTTTACTATGTTCACTCTCAAATCTTATGCTAGTAAGGGCGTGACCGTGTCCTCATTTGCGTGGTTTGGCTAGTAGGCTCCACAAATGAAGCGATTCTGATCGAGTCCTCGATCATATGGTTTTCCAATCGCTCCATTATATTATGATCACGATTAGCCCGTATGCTCCCATATCGCCATTTGAGTTGTGAATCATATGATATACTTGGGCAAATAGCCTAAACACCATCCCATCTACAAGGATTTTTAGGCACGTAACCCATGTGTTTGATAAGAATCCTTCGATCGTTGGTCAACTATATCCCGTGACTAAGTAAACTAGGGACCATGATAGCCCGTGATGACGGAACAATGGGATCTAGATCGCGTCATCATTCCCCAACCATCCACTTTAAGCTAATATTGATGAATTTCATAAATTCTTAATTCTAAATGAAATTTCAAAACTCACATGTCTCATTATATATTTGCATTAAGCGATCTAATGACTAGCCTTAATCAAAAAATTCTCTCACACTTATTGGAGAGGTAATTAACTATAGGGGCTTGCCTATAGGAAACCGGAACCGGATCTAAAGTTCTCACCAAATGAGGACGAAATCTCAGGTAGTGCCTTATCTACTATTCCATCTACATTAGAAAATTACACACTTTCAATCACTCTCTTCATTCATATTATAGAGACCTTGGCGAAGTTTTGAAGCCCACAAGTGTACATATTGTACTCCTAGAAAAGTGTAGCAAAACTACTCAAATCATATTGGAAAGCACTCAAAATAGTTTATAATACCATCTATATCCATGGGAAGTACACAATGCTTTATATATGAAAAAAAGCACACTCTAGAGTGTACATATTGTACTCTAGAAAACTATAACAAAACTACTCAAATCCTTTTGAAAAGCACTCAAAATAATTATAATATCATATAGATCTATAATTGGGAAGTACACAATACTTTATATATATAAGAAGAGTACACCCAAGATTGTACTCTGAAAAATTGATCTGAGAACAACTCAAATCTACTTGAAAAGCACTCAAAGCTTTGTAATATTATCTAGATCCATAATTGGGAAGTACATAATGTTTTATATGTGAAAAAAGTGCACTCTAGGGTGTATAGATTGTACTCTAGAAAACTTATACAAAACAATTCAAATCCTCTTGAAAAGTACTCTAGTTTATAATATTATCTAAATCTATAATCGGAAGTACATAATGCTTTATATATGAAAAAAAAAGAATACACTCAAGAGTGTACATATTGTACTCTTAGAAAACGTCTGATCAACTCAAATCTTCTTGGAAAGCACTCAAAATAGTTTATAATATCATATATCCATAATTGGGAAGTACACAATATTTTATATATCCCTAAAAGGAGTACACTCTAGAGTGTACTGATTGTACTCGAAAAAATTGATACAAAACATCTAAAATACTCTTGAAATTAACTCAAAGTAGTTTATAATATCATTTAGATCCATCATTGGGAAGTACATGTTGCTTTATATATGAAAAAATAGAGTACACCCTAGAGTGTACATATTGTACTATTGAAAAACTGGACCAAAATTACTCAAATTCTCTTAGAAATCACTTAAAGCAGTGTAGAAAATTTATATTTGAGAAAGGATTTCAAAGAAGATCACTAAATCCTCTTAGAAAGCACTCAAAATCCTAAACCCTAAAGTAAAATTTACTTCTTGGAGACTTTCTCTCCAATGATCATAAATTTGTTCTGCTTAATATTTTTTTTTCTTTTTAAAGTGCAAAAGGAATAAAAAATCACATATTTAGTCGAAGATTAATTCACTAATTAAAACTTGATCTATTCATTTTATTTTTTTTGAGTTTCTTGACTTCATAGAATTTGGAATGTCTTATCATGTATTATTAAGAGTAACAGTTTATTCCTCTTTAGTTAAAAAAAACTATAAAATCAAATACTATAGGAAAATGAGGCATTTTTGGTGACCTAAAACATTAATATATATATATATATATATATATATATATATATATATATATATATATATATATATATATATATATATATATATATATATATATGTATATATATATATATATAAAACAATTTCTAGTAGACTTTTTCTAGTAATTTTTTGGGGATTGTTCACCAAAACAATTTTGATTGTACTAGTAACTGCCAGAATGACTTGGCGAGTTTTTCAACGATAAGTATCAAAATTAATCTTTCAGGGATAAGTTGCATGAACCGAAACATCATATTATAATCAATCATAGACGCACTAAGATAAAACACCTAATTATTTATAACATCAACATAAACTCAAACTAATTATAGAATATAAAAATGTTCATTTCAAAACAATATAAAATAATTCAAATCAAATAATTATGACATAAAATAACAAAAATATTTATAAACACAATCAACTTTTCTCTCATCTCCTCATCCTCATTTTCTTCAACTACTTCTTCTTTTAGTTATTCTGTTGCTTGCATAGTGCTGCCACTCTACATGAATCACTATCTTACGATTAATTTATATGTTTAGCAAATGCATCCATCTATCATCTCATCACATTCTTAATATTATTTCCTAAATAAGATATTTAGTAGTACTAGACAACATACGCTACACCCTAAGAACGAGCCTAACTCATAAACTATCTTTTCTTGCCTCCTGCTATTTGGTGCAACAAATTAAAATAATCTTGCTACAAAGATGGCTCTTTTCCAAGAAATTAGCTTTGAATGTCCATTTTATCACAAGTTATGTTTTATCATAAATTAAATTAATATTTAATTAACCTTAATATTTATAATATCACTTATTTAATTTCGACCCAATCCTTAAATCTTTGAACTTCTCTTTCTTTCAGTCAGTTATCCTGCTAGATTTTCACAATATTGGGTTTTCATTCATTTTTTCAAGAGTTATGAATAGCTTCATAATATCCATTACATTTTGCTCCTAGCGAAGAAGGAAAAAAAATGAAACATTGAATTCCATTGCTCAAACCATTATCCTTCGTTCCCATTAATTTGTGCTTTTCTTGCAATAAGTTCATACTAGATGGTGCTGAGAAGACAATCTAATCTTAGTAAAATATGAAAATTACAATAACATATGTCAAAGCATCAGCAGGAGATTCCCTCCATTGCCAAGACATACATTTGAGCATATTGGTGCATGTATTTGCCTTAATTGGCTCTCAACAAAAGATCGATAAATTGCTGTAAATACAAGATATCATCTTTATTAATGACTTTGACGATAACAGAGTCTTCATCAACGAAAACTACCAAACTAACATTTACTCCCACATTCAACCTCCAATCACAATAGCCTACAATTTTTCACATTGACTAGGCATGAAGTAGATGTCTCGCTTTGGACATCAAAAGCAATATGCATGTTCTTTGGCTGCCAAAGATGGAAAAATCATCATTGCTCGACAATATAGCCGGCACAATAAGGCCTCCCCATCACTTGTAAAATAATGGCAATTTTTTAAACTAAGTATGGTTAGAAGCTTAATTAGGTAATTAAGTATTAATAAAAAAATTTAAGAATATGTATAGTCAGTGGTCGTACCCATCGCCAGGCGTGGTGGCGCTGTCGAAGTCACGAGCTTACTTGCGACTAGCTCACTAGGCGATGGCCCCAATACCTCGGTTTGTTCAGCCATTCCGCGCGATTCCCTCACTCTCGAGCTGGCGAACATCCCGTCCGGCCGGTTCTGAAGAACTTGAGGATGTATCTCAATTGCATTGTCGTCTCCCTCGAGAAATAAACTTGTTTTCTTGGAGATGGTTCGACATTTGACACTTTTCTCTCTCATATAGAGGGTTTGAAGCCAACATTAGCTTCAAGAGATTCTAGTGGATCCATTTTGTTTGGGAAGTTACAGGCGGTCGACTTGTTTTTGACATCCTCGTTGTTATTTGTAAACTCACGGTAAATCCCTACTTCTATCAATTTATCTGAGAATGGTATGTATGGTAGGAATTTGAGTAGTATTTTTTGACTTTATTTGGTTTGAAGTCAGTTAAGTAGCTATATAGTTTGTTTAGCAAGAAGAATTTGTTTGTGATCCTTTCTATGGAAGCATTAAGTATCGATAAGCGATTTCAAATACAGAATTTCGTCTTAAGGTTAAATCATTTTTTAATAATTATGAGAATCTTGCATTGATAAGCACCACCACTCTAAAATTATTATTGGGTGATTTATAGCGTAATATCTCCGATGGCGTTTAGTTACACTTGAAATTCCGTCAATGTTGGTTATGTTAAAGTGGAAGATATTACATCCATTGATATAGTAATAGATATGTTAACGGATACCCATTTCATCGCACAAGCACCTCCAATTGATGAGTTGATTTAGTATATTCAACATTTTATTATACTTGTAATAATTAATATGATAATTTGTTGCTCAACTTATAAGTTATATGGCGGCGATGATGATATCTGGATGAGCATATTCCTAGTCTTTATGAAGATGAGTATCGGTATGATAGTAGCTCTTGATAGAGATATTAATATTTACCTTAGAATTAATGCTTGAGAATATATCATGTCTCTCATTTTATATTATGAGAGTCATATGTTGTCCACTATTAGTATATGATGTCACTACGAAAGAGTGACAACGATTTCTGATGGCCCATAAAACTACCTAAAAATTATGACCTTGTTGAAGGTATGTTTATGAAGTGCAATTTGTAATTTCTTTGTTGGATGGTGCATAGTAAATAATGTTCAATTCCAAAGCTTACCTCATTAGAAGAACTACGGTTTATGTGACGATAGTCTACAAGACCACTGAAATTGGCTTGCATTGTAGTAGCGGCACTTTGCTTGGAGAATATCAAGTTGGTGAAAATCATAAATGTGTATTGCGTGCATTATCGGCATTTAGTTCAAAATTCATAGCGTGCTTCATTATACATGATTACGAATTGATCTAAAGATTATAGTAGAATGGAGTCAAAATTTAATGTTAAAGTTTTGTATATGAAAGCTTATGCAAGCGTAAAACAATAAATCAATATTCATTTTAAGAGTCATAGAACTCTTCTTTATATGGAATTTGTAGTACTTTACACAGTAAATTCAATCTACCACTATCATTTCTAGAGACTTTTTTTTATGGACCTTCAATAATGGGATGGAATAGTCGAATAATTGACGATATTTTTTTGTTGGGCAAGTATGTCGTTTAATTTTTTAATATTAGAATATAATAATGGATTGTTTTCAGCTTTGCTATTGTGGAATAGAATGTTGATTCATTGGTTGTGGTTCTTCTTTGTTTGCATGATGTGTTTTTAATAGATGTGATTTGTGCATAATATCGATAAACATTTAATGGATGCAAAGAGATTTTTTATTTAATTGTTTACATTTCGTGAAAATTTTAAAATATTTATTTGGGATTGGTGATGTTGAGTTTCTATGCCAAAGATGTATATGGTAGGTAATATTATGATATTAGTTCAATTTTAATGTTAGATATTAAAATGTTAAAGAAGAATACAATTGGCTTGTAGAGCATGATTGTAAAATGGTCCCTTTTATGGTGGTATGCGTTATGGGACAATGATGACGAATGCATCTAAGTGTTTTAATGGTGTAAAAATGTGGTTTTAAATTTAGCTTTAATCATTTTATCTATTACAACTTTAGCCTTGTTCATAAAAATGGTTATCCATTTCTACTAAAGAGCAAGTCGATTGTCATTTATACTCAAGGATCTCATTTACAACATAAAGGGAAGCTAGGCATTTTGAACGTAAATATCAACCCATTAGATTTTTTTGACGATTAGATCATTGAGTTGATTTGCTAGATAATGGCCTCTGATTGTAATTGTGGCGAAACGATCATATATCATTGTCCATGACCACATGTGATTGATTGGGATTTTGGGTTGAACCATCTCACATGTGTGTGCATTTACACTCTACAGTATAAGATGACATACATAAATGAATTTCATACTTTACCGGTCGTTGATTATCTCTTAGTGTAGAGCATGGATTAGTCGGCGTTACCACCTAACTTGAAGGTGACCTCATACGAATAGATTCAAAAACAATGGATAAAATGTAGGTAGCGGTAGAACTTGTAGCATATACAAAAGCATTTTCACTGTCATCATTTCATAATAATAACGTGTACATTTTCCAATAGGATAATGATCTTTCTCTTTTGGTTATCTTGCTCGCAGATTTTACAATATTAACACTATTATATTTGTGCTTCTTTTTCGGCATGCATGGCAGAACCGCCCTAGGCGTCGATGGGCGTAGCCACCCACCATTGGAACTACCTGCGTTCATCTAGTATTCTCCCTGCTTCACCCGAGCATCAAAGTTGATTTTATTTTTATTTCGCTAAGTACCGCTTTTTATTTCTACATATTATTTTTTTTTGCAGAAAGCACAGACATACGCGATCACACTTGCTTATGTCAAGGAGTGGCCCATCACGCGTATCACGATTCATCCACAGCTGGGAAAGCGGCAGCCCGTGTTGTTAGCCTACGCTTCATCCGCTTAGATCATCATTTCACACCGCCTTTGAGAGATGGTCTCCGTGACCAATACCTTCCACCTTGCAGTAGGTGATGATCGGACGCCCGTGACGGGGCGATGATCCCGACTACGTTGATGGGCCACCTATCATAGTCCAATTTGATCAGGGAAGAGATGGGACACACCGGCCCGATTGCAATGATTTGTTGGGACGACACCCTTACCGTATGATGTATCATGATCCGATCCCACAAATCGAATCGACATTCGTGATGGGTCGCACACGCGCATGCATGCCACCGAGGTGGCTCGTGTGGACTTTCTACAGGAGTCATACACCGCCCGAGCAGAGGAGTTCTTCCATCACTTTGCGTTTATATTTTATTTCTAATCGTCGCTTCTACCTGATACTTAATTCGAGGTCCACCTAGATTTACCACTCTCGGATGACCGGATTCCTTTAGCATGATGTCTATGGGTGGAGCAGCTTAGCTCATCTAGGGAGTCGACGAATGACCAGCCCAACAGGCCAACATGGTTTGCCTACACCTCCTTCAGATTTGGGCTTGGGAGCATATTCATGTGCACCGACTCTACATGTTCCATATCCACTGAAGCTTGTCTCAAAGATTGGTGAGGTATGTGTTGTTAATTGCACTTTCAAATTATGCGCCTTATATATATATTTAAATTATTTTCGGTGATGGAATGAGAAGTATGTTCATCGCCAGCCAATGGAGAATGTTGCGTACAAAATGAGCTAGATGGCTTGCAACAAACAGTTGGATCTGCAAATAACACTTTAGTTCAAATATCTATAATGCGATTATGTTTTAACATAATTTTACTATAGGTGTGATCCGGGAGCCGCATAAAGGAGCAGATCACAAAGACATCTATCGATACATGCTCCAGCTCTAACATATGAGAAGACGAGCCCTCTTATCGATGAAGAGGGTTGAATGGCATTTACCGATAGAGTGCGCCACCGGCCTTTATTCCCGTGAGTAGATATACCCCTGACCCTAGTAAAAAAGGGTCGATGGTCGGGTAAAGCGGATGTCGACCGGGTTGATTACCACTAGTCACATTTCGCTAGAGAGGCGAGGGATTGCCTCATCGAGGGCCTAGATGTGGATGTGAAGACACCTATTACCAAGACATGTGTCTCAAATCGTGGCTTCTTCAGATTTAATCGTCACCGACAGATCCTCCACCACTTACTATGCCGTGAGCACCAATGAAACGTATTTATAAGTTCCGATATAATTATTCATCTAATTCAATATTTATGTAAGTGGTAATTTTACATACTATTTTTTGTGTGGAGCATATCGCGACTGGGACATCTTTCACCATACTTGTCGGTAGATGATCACCCTTACGGATGTGGATGTTGATGAGCCGAATATGCAAAGACTGGATGCGGTACATATTGGTGACACATATACGACGGGTGCCAAAGGGTGTCACACCATGACCGAGCGTCGCCATCTACTCACGATCCAGTCCTTCTAATGATGCCGATCCGTGTCCTTCTACATATCAACCTACATATGAGTCGCAACCACCTATCTTCCCACAGTGATGATATGACGACACCGCCGAGGATCTTGCAGAGGGCCACCATCACCGCGGATCGCCCATCTTGCACCACCAAGACATACTGAGTGCGATTCCACCTGAACGGAGGAAGACAGCACGATAGGGTTTAGGACAGATACTTTTTGTGTACTACATTTTATTTATATATTTCATTACAAACTTGAGAGTCATGTACACATTAAATTTGGTTATGTCATAATGAACTTCTTATTATTCGTCCTTTCAAATGAATTAGTTAACTTCATATGATTGTCATCCATTAAACTATTATCAACTTGATGCGGTCCAACCATTTCAAGTTTAAAGCACTTTCTTTTCTTTGTTTTAAAGTAGGTTTATTACTCTATACTTTTAAAAGAATAAAAATTTAAGAATTAAGATTTGTTTGATGAGTATGGAACTCTATGTATATGCGAAAATCCTGGTTCTTTATAGCCCTAATCCGACGGCATTTATCTCACATAAATCACACCTGTAAGCGCCGCCAATTAGGTTAACGACTTCACACCTTTAAAAAAATAACTGTCGACTTCTGGACGTGCCACAGTCGACGATGCGGCTACCACTAATGGGCGACTATACTATTCTTAAAATTTTTTTATTAATACTTAATTACCTAATTAAACTTCTAACCATACTTAGTTTAAAAAATTGCCTAAAATAATTTGTTGGCAAATCAATATCGGCCCTCAAATTGAAATATCTTCGGTCGAAAGACCAAGTGTGAGACGAAGCGAGATCAAAGTTGCCGCGTCGCCACCCAAGAACCCACCGGATCAAATTCTTGCTTCAAAACATCGTAGTCACGGGACAAACATAGTGAAGACGTCCCCGAAGTCGATGATAACCCATACGGCCGAGATGATATTGTGAACGCGGAGCTCGAGATGGAGAGCGAGTGGAGCCTGCTATTCCTTGGAGCGATAACTAGTAAAACGTTGGGATGTTAGGGTTTTGGATGATGGGTGTGGACCGAGAAGAAGGATCGGGAGCCAGGGATCCCAAGAGAACAGGTTGTTGAGGGATTGGCCATAAGTAGTGAGACAAGAAGAGAATTTTTCCAGCCGAGCCGGGAAACGAGGAGAGTTAGACCTCCACCCATACCCAAAATGCAGAACGGGCAGTCCAGCTCGAGTTCGATCCAAAGCTATGCCGAAAGTACCGTCTCCGTCAAGGAGAAGGTCTCGGCCATGGTTCCCTCGCTATGCCACCAACGTAGGAGTAGGAAAAACTGTTGCATAATCAACACAAAATTTTCTTTTTAATTTTTTTGCTAAATTAATAAAACATATAATTAAATGGCCATTACCTGACCTAATTAAATAATAAGCCTTAAATTTTTTAATAATATATCAATTATTTAATAAGGGATCTACGTACGGAACACATAATTCAATCTATATATTTATGTATAATATCTCAATTTTAAATATCACATTAAAATATTATCATCATTAATCATTTTATATATAAATTTATATAAGATGTATATAAATCTATTTATTTTAATTTATATAAAAAATTTCAGGTTTTAACTTACTAATCATCCAATCTTACTTCCAGGAAAAAATTAACTCCAGGATTTTGAATCATATTTTATGAGAGTATATATACCCATTAAAGATTGGCAGGTCAAGTTTGAAGAGGATAAAACGTACTCCAAAATATAATAATCTTAAAATTTTTTATGTTTAATTTAAATTAAAACAAATATAGAATGTAATTTAAATCTTTAATGAATTTTAAACTCATTCTATCTTTGGTAGTGTTTTTTAAAATTGGCTAATTTAAATCAAATATCACCGACTTCGGCTCCTCGTTATTTGACTGCCACAACTTTATATTTTTTTATTTTTTATTTATTTGACTGCCACAACTTAATGTCGCCCAACTCTCACTTAGGGCTCGTTTGAATAAACTTTTTTTTAAGTGCATTTTAAATTTTAAAAGTGAAAATATATTTATTTTGACTGTTTGAATCGGCAACTTCATTAAAAGGAGTTTTAACACAACTCCGTTTCGACCCATTTTTTGAAAGCTCTGTGAGAAGAGCTTTCGCACTGGTCCGTGATTTTGCTGAACAAAAAATTGTATGGACCCTTACATGTTTTGCCGAATAAAAGTTTAGTGCTTTTAGTCTTTTACTTTATTAGTTATAACTTCAATTATAATGAAATTGTCACTTATTTTAGGAAGCACAAAACTTCCAAATATTAACCTAAACTTTTCAGCCATGAGTTGCAAAATGAAAATTTTATCAAAAATTTTTTTAAATCAACTTTTAAAAAAGCTCACATTGAGCTAAGCGAACCCTTATTGATACTATGGGCGACATGTCATATTTCATCAAGAGCAAATACTATTGTCATTGTACTTTATATTTATTTTATTTTATTTTCAAACTAAATATAAAAAATATATTTTTACTTCTAATTAAAATTTCTGAAATATTTCAAATATAGTATATATTTCAATTACACTGACTTTTTTATACTGTATTCCTTCTTGGTATTTGAAAAAAAAAGCAGCCCATAAATTATAAGAAAGTTTGTCTATATGGAAAAAAAATTCATTGATAATTAAGTTATGTTAAATTTGAAGAATATATATTTCAAATAATTAATTTTTTAAATTTTATTGACAGATTTATTTTGCAATTGCTCAAATTGATATTTACTAAAGATTAACATTGATTTACTACGAAATAAAATATATAGAGTTCACAATTGAATAATTATTTTAAAACCAGCATAAACCGTCAGACAAATTTTAAAAGATACATATTTTAAAATTAATTAGCAAAAGAAGCAAGAATATAAAATAATTTAAAAGGTGTAGACAATTTTATTTTTTAAAACTGTGTCATATAATATATAAATAATTAATTAAAATTATATTATTACACATTTACTTTTTTTTTAATAATCATTTTATAATATATAATTTATTTTAGATTAATTTTATTAAAAAATAAAACTTAATTAAATTTTAAATTATATAATAATAATTTAATTATAAAATTTATATTCAAATTGAAGAAAAAAAAAGATCAGAAAAGTCAGATTAAGAAATAAATATTTTGTAAAATTGTTCAAATAATTAAAAATAATAATGCATCATTTTTGAAATTTGAAATAATATAATATATATTTTAATTAATTATTTATGTATATTATAATATAATTTTAAAGTATATATATATATATATATATATATATATATATATATATATATATATATTCATTTAATTGCCGGTATTTTTAGCCTACGTGACATGTAGGCAAAAAAACGTGCATTCCACATAGGATGAAAAAGGTTTTATAAAAGAGTATTTTGATCCTTTTTTAGTTATTTTATAATATTACTTTTGTCACCAATTAATTTTAGAAATATGCGTCTTTTAAAATTTGTCTAAAACTTACTTAATCGTTTCCATCATATTATTTCCTCTTATTTTCTGACTTCAAAATTTTCAAAAAAAAAAAAAAGTTCTATTGACAAGAAAGAAGAAGATGAAGAGAACGTGAATAAAATTCACATTTTGGTGAAAATGTGACATCAATTTAAGATTTATGAAAATAAGTTTACGTTTATGTTCCTAAGTAAATTTTATTTATCAAATTTTTTATTTAGAAAAAAATTAAATATGATGCTCTTTTAAAATTTAATGGATCAATAAAATTATAAGTTAGTGATCATTGAACTCAATCTCATAAAATTTTCAGTCCATTTCGATATCAGATATTTAAGTATAAATTTAATTATTATAACGTTTGCAATAAATTTTCATCAAAAAATTCAAATTGAAGAAAAAAGATCAGATAAATCAGATTAAGAAATAAATATTTTGTAAAATTGTTCAAATAATTAAAACTAATAATGCATCATTTTTTGAAATTTGAAATAAATATAATATAGATTGTAATTAATTATTTATATATATTATAATATAATTTTAAAATATCAAAACCAGCTTATAATTTTTTTTCAGTCAATTGCCCTTTAAAGGGTATTTTTTTGCTACGAGGATGCAAAAAAAAAAGGTTTTATAGAAGAATATTTTGATATTTTTTTTAGTTATTTTATAATATTACTTTTGTCGCCAATTAATTTTAGAAATATGCGTCTTTTTAAAATTTGTCAAAACTTATTTAATCGTTTTCATCATATTATTTCCTCTTATTTTCTGACTTCAAAATTTGAAAAAAAAAAAAAAAAGGTTGAGACCATACGAATGTGTGTGATGAATGTTGAGCGATAGCATTCAATCTCGGGATAAGAAGTAGACACCAAATATCTCTAGTCAAATTTAACTCAAAACATTAAAATAAATCTTCTGTAAGCGTAAAATAGCACATAAGATTTCGCAATATAACATTGATTACTTCATATTACAACAAATTTAAAATTTTTTAAAATAATTTACAGTTCAATGCATCATAAAATACTTTGAAGAGAGGTACAGTTACATATTAAGGCAAAAAATAACGTTAAAATTTTTTTTTAAACTAAGCAAATAAATAATTTGACTATCTCATATAAGATAAATTAAAATTTAACGAGAAATTGGGGTTGTACCTAATTTCACCCTTGCATGAAAATATAAATAAAATTATATAATGAGACTTTGGCACTTATTGAAGAACTATCTAAGTTTTTCTAGTTGATAGCTATTTTAAGTACCTAGGAAACTCTTGACAAGTTCAAAATAGAAGAGATTTTGAGAAAAAATTTCTTTAAAGAATTCTCTGTCGAGTTATTTGGATAATTTTATAATAAATTCTCTTCAAGATCAATAGCCCGTGTTGAATCAAAATTTATTCAGGAACAATAGTAGAATCTCATTGACAAATGTGACAAAAATGTAAGAGAATAAAAAAGAGAGAAATAAATATTATTTACAAAGCTCGGAGACTTTTTTATAGCCAAAAAATACAAGATTCTAGGTAATAATATATATATTTTTTAATGTCTGCTACTTATTATTTAACCTCTTATTTATATATGTTAAATTTGAGGTATAACTCTATAAAACGATTACATTCAAAGAGAATGAAAAAAGTAAACAAAGATGCCTAATGAAACTCTTTACAAGTTCCAAATTGAAACGTGATAAAAAAAAATTGCAAAGAATTCTCTATTGAGTTGTTTTGGATAATTTTATGATAAATTCTTTTAACATGATTAATAGCACATGTTAAATTCAAATTTATTCATAAACATTAGAACCTCATTTTCAAGAATGACAAAAGATATTCATAAACATTAGAACCTCATTGACAAGAATGACAAAAGATAAAAGAATAAAATTGGGAGAGAGATAAATATTAACTTGAGAGCTATGAGATTTATTAAAGTACAATAGTTGAGATAATGATTTTCTATGTGCCCATCTAACCCCAATTTATGGTTCAAATTTGGCAATAACTCTATTGAATAGATTACATTCATAGAGAATAAATAAATTACACAAAGATGACTAATGAAAGCTTGCCATAAAATGAAGGTTGGCTAGCTTGTATCTATCAATTATATTGGATAAATATGACAGTTTCCAAATAAGGAGAGGGTCCTTCAATCACATGACTTCACTATGGCTAGAGCTCTGTGTAGTCATGCAAATTATTTTGGACTATTCGACTAATTGGCTTCTATGGTTTTAACTTCAAACATATATATATATATATATATATATATATATATATATATATATATATATATATATATATATATATATATATATATATATATATATATATATATATATATACTAGACATCATGTGCCAATTGGATCCTAATGACAAGTTTATCTTAGCAATGACTTCTTCTAGTTAGCCAAGGCTAAACTTGACTCACCCAAGTGAATTTCATTTATTTAAAGAGTTCAATAGCAAGTTGATTTGGTGAGTTCATGAGTTGATGAATAACTTTATGTGACTTGATTACTTCTCACTATGTTATATAAGTAATAATTTTCTTTGGTGATTTGAGCTTGTTAAAATTTTTTGCAATTAGTTCAAACACTTGTGTTTTTTAGAGCTTATGTTAACAATATGATTTGATTGACTTAACTCAAACGATAGTGATTATCCATTATTTTTTATTTTAAAAATTTTTAAATATGAGAATAAGAATTTCAAATTAATTTTTGTTATTTTGTGGAGCTTGATTGTTTCAATTAAATAGGGATACACTATTGACTCAACTCTCGATTACATTGATTGAGCTCAACAATAACCCGATTGGGGTCAAGGGGCGGTGCCCTCCTATTCAAGGGGTTTGGTGGTGAAGCTCTCGAGTATCTTGCCTAAGCATGTTATTTGCGATTGCCTCAATGTTGTGAAACAAAGGGTTTGCCTAAGAGAAGGAAAAGCCAATACCTCAAAGACTAGAGGTCAATCTTTGTGGTGCCGATTTATGAGAATTCTCCAAAGAGATAGATGAGTTAGTACGTTGGCGTTGTGGAGTAGCACCATGACACTAGAACGATGCATAGAAGCTAGATTGGTGGAGCAACCAACACTTAACCACTACTTTTATTGCATCATGACGCTACAAAATAGAAGAGTCAATTTTCAATAACAAATTAACCTATTAAAAAATCTTGGCCTTGATATGTTCTAAGTTATATTCATGATTTAAAGACTCCCATAAATATTTAACTAATTTTTTGAGTTGTGCTTGCAAGGCAATTCACCAAAAAAATTTTTTTATATAATTTTAATATAAGATACCATGGTGCTCAGCTTCTACAACATTTATATTTTAGACAACCAATTCACCCTCTCTCAATGTAGGAGGATTCTATGTCAATAATCTCATAACATTCAATATTTAAATGAAAATCAACTAAAGTGAAATCTCTAGTTTCACGATGTAACTCAACATAGTTGTCATATGTAATGGCATGTCCAAATTTGAGTTGGAACTTAAGATGCAAGCGCTTTAACCTATTGGTTGAAAGCAAGAAGTCTTAGATTCAAGGCCTTGTATATACATTGTGCATGTGAGTTTGAAATTAAATTCACTCAAATGTTCCACTAAAACAAATTAGAATTTGAGATGACAACTTAGGAGTCAAGTCATGGATAAATGGAATATTACAAAGGTTTGAAATATTAGGCATATCCATTTGTAAATCAAAAGTTAATATAAAAGATATTTATAAAAATAAAATAATTAAAATTCACTAATAAAAAAATTACAAAAACAACAAACTTCTTCAAGCAACGAATAATTGATAGATTTTATATCAAAGTTACTTA
Organism: Cymbidium sinense; assembly: GCA_021442155.1. Classification (NCBI taxonomy): domain Eukaryota; kingdom Viridiplantae; phylum Streptophyta; class Magnoliopsida; order Asparagales; family Orchidaceae; genus Cymbidium; species Cymbidium sinense. The sequence goes on from CM038225.1 coordinate 63,153,191, forward strand.
CTACAAAAAAAATCTATCAATAACCGACCATCACTAATTTTGTTAGTATTTGTGAAAAAATCCTTCATAATTTTTTGATAGTAGAATATGTAACTTCTTATTTTTTTAGCAAATATCATAAATGGTTCACAACCTACATCACCATCATCTATATTTTGTATTTTAACTTAATATAACTCCATAGTAACTATGAAATTTCAATCCATAATCCACAATTTAGTACATATTTTGCATCTTAACCAAATATAACTCCATAGCAACTATGAAATTTCAATCCACAATTTAGTACATATTTTGAATCTTAACCTAATATTCGCTTTTAAGGGACTAAATCACTAAACTTTCTTGCATGCAACTAGCATAATATTAAGTCGTAAGTATTAAAAAAAGCTACAAAAATTACTTAATATAATTAACATTTAAAAAAAATGTATGATTTGTTAAATCAAGTTTGAGTATGTGGCCCTGGTCAATACAAATGCATAGCTAGTAAGGTCGAACTTTAAAACTTTGGATTTATTGCATTAAAAGTATGATGTAAGATCATTTATAGCAAGCGGCTATTTCAAAACTTAGGTTAATAGAGAAGGCTTAGCTAAACTTTGTAATGGTTTAATCACTTTAGATCCATGTGGTGTTTATTTTGGATGTAGGGGACTATGCGATCATAGGGGTACTTATTGAAGTGATCGATATGACATTGAGATATGATCTACTATCCCAATAGATAGAGGCATCACCCTTCAATGAACCTAGTCACCTAATAAGGACTCTAAGGCATGATGGGTCTTTGAATGTATTAGAAATTTTTTCCGCTTTATATGGATGACTAAAATATGGTTTATATTAAACCATGTTCTAAAGTTCCCTATAGAGGCAAGCCTCCATAGTTAATTACATCTTAAGGAAGGTGAATTCCTTAGGAATGCTCTCGATTAAAGTAGACAATTAGGGTCTCCAAAGATTTTAAGATTAGACTATCAAAGGATTGGTTATGTTTAGAAAATTAACGAGAAAGTTTAAATGGAGAGACCTATTTTGGAAGCCAAAAGGAGTATGATACTAAGAAGTCTAATGAGCATTCCAATCTATCTTATGGTTGGGCATTATATATTTGAAAGTGAAGAGACTTATATATTTTGAGTTGAAATTTTATTTGATTACCATGGCTTATAATCCAAAGAACATAAGATTATGAAAATGCTTAAGAGGTGAGGATTTATGCTTGTAGCAAGGAAACATCTATCTCGATCCTAAATCTAAAGAGCTTTAGCATAAGCTAAAGCATAACTTAAATCTAAGCAAAGATGGGCATAAGGTTTACATCTATAAGAGAGGGTATACCCACATTTCTGGGCTTACAATGCTGGAGTGGCTACTAGCTAACTCCTCCTATGATTTTAAAATCATGTGGCGGTCATATGAAGTTGCAAGATAGTTGTGTGCTATTTATTTAGAAAGAGACTAAAGTCCTTAAACCCACTCAGTAGGAGACTAGAGTATGAGTGGTATAAGTAATTACTTAATCTAATGCAAAATTTTTTCAAATTTTATTTAAATTTTGACACTTTATTTTGACAAAGGCTTTAGGATTTGGATGCCTATATGCATGATAAAAGTAGAGTATTGGCTAAATCAATGAGAAGGAGTGTTTTCCACCACAAGGAATGCCCTCACATGTCAAGCATTCCCCTATCATGCAAGGATGAAAATTCCATATCTTCAAGAGTGAGACAATATGATAGGCATGTTATGAAACATTCAACCATTTAACTAAGAGGTTGCAAAATCTTTTAATTATCTTATTTAATGCCTAGGATTTATGGTGAGGTTATGAATTATTTAAAATTTAGTTATGAGTGAATAATTGGAGTAGAAAAATTAATTATTCTCTAAGAGCCTTATCACATCCAGCCACACATTAAAGCATCAATCATAACAAACTATATAAAAACATGCTATTTATAATGCATAATTTTAAACGTAACATCAATCAATTTTATAAAACTAGCATTAAAAAAATAAGAGGCGGTCGGTCGGTACCACCATACTACTAAAAGGAAAGATGGGTATCCGAAGCTCCAACATGTACAACCCAAAATTATAAAATAATAATTATAATTTATAATGAATGAATGCCATTGGGGTCTCCATTCTTCACTCTTCATGTCTTCATTTCTTTTCTCCTTGCTTCTTTGATTTAGTAGGTTTCAAGGCATCACATGGCACCTTAGGACAAAGCCTTCTAGCCAATGCTCATCTTAAACTCCTATAGCACTAATCCTAATTTTTAATATAAAATTATATTAAAAAAATCAACTACACACAGAATGAGGTTAGCTAAACATACATACATTCCCAAGTAATTATATTTATGATTTGGATTTAGCACCACGCACATAGGTAACCAAGCCCACTTGTCCTAACTTAGATTATTCTTAGGGGCTTAAGCAACCTGAAAGAGAGCATTTGTACTTATTTTAAGCACCCTTTAAGCATAATCCCCTTTAGAAAATAACATTAGGCTAACAACGGTCTAACATCCAATCTATAAAATATACACTTTAACATCCAGTCTAAAATATTACATCACAAAATAAAACATACACCATATCATGCACCATCATGATATAGAACTATAAGTGGTGACTTAATTCTAATGTGTGTGTTGAGGCTTGTGTGGTATGTCTTACTAGGCATTAGAGTTGTGATTTTCTAAGTTTGGAAAGGTTTAATTTAACATGAAACGTTGGTTTCACTTGAAGTTGTTTAATTGATTTGGGAATTTTAATTTATATTTTCTTTTGTTTCATATGAATACACTTAACAACTAAGTTTTATAAAAGCGAGAAGAGGATTATCCTCTTTCATCCCTACTTTAAAGCCACTTTTTTAAAGCATGTTAATTGATTTAGTTCTCTTTAGTGAATGTCTTATTAAATGATTTAATTAATCTTAAGTTTAGGTTCACCTTAAATGATCCTATTCAATAATAAAGATATCTTAAGATTAACTTGATTGAACTACTACTATATGACATATATTAAACCATTTCTTTCCATCACACATAACATGCATGTGATTAAATCCTAGGTGTATCTATACATGCAACATATTTTAGCACACTTAAATGATGAATGTATGTGTACATTTGAATTTTATTTTATTGATTGAATTATTTAATATGTGTAAATTTAAAGCTCTATCAAAATTCTTATACAAAAGTACATAAGAATGAAATTAAATAGTGCGTGTCATTGTTCCGGAAAGTGAGGTAATGAAATGACCTCCTTGGGCTACTTAAAGCCTCATTATTCGGGATGTCCGGACTATATACCCATTTACATTCAAATATATGTAAATTTGCATACATAAACATAGGAAAGAAAGCTCCAAATCACATGATTAAATAATTCAATCACTTGAATGAATATGGATGCATGAATTTTTAATATAAAAGAGGGATTCTCATTCTTTAGTCACATGTACACACACATGTATGAAATCATAAACAAATATATGCCATTATTGAACCAGTGAGGAATAATCAAATGACCTCCTTGGGGCTACTTAAGGCCTTGTATTCCCAGGATGTCTAGACTATATACTTATTTATTTAGATACATATGAATGTATAAATAACTAAAAGAATGAAAATCATGCAAAACTTGTATTTTGTTTAATTGAATTATTTATTATATGAATTAAGATTTATTTAAATTCTAATATTAAAATAAATAAGAATGAAATCAAATAGGTACATGTCATTGTTAAATTAGGGAAGTAAGGTAATCAAATGACCTCATTGGGGCTACTTAAAGCCTCGTGTTCCCGGGATGTCCGGACTATATACCCATTAACATTCATACTTATAAAATCAACATATTAATAAAGGAAAGAAAGCTTCACTTCATACACTTAAGTTATAATAACATGCATTTATTATGTATTTATAACTAGCATCGTAACATACATTATTATTCATTTATAGACTTTTGGAAAATACATTTGGATTTAATAGTGATGATAGCCATATATATTAAATTAAATCAACGCAAGCTTCACATAAAGAAAATCTCATTTGATTTAATTAATTTTGAAAAGAAATGAATGTATGAAGTCAAATGACATACCATATTTAACATGATTTGAAAGAGAGCAATCAAATATAAGCATATGATTCATTCAACCAAATTAATTCTTAAGGATAATCAAATCAAATAAAATTGTTTAAAGCAAATCAAAGCTTTATTTATTAATTAAGTTTTGGGATTTTAATTGAAATTAAAGAAGAGAAAAATATTTGTTGTTTTATCCCATTTCCATGTTTTTTAATTAACTTGGTTTATTGAAATATGATTAAGTTGATTTTATGAGTTAATTAGGTTATAATATGCATTAAACCTATTAATTAACCCTTCCTTATGTTGCTTTAATATAATCACTTAAAAATTATGAACAAACATGATATGCACATATAATGGGAATTAAATCGGTAATGATCCTAAGAAATAAATAAAGGGGCCTAATGCAATTGGCTCAAAATTAATAGTTGATTATGTTAAGAAACTTAATTAATTACTCTTATGGTTTTCCCATACATGTGGACTAACCATAACTTCATTAAACTCCTTTAGGTTATCAAACACTGAAAAATCAACCCCAAGATTTCATTTATTAAGTTCTAATGTGATTATGATTTCAATTTTAATTAATTAAGCCATTTGGTTAACTAATAAATTAAGCCTTAATTAATTTGATTTTTTTTGAAAAGAGAAATGAACTTAGGTGAATAGGTTAAGAAAGAGGTCTCACACTATCCCTTGGTTCATTCATTGTTGAGGAATGATTAGAAAACTTAATTAACAAATTTATAACTGTTCATGGGATTAATTAATTTAAAAGAGTAATTAGGGCCTAACTAGTCATTTTATCTAATTAATTACGTAATAAATCCCAATAAAGTCATGGGAGGTAGAGGTCATCCCATTAAATTAACTCACAAAGTTTGGGATTAATCATTTAAGTAATTAATGAGTAATTAAGCTAATTAATTTTTCAATTAAATCTTAATTAAGCCTTAATTACTATTCAAAATTAATTAAAAACATTTTAATAAGTTCTCTTTTGAAATACCTTTAAAATGAGCATTTATTTGCCCTTTTATGATTTTTTTATAATTATTTATGATTCTAGAAAGTTTTAGCCATTAAAATTAATTAAGCCTAATCCATTGGCGTCGATGCAACGCTTTCCATGTGACCCCTTGGAATTGGTTATTTAAACTTATCCTAGTCGGCTTGCATGGAGGAGGTGAAACATGCTTTCTTCGTGTGTTGTCCGATCTAAGATCGACGTCCATGATTAATCTCGTGACGATAAAGGATAAAATGAGATAATTCTATCGAGATATAATCACGATCGTCCGTTTCAATCACGTGGAATAGAAGGTGCGTGATTTACCAACATGCGCGAGGAGAACGAAATTTGTCTCGCCATTGCTCATGTCCAAGTCACCGAAGCTTGGATCGATCGATCCCACACTGTGCGAAGGATCCAAAGGGATCCAATGTCGATCGCGTGGGGTGAATATTTTCTTCAAAAAGCTCTAACTCATTTTCATACAAGGATCAATTTCAATGGTATACCTCACTAGAGCTCAAGATCGGTGCCAAATCCGATTGAGGAAGCTTTGTCTAGTAGAGATGAGGTCATGCTAATCAACACAAGCTCCAATTTGAGGTGGATAGCTCGGAAGGACAACACCCAAAGCGTAGGTGATCGGCGTTGATCGAAGTCGCCAGTCGGAGGCTCGAAAGGTGATTCTTTCTCAACTACCTCAAGGATGGTTTGTGCAAAGTTAATTGCACTTTGGTAGAATGGAGCAAATGGGATCAAAGGGAGTGCTCCACTTGAAGGAAGCGAGAGTGGGGATTGAGGTGAGCTTGGGAGCTTGGGATTATCTAGGGCTCATCTTGCCAATGTGGGATTGAGTGGGAATGGGGTGTATACCCCTTCCCTGGATCGGATGACTCAAGCTAGTTTGGCTTCTTGTGGATGCTTGGCCATGGGTGGTGGCTAGGAATGGCGGGGATTCTCCTTAGGTGGTTCGAGTTGAGGGCCAAAGAATGGGAGGTGGTTGCCAAGGGGATAGTGGGTGTCCTTGGTGATTTCAATGCTCCAAAAGGGGAGGTGTGGTGATTTCACCTCCCCATGGGTCATGGATGACCAACAATGCCAATGGGAGAGTGCCAAGTGGTTAAGGAATGAAAATGACCACTTACATAGGTGATTTACCTCATGTGACACCCCCAAGGGTATCTTGGTCATTTGGTATTGGATTTAATTTGGGCAGATTTGAAATGAGTCAAAAGTGGGTTAGCATAAATTTCATGTCATTTGGAGTTCATTAGGTTCAATTTGACTCAATTTGACCCATTTAGGTCAAATTAGGTCAAATCGGGTTAGTTGACCAATTTCTCAAATTGGGTCAAACCAAATATTGGGAGTTCATATGATCAATTAGGTGTATTGGTGTCATTGGTTTGATTCAATTGGTTTTATTTCATTTGAGTTTATTTGGGTCAAATGGATCAAGTTGACCAATTTGACCCAATTGACCAAATTGGCCTAAGTCATGGCTTAATTTTGGTTTGGTTGATCATTTGGAATATGGTGGGATTTTGTTGAGTTCAATTTAGATTTGATGAGGTTTTAAGTTGGTTTGACCCTTTAGGTCAAGTTGAGTTCAATAGGTAATTTGGGTCTACTGAGTTAGTTGGGCTCAATTGAGACTTTGGTCAAGTTCAATAATCAATTTGGAGTGAACTTGAGCCATTGGTTGCAATCAATTTGATTTAGATTTAGATTTGACCTATTTTGGCCATTTAGGTCAAATTGGGTAAACTTGGGTCAAGAGGGCCAATTGGGTTAGGTTTGGCTAATTGAATGTCAAGTTATGTACAAGTATTAATTTTGGATGGGTATGAATCATTGGTTTCAAGGGATTTGGCATAGGTTACTAGTTTGGGTTCATATGGGTTAAGAAGGTTGACTTAGTCAAAGGGCTAGGTTGACTTGGTTTGATATAATTTATGATAATTGATCAACCTAGGATGATCAACAATCATGTTATGAAGTTTGGATTAGCTTAATTCACTTTGGTTTGGATAGAACTAGATTTTGGTTCAAGTAGGTCAAATTGGTCACTTTGGGTCAAGTGAACCAATCAGATTTAGTTGGTTTAATTTTGGGTTGAGTTTAATTTAGTTGAGTTTATATATGGATTTAGGATTGATATATAGATTCAATTGCATTGGTTTGGGTTCAAATGAGTTTTGATTCATTTGAAAATTTCAAGTCAAAAGGGCTAAGTTGGGTTTGACTTGAGTTGATTTTGGTTTGGCTTGATGATTGTAGATTTCTTTTATATTTGTGAATAAGATTGAAGGTATAATTGATTGATTAGAAAATCAATTGAATTTGGGTTGATTTGGATGAGATTTTAGCTAAGTCTATGGAGTTGAGCTATGTGGCTTATATTTGAATTTTGATTTAGTTTTAATGATTTAAATGTCTATTTCATTTATACTTGTGATGACAATTGAAGATATGATTTATTTATGAGAAAATTAATTGAGTTTGAAGTGATTTGGGTTAAATTTTGGCTAAGATCATCAAGGTAGGTCATAGGGCTTAGAAAGGGTATTGATTTAGTTTAATTTAATTTGATTTAGTTTGATTTAGTTTTGATCATCCGAATGTAGATTTGGTTTATATTTATGAAGATGATTGAAGATATAAATGATTTATGAAAATTGATCAATTTTGGATGGGATTTTAGCTAAGTCTATGGAATTGGTTCAAAGGACTTAGGTAGATTTCAAGTTTGGATTTGACTTTAGATTTTAGCAAATTGGGTTTGGAGTTGAATTTGATGGTAAGTTTGATTGAGTGATTGAAGGGTTGAATTGATATTTGAGAAAATCAATTAAGTTTGGATTGATTTGAATTTGGCTAAGGCTAAGTCCATAAGATAGAATCATAGGGCTTGGGTTCATTTTGAATTTGGATTTGAAATTGAATTATAAAAGGTGAACATGGATTGGCTTTAGGCTATAAGGTAAGTGGATCTCCCCAGTCCTAAAGTATAGCTAATCCTATGATTAGCTCTTTTAAGTCTCTAGGCTTGGGTTAAGTGTTCACCTAAGTGCTAGAAGTATCTTTTGACTAAGTAAGTCCTACAGAATACCCTAAATCTAAGATGGGGAGATTGAGAACTCACTCCAAAAGTGAGGTCAACAATCCACAGTACATTGCAATAATAATGATTTCAAGAAATCAAATTTGACTTTGGCCCATTGTGTTTTAGGCTTTAATTAAGTCTATGATCTAGAATAATCTTTAAGAAATTTAAAGTGATCTTTTAGAGTCACCTTTAAAGGTCTAAAATCTATTCTAGCTTAATCCTTAAAATAATATAGAATTTCAAATAATGATTTCTACAATAGAAGCTAAAATAGAATTTTAGAGAGATGATTATATCCATTAGGTTAAAATGTCTTATCGCTACCATATGCTACTACTATAAATAATGGTGATATCTTTGTATTCATATCAATAAAAAAAGTGAGAAAAATAAATTATTAATCTTTTTTTGCAAATTTTGCTTATCTCTTTAGCCTCGACTAGTTCTAAAAGTTTATCCCTTCCAATAAAATGATATCAAGTGAGGTTCCTTACTAAAGAGATAAATATTTCCATGATATTCTTCCAAATCCCAATACTCAAGGCAAGTGACTATAATAGTTAAAGTATTAAGATGAGGGCATTTCTTTGAGCACATGATGTGTGAGAGATTGTTGAAAAAAAAAATAATGAGCTAAGTGATGATGACTTAGCATCATGCTAAATGCAAAAGGATAACTTAAAGAGATTTAAGAAAGAGAGATAAGAAGGCTCTCTTTCTTATCTATCAAGTTTTAGATGATGATGGATTTATAAATATCTCAAGTGCTACGACCAAAAAAACATGAAAGAAGCTTTAAATCTCATATAAGAGATAAGAATGGTAAAAAAGGTACAACTTCAAACTTCAAGCGCCAATTTGATGCCTCACATGAAAGAAGATAAGTTAATCTCTAATTATTTTTCTAGAATTGTTATCATTTGTAATTAACTAAAATAATTATGAGATGTATATATATATATATATATATATATATATATATATATATATATATATAATTATTATTATAAAGATTCTTGATCATTATATTTTAGATTTGATAGTATTATAACATTATCAATGAACTAATGATCTATAAGCCATGACAAAATAAAAACTATTGTGTTTGTAATAGCTCATGAAGAAAAGAAGAAGATGAATTAAAAGATTACAAAATAACTCAAGATGAAGCTCTAATATATTAAGAAGGGTGAAATTTTAAATATTAATAAGAGATAAAGTGAAAGAGGTTGTGCACAAGGATGAGGCTATCTTGGTGAGAAAATATAGCGTTCTAACAATACTAATAATGGTGAAAGAAGACACATCAATAAGAGGATTTGGTAGAGGATGTTGATAAATCTCAACTTAAGTGTGTGGTGTTTTATTTCAAGTTATTGGATACCACATAGATCTTAGGGGTGCTTATTGAAATGATCGTATGACATTAAGACATGATACTATCTCAAAAGATAGAAGCATCACCCTATAATATACATAATCATCCAATAAGGACTCTAAGACATGACAAGTCTTCAGATATACCGAGATCTTTTCCCAACTTTACATGAAAATATAAAGTAGGGTTTATTTTAAGTCGGGTTCTTTAATTCCTTATGGAGGCAAGCCTCCATAGTTAATTACATCATAAGAAATGAGATGTCCTAAGAAAACTCTTGATTAAAGTAGTCAATAAATATCTCTAAAGATTTTAGGGTTAAGACTATCAAATGATTGGTTATTGTTGACCTAACTTTTGGAGTGAGCTCTTAACTTCCTCATCATAGCTCTAGGACTCTTATAAACACTAAGAGTTTCTATGTACACTTATAGTGATTAGGTGAACACTTAACCTAACCCTAGAGACTTTGAAGAGTTAACCATAGGAATAGGTTGTGCCTTAGGGATTTAGGAGGACTTGCCTACCCTTTAGCCCAAACCCAATACTTGCTTTCTTTCTTGAAACCAAACCTCAAATTCAAATTCAAATTATAAAATCAAATCAACTATCTAATGATTGAAATCCATCACTAAATTCAAACTCAATTCTTTCTTAAGCCTTTTGATTTTCTTATGGAATTAGCCTTAACCAAATCCAAATCAAGCCAAATCCAATTGATTTTCTCAAATCAAATTATAAATCATGAATGAATTCAAAACCCAAATGATTAAGTTCAAATTCCAAAATTTTTTCTAAGCCACATGAACCACCTTCATATGCTTAGCCAAAACTCCATCAAACCAACTCAAGCTTGGTTGATTTATTTATAAATCAATCATTCCTTCATTTACATTCAAAAATATAAATAAAATCTAAATTCAAACCATTCAAATCAAATCAAAACAAATTAAACTAAATCAAGACCCTTCTTAAGCCATATGGACCCACCTCCAAGCCATATCAATCCCTGATCCAAATCAACCCAAACATGATTGATTCCTTTATAAATCAATCATTCTTTCATTTATACTCATAAATATAAATGAAACCCACCCTAATGACCAAAATAAATCAAACTAAATCAAAACTCAAGTTAACCCTTTTGACTTAAAATTGTCATATGAATCAAAACTCCATTGGCTTCAAACCAATTGCAATTGGATTTATATTTCAATCGAGGCTCATATGTGAGTTCAACTAAACTTGAATCAAACCTAAGCATCGTAGCCACATTTGTTCAAAGGATCTATGATATAAGTGTTGTTGATGAAAGCATAACATAGCATTCTCTTCTCGATTTGGCTAGTGATTTATCGCTTTGGTAATTTGCCTTCTTTAAAGTAGTCAATGAAGGGTTGCCTCCAATCGCGTGACTCTTCTACAACAAAGGCTTCACACTTCTTTCGAGGTGATGCCATTCTTAGCTCTTCTTGGTACAACTTATTGTTAATTTTGGGAGTATGAGGAGCAACCAAAGTCGCACCTGTTGGGTCGATTTGTTAACCTCTACTTACGAGGATTGATACTTTATCGATTCTAGAACTTGTTGAATAAATATCGATCATGACATAATCACCATTCATAGTTGCCATTTCCTTAGCTAATTTTGCCAAGAAAATGACTTTACTATTATTGGATCGAGAGACTCGAGTTAGTGTGATATTTGGTATCTACTTCATAAGCCCAATAACTTGCTTATGATAGAAAGCTAACTCAAGCTTGTTGATTCTATAGATGCCAAGTACTTGATTTATAATAAGGCGAGAATTGCAAAAAATATGCAAGTTACAATTCCTATGAAAATAGCTTCTTCCGACACGCCACTAACGCTTCATATTCGGTTTCATTATTAGTTCTTGGCTCGATCAATCCATATGACCGTCTCATTATCCCTCCCGGTGTTATGAAGATGATGCGATTCCCCTCTTGCTCTTGGGAAATTTAGATGTTGGACTTGTTTGATTGATGAGGCTCCATCGACATTTCTCAAATTTATGATTTTTATCTTTCATGAATGAGCATGATTTCTCAACGGGTAAATCGTCATTAAGAGACAAGTCCACCGGATGAGATGTGCACTAGAAATTATGCTAAGACTTATCCCTTCACTACTTTCTACAGGATGTGATATTAAATTGTAAGTATCACTCATCTTGCCAAGTGACATGTCAGCGTTGGTCTTATCATCAAGTACTTCAGGATCGATCCTTGAGATGAGGGTAATCTTGTGAGATAATATATAATGATGAAGCTTTTGGACATATTTGCTCGAGACTTCTAGATTTTGTTGACTTGGTGTCGACCTTGCCAAGTCCATCAAATTATCACATCCAGGTGATGAGACATTCTCATCTTGAGTGAGATTATGTTGAATAGCTACTTAGAGTGAAGGTAGTTCAACTTCAAGTGCAAGACTACTTCAACTCAAATACTTTAGCATGAGGAGTGGATTTTGTGGGAATACAGTCTAGATGTCACTGTTGTCTATTTGTAAGGGAATTTTACTTTTTTGATTTTGGCCTCCAAAATTGCTCACCTATTTGCCAAGACCTTTCAAAGGTGGATTCTTGGACATGTCATCCAAGTGTCACGCATCGATGCTCACCGTCGAGACTTGAATTAGTAGACCTTTTGCCAAGGTCAAGGAGGAGGTTTCCTTAAAGGAGCAACTAGCCTCCCGATGACTGGACTTTGATATTTTCTTTTTTATTAGTCCTTTCTCCTTTGCAACTTTGGGAACGATGCACTCTTGCATATACTTCAAATTCTCACTAGAATTTGGGATCTAAAGTTGTCGTCCAAAAGAACTATTTTATTTGACTAGTAGAGTTATCTCTTTTACCCATCTTTAGGTCACAAACCTATTATGGATTAAAATACTCATTTCTAGTTCTAGTACAATTTTTTGCTTGAACAATAGCGGTTGAGTATGAAGTTCAACATTTCTATTTCTCCATTCTTTGGGTTAGCTTGCTTCTAGAAGAAGAAGCTTTTGTGTTGCTACTTCTCTCGAGGCATTAACCTCCATATTTATTTTTTCTTTTACGACCTTTCGATAGCAGTTCGAATACATGGTTCGTGTCACGATGCTCACCATGTAGGAATTGCTTAGGATAGTCTTGAGCTTTTATTACCACCGATGGTAGCCCAGTTGAGCATTCTCGACTTCTCTGGTATTTGTATTTTGATATTTTTTATTAATAAGACCTTTTCTTTTACAACCTTTAAGACTCTATGTACTCAAACAAATAGAGTTTTAGATTATTTCTTCAAGGGTTGGAGGCGACTATAGTTGAATTAAAACACCATAACATCATAGAGCTATCCCTTTTCACCCATCTTAAAATTTTTAAATTTATTATGGGGTAGAAATACTCGCTTATGGTAAGGTTGGTTGTATGACTTGAGATTAAGGTAGCGCTGAGATCGTAATATTTATTCTTCTTTGCCTTCTACTCAATTTTTTCTAGAAGAGGGGTATCATACCTAGTGCGAAAAGTTCAGTGGCGGGGTTGTTGCATTCATGTATGAACTTTTCGCAATGAAGGTTCTCTTCATGATTCGCCTCAAAATGAATCAATCTTTTAAGCACAAATATTCTCTTTTGAGAAACCTCAATAGCGTAGTGGCCATTCCAATTGTCCTCCTCCTTGCATAGGTTGGTATGTACAATATGCGATGTTTGTGGAGGATTATTTATTTGCTGATGGTGGGAAGTCTACACTATCAAATTGAATGGTAGCTCTAACAAACCCAAGTGATTTATAGCATTGACGGATATTGGATTCAAGACTTAGCTTCATGATGAGCGGTGTATTCATTTTTTATTTTAAATTTTCAAATATTTTGTTGCTATTATAGCATGTATATATGCCAAAGATGGAAAGAGAAACATATCCCCAGAATCGCCAGAATGTGGGCTCACACCACCTCTTGAAAAGAGTGTTTTAAGGTGTGGTGTAAAGGCAAATGGAATAGTAGATAAGTCACTACCCGGAGATTTCATTCTCATTTGGTGAGAACTTTAGATCTGTTCTAGGTTTCCTATAGCCCTATAGTTAATTACCTCTCCCGGTGGTGAGAGATTTTGATTAAGGCTAGTCATTAGATCATTTGAATGCATAGTGTATAGTAGCAACATGTAGAGTTTCAAAATTTAGATTATGAAATTTATCATTTACTTAAAGCGGATGGTTGGGGAATGATGATGTGCGATCTAAATCCCATGGTTTCATCATCCCGGTCGTGGTCCTTAGTCTACTTAGTCAAAGGAGGTAGTCAACCCAACTGACATCCTCATGAACACATGGGTTACTTCATCCAAGAAATCCTTATAGACACGGGGTGGTGTTTGTCAGGAGAGACTTAAGTCTACATTAGGTGAGGGCTATTTGCCTATCAAGTGTACCCTATGATTCACACTCAAAAGGCGAGCCATTGGAGCATATGGTATCTTGATCATAATATAATGGATTCTGACCGCCAAATCACCCGTCGAGGACTCGGTCATAAGCGCTTCATCGTGGAGCCTCTTGGCTAAACGCGGTTCAAAGGACAGCCACATCCTTACGGAGAGATTGATTGAGTGAACATAGGAGAACACTTGATTTGACATTAACTCCTTTGAGCTAGAGTTTTCTAAATTTATCACCCCAACAAATAGTTCGAAGATGGATAGATTGAGTTTGGTTTTAAGCTTTTAATGATAGAGTTTCATTTAAGCGGTTGATTGATATTTAAAATTAATTATTTAGAGTATGTTTAAGAGTTTTAGATCAGACTCTATTTGCATAACAGAGGATTAGATCTACTATCACGATAGAATCGATTCTCAAATATTTCACGATTTGAAACTCTTATTATAGATTTTTAGATTTTGTTAACACCCAATCATAAGACTAAACCGAAGCAACCATGCATCCTCAAACACTTGAATTTATTTATTCATAGAGTTTGAGGCCCATCGGGTGTATTTAGAATATTTGCATAATTTTAAGATGTTAAAGTTTTTAACAATAGAGTTTCATTTAAGCGATTTATTACTTAATTTGATTTGAAAATTTGATTAATTTGAATATGTTTAAGAGCTTTAGACCTTGTCAACTCTATTTAGCTATTAACAAAATTAGATCTACTATCACTGATAGAATCGGTTTTAGATATTTTGATTTGAAACTCTTATTATAAGTTTTTAGATTTTATTAACGACTCATAAGACTAAACCGGAATCAACCGTCTGACATCGTTAGACACTTGAATTTAAACATTCAAATAGTGTGGGGCCCATCGGTATTTTTAAGAATTTAGGTAGTTTTAATTTTGAATGATAAAATTGATTTTATATTTTCATTTAATTCCAATTTTAGCATGCTATTTGAATTAAAATTTACACTTGAAATCTCTATGTCCAAGCACATGCGAGAATTTATAGCTTAGCCAATTTCATCTAATTAATGAAATTATTTATTTTAAAATCATAATTAGAATGAAATTCTTTAATTTCGATCAAAAGAAGCCTTATGATTTTTATAGATTTGGATTTAGTATGTATACGTTTTGCTTGTACAAGGGTTGCGATCCGATGGCTAAGAAGGCATTTTGAAGCTATTATGTTCAAATGATAATTTAATTTATTATTTTAAGAAGAAGATTTACTCTTAAAGATAGTTCTCATTTTCCCCTCCTTATATTCAAATTTGATTTTCCCTATTTTTCTAAGTCTAATTTAGACAAAATTTTGATAACTCCCTGTCATCCCCTATAGAGTGCATCGAGTGTTTTGAGTCAAATTGGGTCAAATCATGATTTAATACAAATTAATTACAACCAATGGCTCAAGTTCATTCCAAATCACTTATTGAACTTGATCAAGCATGATTGAGCCCAAGTTGACCAATTGGTCAACTTGACCCCTAGCCCAAATTAACCTAAAAGGTCATATTGACCAAAATTCAAATTAATTCCAAATTAAACTAAACCAAAGCCAATCATTTTCAATCAACCAATTGAACTTGACTCAACACTAACCAAATTTGGTCAAATTGGTCAAATTGGTCAAGTTGACCAATTTGACCCTTTTGAATCCAAATGAGTCAAAACCAAATCTAGGCCAAACAATCCAAATTAATTGAACAAAATATCCCAAATTATCATATGAACCTAATGCAAGCTTTGGTTTGACCCAATTTGACCAATTGGTCAACCCAACCTAGCCTAACCTAAATGAACCCATTTTGACCAAATGAAGCCAAATCACTCCAAACCAACTTATGGGACCCTAGGACTTAGTCAAACCTGACCCAAACATGTCATAATTCATTCCCAAATCGCCCAAAAGCTAAGTGAGCCCCACAAATGGGATTTAGCCATCAAACCATGGGATTTAAACCTTAAAAGCAATGGATCCAAGCCAAAGTCAAGTTTCCCATCCCCATGACTCATTAACACTCCATGGAATCTTCTCACGACCCACCTAGCCAACCTATCGCATGCAGGTCAAAGACCTTTGGGAGGTGAGTTGACTCACCTCCAACCAAACCGAGGACCCATTGGATCCAACCCTTTGCATCCTTGCACAATGGGTCCACGGTAGCCTCCCATCATTCCTCCCATCTCGGCATGCCACCACGACTTGATGGAGACAAGTTGGTGGTTGGACGGTGGCGAAACTAATGCAAGTTGTGTGCACACTTTGTCCATCCATGATGGGAAATTGGGGTATACCACCTCAATTGAGCGATTTTCCACACACTTGTATCGTGAGCCTTGATAAGCCATTTTGGAATTCCACAAAGTGATTCCAAGCCTTCCCAGTGCTCCAAAATTTGGATTTCTCATTCCGTGCAAAGCGAAATAAAGGAGGTCAATCTCGATCCATACTCCCTTGTTTCTCAATCAAACCCAAATTCCTCTTAGCCACACCATCACCACACTTAGTTGAGCTCAACCAAACCAATTCCTAGGCTCCCAAGTGGATAGAGGTGTGAGTTCGATGTCCAGCCGTGTGTGTGGATTGATCAACCAAGCCTTCCATAACAAATCAAGCTCAAATATTTTCAGCGGGGCCACACCTCAACTAAGCGAAGCTACCTCCGACGTTACCCGGACATTAGCTCCGGTGAGGTGATTTCTTAAACCAAGCATTGTATGGAAAAGTGGGTTGGTCCTTTGTGATTTGAATTTCATGAAAAATTGACCATTAGATGTGTGCGTCTCCCTTCCCGAAGGTGTGGGAAGAATTTGGAGATAATCCAAGCTCATGTGAGCTCAAATGAGGGAAGAGGGATGACATCCGTCTTTCATCATTTGTGAATGGATAGATCATGATCCATCCATCTTGCATGATTTGGATGACGGCTCGATCAAATCCCATGATAGAGCCTTTGATTCCTTTCACACTGTGGATCAAATCGTGGCCATCCATCTTATATCGACGGTCCAGAGAAAGCACGTCCACCGACGAATTGCTCATAGATGTGACTACTTAAATAGCCAATCCCGCACCACATGGAAATCATGCGCATCAGCCACATGGCTTAATGGGATTAAGGCTTTAATTAGTGAAATAATTAGTTTTAATCCCGAAACTTCCTAAAATCTTAATTATAAAAAAATCCAAAAAATATGAACTTAGGCTCATTTTGAAGATATTTTAAAGGAAAATCTAGGAAAATTAAAATTAATTGATTTTGAACAATGATTTTGGCTTAATTAAGGTTTTATCAAAAAATTAATTAACTTAATATACCTTAATTAATCACTCAATTAATCTCAATTTTTTTGTGGATGTTTAGGGGATGACCTCTACCTCCCTATTTTTTGGGATTTTATTGATTGCTTAAGTAGGAAATCACTTGATTAAGCACTAATCACTCTCTTAATCTAATTAATCATAACTAATGAATGAATAGTAGCTTGATTAATAATCTAAACATAATATTATCTCTTGAACAATAAGATAACTTAGGGAATGTGATTGGGGAAACATTTCCTAATCCATTTTTAAGTCTTCTTTATCTTTAAAAATCAAATTAATTAATGGTTAATAGAATGATTAATTGACTAATTAAGTGATTAATCTTCAAAATAAGGAAATCAGAATCTAATTGAATGTTAAAATGATTTTGGGATTAGGATTGGGGCCTTGCCTTTGATCCTTTCCCAAGTCAATTTCATCATTCAAATTAAAACAAAACCAAAGTGTTTAATCAATTAATTAAAGGCTTAATGAAATTAAAATTAAAATCAATTCATCCACACCTAAGCAACCATTAATTGATCTTGGGTAGCTCCTTGGGTGTTCAATAACAAGGTGAGACATAATGAAATTATTTTGGCTCACATGTGTGAGAAAATCTAAAAGTAATTAAGTGAGATCCCTTAAGCAATTAATTATTAATCATAAGCCAATTGCATTAGGCCCCTTTCATTTCTTAGGTGCATTGCAAATTTATTTTCCATATGGTTGCATATCATATTGGCTTATTATTAGTTAATTAACTTAAGGTGATATAGGTAAGGGATAATTAATTCATACCTTAACCTAATTAAAATATAAAATTAACTTAACTATTATTCATTAAACTAAATTAATTCACACATGGGGAATTAGGCTAGGATTAACAAACTTCTCTCATATTTCCTAAATCAAATCAAACTCAAAGTTAAAAATATCTTTAAAGAATTTTGTTTATTTTAAATAGCATTATTTAATATGATTGTCCTTAGGAATTAATTGGGATGAATGAAATCATGTGCTTACATTTCTTTATTTCTTTCCAATCATGCTAAATATTGCTTGCCATATAAAATCATGCATTCATTTCTTCTAAAATTAATTAAATGAAATGGTTTTTTTTATGTCAAATTGCATGTGTTGACTTAAATTAAAATATATGTGGCTATTATCACTATTAAATCAAAAGCTATTTTCAAAACCTATAAATCAATTATTATAAATGAAGCAATGTTAATTACAAATATCTATAAGCTTTCTATGATAATAGTATAAGATGTGTAATATAAAGTTCTCTTCCTATCTTAACATGGATTTATATAGCATTTGCAGTGTATAGTTCATTTGAAAAAAAAATACAACATTTGCCTAAAATCTTTTCCTATGCATCTTCATGTTAAGACTTAGGAAGAATTTCATATCACAAATGTAAATCACATAATCAAATCAAACTTAATTTCTTGCATGATTCCCTATTCATGTGAATGTTTTTTACATTTATATGTATTTGAGAAAAGTGGTATATTAGTCGGACATCCTAGGTGTGAGGCTTTAAGTAGCCCTAAGTAGGCCTTGTACCTTATGCCTAGTGTAGAAAATAATGGCATCATACTCACTTAAAACTCTTATACATATGCATGTATGATGTAATGAATAAAGAATCATAAATTAAATAAATCAAGTACAACCTTTTGCATGAATTTTTTATCCATATAGTTATTCATACATTTATATGTATCTAAGAAAAGTAGTATATTAGTCCGGACATCTCGGGATTGAGGCTTTATGTAGCCCTAAGTAGGTCTTATACTTATGTAGTGTAGAAAATAATGGCATACTCACTTAAAACTTTTATACTTGTGGATGTGTATTTCTAATGGATGAAAAATCTCTCTTTTATGTAATAAAGACATGCATTCATAATTCAATCAATAAATGAAATATTTAAATTCAAAAATTCATTTGTTTGAATTCATCATCAAAGTATGTTAAGATTTACATTGCATGTATATATGTATTCTAGGATTATTCATATGCATGATATATATGATGGAAATAAATGAATGAATGTGTGTTATGTGAAGTAATCCATTCTAATTAATCCTAAGATACCTTTCTTATTGAATATGGTTATTTAAAGTGAACCTAAAGTTTGGATTACTTAAAACACGTAATAAGTCATTCATTAAAGAAAATTAAGTTAATTAACTTACCTTAGAAATGACTTAAGGTAGGGATAAAGAGATTCCCTCTTTCTTCTCTTTATAACAATTAGTTGCTAAGTGAAGGCTATATGAAATAAAAGAAAATACTAAGTAAAATCATCAAATCAATTAAACCACTTAAAGATAAATAAACCCTTTATAGATTAAAGCCCCCACACTTAGCAAATCATAACCCTAAAGCTTAGTTATGATATGCCACACAAGCCTTTACACATACATATTAGATTAAGTCACCATTTCTAGTTTTATGTTAGGGGTGCATGGTTTAGTGTATGTTTGGT
The DNA here is from genome assembly GCA_021442155.1 of Cymbidium sinense. Classification (NCBI taxonomy): domain Eukaryota; kingdom Viridiplantae; phylum Streptophyta; class Magnoliopsida; order Asparagales; family Orchidaceae; genus Cymbidium; species Cymbidium sinense. Next base: position 63,173,100 of record CM038225.1, read on the forward strand.
TTTGTGATGTATTATTTTAAAGCTGGATGTTAGGGTGTATGTGCATAGTGGATGTTAGGCCAATATTGGCCTAATCATATTTTATCAGGGGTGTGCTTAAGGGGCAGCCATAATAAAATTATAAATTCTTTTCTTGTGTAGGTTGCTTAGCCCCGAGCATAGACCAAGTTAGACAGTGGACTTGGTTACCCATGTGTGGGTTCTAAGTCCAAATTATTCATATATGCTTGGGTTGTATGGTGTGTTTAGCTAACGCTTATTTTGCAAGTGCAGTTAGATTTACTTTCCTTCTCTCTTAATATAATTTTTTGCATTAGGATTAGGATAAGTGTTATTGGGGATTAGGATGAACATTGGTTATAAGACCAAATCTTATACACCATGTGATGCCATTGGAGCAAAAAAAGCATCCTAATCAAACCAAGAAACGAGAGAAATGGAGAAGCAAAATAAAGAAATGAAAGATAAAGAGTAAAGAATGGAGAATGAAGAATGAAGACCCTCATAATTATCATTTTATAATTATAATTATTCTTTCATTATCTTGGGATGTATAAGGGTAGAGCTACTCATATTTCTTTTTCAGTTTATGCGGAGGTACCTGACATCACCTCTTATTCTTTTGTGATAGTTTTATAGAATTGTTTGATGTTATGTTTAGCTTGTGCATTAAAATATCATGTCTTTTCATAGTTTCTTTGTGATTGATGATTATTGTGTGGCCTAGATGAGATTAGGCTCTTAGGATAAAAAAAATTTTCTATCCCACTAACAACTCATAACTAAAATTTTAAAATAACTCATAACCTCACATAAAAAAAGCCTAGACATTAAATCAAGATAATAAAAATATTTAACAACCCTCTGATTATCATACATTCTTCCATTCTTCCACTTGTTAAGAGGGCTTCCATCTATACCAGAATAAAGGCTTAACTTGTAAGAGCCTTTGATGGAAAGACACCTCATTCTATTTTGAGTTGACCCATAATCAATTTCTCATGCATTTAGGCATAAAAAAAATCCTATAGCTGTCAAAATAAAAAAGTCAAAAAATCAAATAAAACTTGACAATATTTGTATTAGATTTAAGTCATTATTCATGCACTTTATGATCTAGCCTCTTAGAGTGGGTTAAGGACTTAGTTTATCTTTCAAATAAATAATAGCTTAACCATCATACAAAGCATATGACTTGCCTACATGGACTTAAAGCGTAGGAGGAGTTAGTTGGTTACCACTCCATGCGATAATACACCCAACCATTGGGTGGTTTACTCCCTCTTATGGAGGTAAACTATATACCCATTTTGCCCTTAGTTTTAGGTTGTGTTTTAGCCCTGCCAAAGCTCCATAGATTTAGGATATGAAGTTGATGTTTTCCTTTGTGGGCTACAAGGATAAATCCTCACCTCTTAGGTATTTCACAATATTGTATTGTGGAATTATAAGTCCTAGATTACATAAAAATTCAACTCAAATAAATAAATCTCCTCAAAATTCTAATACATAAAGCCCAACCATAGGATAGATTGAAGTGCTCACTATGTTTCCTAATATCATGCTCCTACTCATCTCTTTTGGTTTTGATAATAACTCTCCCCTTTCGATCTCTCCCATTTGATTTTCTAAAATACAACCAATCCTTTGATATTCATATCTTTGAATTCTTTGGAGACAACAATTGCCTACTTTAATTGAGAGTATTCTTAAGATTCATTTCTATTAAGATGTAATTAACTATGGAGGCTTGCCTCCATAAGAAACTTAATGAACCCAGTTTAAATAAACCCTACTTTACCTTTCCATGTAAAGTAAGAGAAAAATCTCGGTATATTTGAAGACCCATCATGCTTTAGGGGTCCTTATTAGGTGATTAGGTTCATTATAGACGTGACTTCTTCTCTCGAGATATTATACTACTACTCCTTAATGTAGTACGATCACCTCAATAAGTACATCCACAAATCTATGTGGTGTCCCCTCACATATACACACTCACACAAATCAAAAAATCAACACCACAATTAGTTTTGAAAAATCAAGTGAAAAAGTTCAATTGGAAAGACATATTTTGGATTCCAAAGGAGGATGAGTAAGGAGCACTCATGATACCAAGAAGCTTAGTGAGCGGTCCAACCTATCATATAGTGAGACTTTACATGTTTGAAAGTGAGAGTACTTTAATTTGAGTTAAAGTTTTATCGAACACTAGAGCTTTTAATTCATCAACATAAGATTGTGATAATACCTAAGAGGTGAGGATTTAGGCTTGTAGCTCGAAGGAAACTAGCTTGAATCCTAAATCTAGGGAGCTTTAGCATAGCTAGAGCACAACCTAAATCTAAGCAAAAGGGGACATAAGGGTTTACCTCCACAAGAGAGACTAAACCCTCGACTCTTACGGACATACAACACAGGTGGCCTTGACGCCTTCTATGATTCAAACCTATGTATGGTCCTATATAATTGCAAGATAGTTAGGCTTGTTATTAAATTGGAAAGAGACTAAAGTCCTAAACTCACTCTAAGAGACTAGATCTTGACTAACATAAGCATATGACTTAATCTAAAATGCATAATTTTATAAGTTTTATATAATTTTGACATAATATCTTGGGCAAAGGCATTGGGATATTTATGCCTAAATGTATGATGAAATTTGATTGTTGGATACATGAGAGAAAGAGGGTGAAGCTCCATCATAAGGGGTTGCTCTCATTGGTCAAGCGGTCTAAAGTGCTAAAATGGAGGCCCTCATTTTGCAAGAGTGGTATAATATGATATGTATGATATTAGACATACAACTACAACTAATGGGTTACTAAATTTTTTAATTATCTTTACTACAAATTAGGCTTTAAAGTAAAGTTGAAAGTTATTTTGAAATATGGTTATGAGTTGTTAATTGGAGTAGAAAAATTAATTTTATCCTAAGAGCCTACTACATTTAGGCCACACATACAATCCTTAATCATTAAGAAATTATGAAAATCATGTTATTTTAGTGTGCAAGATAAATACAACAATAATCATTTTATAGACTATCATGAAAGAATAAGAGGCCAATACGGTACCACCATACACCGAAAAGAAAAAATTAGGTAGAGCTCTACCCTTATACAACCTTACCAAAAAAAAATACAATTGAAATTTTAATACATGCTATGGGGTCTTCATTCTTCATTTCTTCTTTCTTTCTTATTTTAATTTGATTTGCTTTAAAGCATCCGAGCACCCAGAATAAGCCTTTTAGCAATTGCTCATCCTAATCCCCATAGCACTAATCTAATTGCTATTAAAATTTATATTTTATGGAAAGTAAATCTAATTACACCTGTAAAATAGAAGTTAGTTAAACATACATACATCCCAAGCAATTGTTATTTCATAACTTGGACTTAGCACCACGCGTGGGTAACCAAGCACTGTCCAAATGTGGATTATGTTTAGGGGCATAAACAACCAACAAGCGAAGCATTTATATTTATTTTTTGCAGTATTAAGCACAATCCCTACAAAAAAATGAAATAATTCTATCAATGGCCTAACATCCAATCTATGATCTACATTCTAACATCTAGTCTAAAATATTACATCACAAAAAAACACAACATCATACATATAGTCTAACCTAAAGTTAGAAGTGGTGAGTTAGCATTTTAATATTTGTGCTTAGGCTTTATGTGTTGTATCTTAGCTAAACCTCGAGTTATAATTTTTCTAAGTTTGGAAATATTTAATTTAACATGATGTTTGATTTCATTTTAAGTTATTTAGTGACTTAAAATTTGAATTTGAATTTTGTTTTATTTAATTTGATTCACTTAGCATCTAAGTGTTATAAAGAGAAGAAGGAGACTAAACCTCCTCCATCCATACCTTAGATTACTTCCTAAAAGCACATTTTATGACTTAGTTTCTTTTAGTAAATGATTTATTAAATTTTTTATTTTTTGATCATAAGTTTAGGTTAACCTTAAAGAATCCTACTCAACATGAAAGGCATCTTAAGATTAATGTGGTTGAATTATCATCACACGAGTGTATTGAACCATTCCTTTTCAACACTGTAAACATGCATACAATTTAACACTTAGTATACTAATACATGCAAGTTATTTTAACATACTTAAATGACTATGAATGCATACATTTTAGTAGAAAATGGGATTTTCATTCTCTAATCAAATACACACATACACATGTATAAAAGATGTAAACAAGTATGTGCGTTATTTAAATTAGGGAAGTGAGATAATTAAATGACCTCCTTGGGGCTACTTAAAGCCTCAAATTCCAGGATGTCCGGTATATACTTGTTATCTTAAATACATATGAATTTATATGCAATTATAAGAGTGAAAATCATGCAAAAGATTATATTTTTAGTTGGATTATTTATACCTATAAAGTAAAGCTCTATCCAAATTCTAATAAAATATACATAAGAATGGAGTTAAATAAGTGCGTGCCTTTATTAACCACGTAAGTGAGATAATCAAATAACCTCCTTGGGGCTACTTAAAGCCCAGTATTCTTAGGATATCTAGAATATATACTTATTATAAATCAAACATATGTAAATCCATATATGGATATAGGAAAGAAAGCACTACCCTCACATGCTTAAGCTATAAACATATGCAAGTCCTATGTATATTCATAACTACTACCACTCCAAATGTTATTATCAATTTACAAATTTTGAAAAATAGTTTTGAATTTATTATTGATAATAGCCACACATATAATAAGATTAAGCATCACATGCAATTTTACATAAATAAATTTTATTTAATTTTGAAAATATGAATGCATGATATTACATATAATATTTATCATGACGAAAAGGAATAATCAAACATCTCCACACAATTCATTCAACTACACTAATTCCTAAGGACAATCACATTAAATAAAATGACATGAAAAAACCAAAGCTTTGTTATTAGATTTAATTTTTGATTTTAATTAAGCTTGAAGAAGAGAAGATACATGCTATTTTTTATCCCATTCTATGTTGGTAATTTTAATTTGTTTAAGGAAATATAATTAAGTGATTTTTATAATTTAATTAAGTTGAACTATTAAACAATCCATTTAATTACCCTTTCTTATACTTCTTTAATTAATTGACCATTTAATCATGAGCCACAAATGATATGCACATAGAAAAATAAAAATGCAATGCTTCTAATGGACTTAATGCAATTGGCTAATGATTTGAGATTAATTAGATTAAGGAATCTAATTAAGTACTTTTATGATTTTCCCACACTTTTGGGCTAATCATAATTTCCTTAAGGTCTTTAAGTTATTGAACACATAAAGAGGAACCCTTGATTTAAGATTAGATTATCGATATGGTTATCAATTTAATTTTGATTTGATTTGATTATTAAATAATTAATTAATCTCTAAATTAAACCTCACATTAAGTAACTCTCTTCAATGAAATGAACTTAGAAAAGTAATTAAGAAAGAGGTCATAATCACTCTCCCTCATCATTTCACTATTAATCAATGATTAATGAGATTAAATCAATTAAGATTTTACTATTTATAGCCTTAAATAATTATTAAAACATTTAACAGGTAATTATGATTTGAATTTCAAATTCTCTTAATTACCTAGCCAATAAATCCCAATAAAATCATGGGCGTGAGGTCAACCCATTAAATCAACAGCCAAGTTTGAGATTAATTGCCCAGAAATTAAGGCTTAATTAAGCTAATTAAAAAAATAATGAAACCTTAATTAAGCCTTAATCATTGTTCAAAATAAAATGAAATTCTTTTTATTAAATTTTCCTCTATTTAACCTTTCAAAATATATTTATTTAAATTTTTTTGGATTTTTCTATAATTAATTATGATTTTAGAAAGTTTTAGTGAAATTAATCACATTTTAAACCCTAATTAATCCCTAATCCCATTGGATGTGGCGTGGTGACTCTTTCCGCGTGCGCCATGATTGGTCACTTAACGATCGGCGTGCGGTTGAGTCAATGTGATGCGCACGTCATCTGGATCAAGCGGTGAGGATTAATTCATCCTAAAAGATTAAAATTGGATTAATCGATCGTCCATTCTAATCATCACGAGACGGATGATCATTCATCCCACGATAGAGAGGCGGACACCATCGCCCTCCTTCTCGATCCGAGCTCTCTAGAACTGTGAGGCATCAAAATTGACTACAAAAGCTTCAAGAGGAGATCTAGAAGGATCTATGGTGGAATTCACACAAAATCACTATTTCTTTCACAAAATGAAAACACCTAAGGGATTCCTATGATTTGATAGAATTTAGCTTGCTAAAGCTTAGATGATTTATTGACCGAGGTAGCTTCATCTTGAAGAGACAAAGCTCGTTGAGAAGTTCATGCCTTGCCTCCTCATCGATTGCTGTAGAGTAAATGAAATTCTCATCAGTTAGCCTAGGAAGTGTCTCAGTGCTTGAATCGATGGAGATCGATTCATTCTTAATCTAGAGCTAGGGGAAGGTGTGGTTAAAGTTAATTTGAGAATGATTGAGTTTAAGTGGAGTTGGACAAAGTGGATGCCATATTTTGCTCGAGTTTGGTCTTGCTAGCGATGGGAGGCCAAGGGAAGTTTGTGAAAGCTTCGGGGAGTTTATTTCAATTCTCTCATGCTCTAGAATGCTTTAATGCGTTGGAATGAGATGGGGAGGTATTGTCTCCTCCCCTCAAATTGATGGAGATTAGTCTTGCCTTGGTGACGTCCACACCTGGTGGTTGGAGTTGTTAGAGGGATGTTGATGTGGCTTGGTTTGAGTGGGTGAGGGCACGAGGTGGGCGCCAAAGCTTGACATTGTTTCCCATGGTGAGCCAATGATGAGAGGTGGGTTAACTCTCCTCCCATGATCTATGGCTGACCAACTTTGGGTCAGGTTATCCACAAAAACCAAGGGTCCAAATTAAGCTAATGGTGTGCCAAGTGCAAGGAGGTGGTTTGACCACCCAAAATGAGTTTTGTCCCATGTAGAGGGCTTTACCCAATGAGTAATGGGTCAATTCGAGTTTGGTTTGGATTGGATTTGATTTGGGACTGATGGTGACCCAATGGGTCATACCAAGTTTAAATGGTTTTGGAGTTGGTTTGGTTGGGTTTGGCTCAATTTGACCAATGTAAGTCAAATTGGGCTAGGTTGGATTAAGTTGACCAATTTGTCAAATTGGGTCAAACCATGGGTTGGGTCAAGTTCAAATGATGATTTGAGATATTTTGGTTAAATTGGTTTGATTGAATTTGGATTGGATTTGAATGTGACTTATATGGGTTCATATGGGTCAAATGGGTCAAGTTGACCAATTTGGTCAATTTGACCAAATTGTCTTAAGTTGTGTTGGTTTAGGTTCAAGTGATAATTTTAAGATTATAGGATTTGATTGCAATCAATTTGGATTTGGGGATGGTTTAGACCAATTTGACATTTTAGGTCAATTTGGGCTAAATGGGTCAATGTTCAATTGAGATTTTGATCAAGTTCAATACTCTATATGATTGATTTGAGTCATTGGTTTTAATCAATTTGGATTAGGATTTGATTTAGCCCAATTTTGTCTTTTAGGTCAAGTTGGGTCAACTTGGGTCAAGAGGCTAATTAGTCTTGGATTAAAATGGAATTTGATTCAATTTGGCTCATGTAAGCTAATTGGGTCAACTTGATCAAATGATCAAATTGATTTGGTTTGACCCAATTTTTTTTTAATTAGATGATCAAGGGTGATCAACAATCATTATAGAGATTATGAATGAGTTGGTTCAATCCAATTTGAGTTGGATTGGAGTTTGGCTCAAATAGGTCCTTTAAGTTACTTTGGGTCAAGTGAGCCTAATGGGTCAATTATGTTGGTTTTGGTTGAATTGAGTTGAATTGAGTTTGATGATTGATTTAGGATTGATTAATAATTTTGATAGTACTTGATTTGGGTTTGATTGGATTATAGCTCATTTGGACATTTTGGGTCAAATGGGCTAACTTAAATTAGTGAATTGATTTGGTTGGTTTAGTTTGTTGGAAGAGTTTGAAATGATAATTTGGATGGTTTGAAAATCAATTGAGTTTGGTTTGATTGAAGGATGTTTGAGTTGAATCCATACTATTGGATGATCAAATTAAGATAGGTTTAATTTGAGTTTGGGTTAGTTTGATTTTGGCTTGGAGCTTGGATATGAAATCAAATTCAATTGGTCTGATTGGATTGATTTAAGGTTTGGTTTAGACTTAAAGTTAGACATAGGTTGGGTCTAAGCCATAGATGGGTTTCATTTACTCTTAAGGTTAAACTATGCTTGGGGTGTTCCATCTAAGTCTCTGGGCTTAGGTTAAGTGTTCACTTAGTCACTAGAATGTCCCTTGACTAAGAAGATCCTAGTATCTAGAAGAATCTAGGTCTAAGATGGGAAGATTGAATCCTCACTCTAAAGTGAGGTCAATAAAAGACCCAATAGGTGTGGTGTAACGACAAGGCACACTGCACATATTAACTTGATGAGATGATCAATTGTGTTAGAAAGAATTGCAAGTGTGAGAGACAACCTATGCCTACACTAAGTGGTAGATAAAATCATGATCTTAGTGTAATGTAACTTATCTCATGCTAAGGGCATAAGAGAGCCAAGAAGATTTGGTTTGAATTGGTTGAAGATTGATTTCATGTCAAGGATATGAAGAGAGGTCCACTAGGGAATCACACATGAATTGGATTATATTTAGGAATTGATTTATGCCAAGCGGAATAGGAAAATCCTAGGGACTAAGGTTTTATTGGGTTTATCGATTTAGTTTAGGAAGAATCTGTTGGGGATATAGAATTGATTGAATTTGTTTTAATTTGTTTGATTTGGTTTGATTTATAGAAGGGAGACACTAGGACATATATGAATTTATTTAATTTGGTTTGTTGATTTATTTTGATTTTGATTTGATTTTGCTTTGGCTCCACTAGGAGATTAATTTGATTGAGTTAATTTGATTTGATTTCTTAGATTGGACTTGACTCCTTTGGGGGCGTAAGTTTGAATTTGAATTTGATTTGATTTGATTTGGACATCGGTCTGCATGCCAGAAGGGATTATAAGCTTGGGCCTATCTTATATTTACAGTCAAAGGGGTGGTCACCGAAGGGCTATCGACATAGGGGTTGTCAGTTAGTGTGCAACGCTATGCCAAGAAAAGCAAGACTACATCTTCCAAAAGCAAAATCAGTTATTAGGGGTGACTTGTTTGCACAACAAATCAAACTTGACCTAGGGAGACTACTAAGCGAGAGCCTCTGTTGGGTCTTATCTCAACTTAAGAGTAGTCAAGGTGATTCCTATAAGGAGTTTTCTTGAGGCCCAAAAAATAGGATGCATGCTTGGGAAAAGATGCCTCTAGGGGCGTTATCCTAATCCACAAGAGATTTTATTTTATTTTGTTTATTTGGCATGGACCTGTTTTTAGAGACCACACTAAAAAAGGAGCCACGGGGATGTGGTGTTTATTTTAGATGTATATTGGGGGGGGGACACCACAGATCGTAGGGGTACTTATTGAAGTGATCGATAAGACATTGAGGTATGATGTACTATTTCAAAAGATAGAGACACCACCCTTCAATCGACCTAATCACCTAATAAGAACTCCTAAGGCATGATGAGTCTTGAATATATCATAGAATTTTCTCCTACTTTTCATGGATGAATAAAGTAGGGTTTACATAAAATCAGGTCCTAAAGTTCCCTATGGGCAAGCCCCATAATTAATTACATCCCAAGGAAGGTGGCTTCCTTAGAAATACTCGATTAAAGTAGATAATTATTGTCTCCAAAGATTTCAAGGATAAGATATCAATAAATTGGTTATATTGGAAAATCAAATGGGAAAGTTCAAAAGGAGAGACTTATTTTGAAAGCCAAAGGGAGTAAGTAGTAAAAGCTCATGATACTAGGAAGCCCAGTGAGCATTCTAATTTATCCTATAATTGAGCATTATTAATTTGAAGTTGAAGAGATTTACTTTGTTTGAGTTGAAATTTTATTTGATTACTAGAGCTTTAATCCACCAACACAAAGTTAGGAAAATACCTAAGAGGTGAGAATTTATGCTCATAGCTTTGAAGGAAATAACTACCTCATATCTTAAAACTAGGGAGCTTTAGTAAGAGCTAAGACCTAATTCTAAGCAAATGGGTATATGGTTTTCCTCCATAAGATAGAGTAAACCACATTGGGGATTATAACGCTTAGAGTGATAGCTAGCTAACTCCTCATGCTTCAAATCCATGTAAGCAAGTCATATGATTTTGCAAGATAGTTTATTATTTAGAAAGAGACTAAAGTCCTTAAACTCACTCCCTAAGAGACTAGAGCATGAGTTGTATGAATAATGACTTAGTCAATGCAAATCTTTTAATTTTTATTTGATTTTTGACACTTCATTTTGAGAAAGGCCATAAGATTTTCATATGTCTAAATGCATGATGAAAATGGATTATGGGCTAAATCGAAGGAAAGAGATATTTTTCATCAGAGGAGACCCTCAAAGGTCAAGTCTTTCACTATCATGGAAGGATGGAAACCCTCTCTAAGCAAGAGTGAAGTAATATGAATGCATGATATGAAATATATAATATTCATCTAAAGGGTTGCTAAATCTTTTAATTAACTTGATTTAATGCCTAGGCATTATGTGAGGTTATGAGCCATTTAAAATATTAGTTATGAGTTATAGTTGGGGAAAAAAAATTTTACCCTAGAGCCTAATTGGATCGGTCTTACAAGAAACACTATCATAAAGAAACTATGAAAAGACATACTATTTCTATTGCGTAATATAAATATAACATCAAATATTTTATAAATCTAGCATAAAAGAATAAAAAAGGTGGGTGCCCATACAACCCAAAAGGAGAAAATTGGTAGCCAAGCTCTACCCTTATACAAACCGGAATATGGAAGAATAATTACAATTAATAAATGAATAAGTGGTATGGGGATCTTCTAATCTTCATTCTTCATGTCTTCATATCTTCCTTGATTTGGATGTGCTTGCTTCAAAGGCATCATAGGGCCTCCTAGGACAAAGCCTTCTAGCCACTATCTCATCCTAATCTCCATAACACTAATCCTAATTCCTAATACAAAATTACATTAAAATAGGAAAAGTAAAGATAACTACACCTACAAAATAAGTGTTAGCTAAACACATTATACAATCCGGCAGTTATATTTATAATTTGAACTTAGCACCCTACATATGGGTAACCAAGCCCATTTATATTTATTTTAAACATCTCCTTAAGCACAATCCCCATAGAAAATATGATTAGTGATCATCTAACATCTAGTCTATGAAACATACACCCTAACATCCGGCCTATGAAACATACACCTAACATTTAGTCTAAAATAATACATCACAAAATAAAATGTAACATCATATCATGCGCCCAACATAAAGCTAAAATGGTGAATTAGTGTGTGTTAAAGCTTGTGTGGTATATCGACTAAGCATTAGAATTTTATTTTTCTAAGTGTGAAGGAATATTTAATCATAAGAGGTTGATTTCACTTTAAGTGATTTAATTGATTTAGGAATTTTTACTTAACACTTTGTTTTGTTTCATTTGACCTACACTTAGCAACTAAGTGTTGAAAAGAGAAGAAAAGAGGATTTCCTCTTTCATCCCTACCTTAAGTTACTTCTAAAGCATGCTAATTAATAAGTTTTCTTTAGTGAATGACTTATTAAATGATTTAATTAATCTAAGTTTAGGTTTGCATTAAATAATTTCATTCAATATGAAAGGCTTCTTAAGATTAACTTAATTGAATTATTATCACATGACATACATCACATTATTCCTTTCCACCACAAGTAACATGCATATGATTGAATCTAAGTATAATTATACATGCAATATATTTCTTTTGCACACTTTAAATGAAAGATGCATATGTGTATTTTGTAGAAACCGGTATTTTCACTCATTAGCTAAATGTACATGGATGTAAAAAGTTAAGCAAGTACTTCACTATTGATAACCGGGAGTGAGGTAAAGACCTCCTTGGGGCTACTTAAAGCCTTGCATCTTGAATGTTTAGACTAGATATACCCACTATTCTTGAATGCACATGAATGTACAAATGACTACAAGAATGAAAATCATACAAAAATTCTATTTCTTCTAATTGAATTATTTATATATATGAGCTAAAGTTGAAGAGGAGAATTTCATTCATTAGCTAAATGCACATACAAGTGTATAAAAGTTTTATGCAAGTACTTCACTATTGTTGAATAGGGAGTGAGGTAATGACCTCCTTGGGGCTACTTAAAGCCTTGCATCCCGAATGTCTAGACTAGATATACTTACTATTCTTGATCACACAAGAATGAACAAATGACTATAAGAATGAAAAATCATATTAAAATTGTATTTCTTCCAATTGAATTATTTATACATGTGAGCTAAAGTTCTATCTAAATTTTAACATAGAAATTCATAGGAATGAATTCAAACAAATGTTTTTTCCTTTTCAAATAGGCTATACACTTGTTAACATTCAAACTTTATGTGAATCCATATAGATTAAAGAAAGAAAACTCCATATAACATGTTCTAAGCCATAGACACATGCAAGCTTATAGGTATCTATAACTATTATCACTTCCAAATATTATAGTTGACTTAAAACTTTTGAAAATAACTTTTATTTGATAGTAATAATAGCCACACATATTCATAGGTTAATCAACACATACAAGCTTGACATAAAGGAAACTATTTGATTTAATTAATTTTGCAAAAGATGAATGCATGAATCAAATGACATACAACATTTAATATGATTATAAAGGAATAATAAGACATAAGACACATGTTTAATTCAATCAAACTAATTTCTAAGGATAATCATATCAAATAAAATCATTTAAAGTAAACCAAAGCATCTTAATGTCATTTTAATATGATGTTTGAATTTGATTTAAGGAAAGAGAGAACTAATCCCATCTATGTTTGTAAGTTAATTTGATTTAATGAGAGTTAATTAGGTTAATTTTATAGATTAATTAAGTTAAGATATGAATTAACTCAATTAATTAACCCTTACCTCTATTACCTTAAGATAATTAACTAAATAATTATGAGCCAATGTAATATGCAAATGAATTGAAAAGTAAGTTAGCAATGGTCATAAGAAATGAAAGGGCCTAATACAATTATCTCATAATTAATAGTCATTTAAGCTTAAGGAACTTACTTAATTACTTTTATGATTTTCCCACACATATGGATAAATCATAATTTTATTAAATCTCTATGGTGTTTATTTTTGGATTTGTGTATATGGGGACACCTTGCAAATATGAGGGTGTCTTATTGAGGTGATCGGGTATGACATTATAGAATAGTGCACTATCTTGGAAGATAGAAATCGATGCAGCTATAATGGACCTAATCACCTAGTAAAGACTCTAAGGCATGATGGGTTTTGAATATATGAGAGATTTTTCCTCTACTTTATATTGATGAATAAAGTAGGGTTTATTTAAATTGGGTTCTAAAGTTATCGTGTGAAATCCCCATAGTTAATTACATCTAAGAAATATGAGTTCCTTTGGAATACTCTCGATTAAAGTAGGCAATTGTTGTCTTCAAAGAATTCAAAGATAGGATTATCAACAAATTAGTTATATTTAGAAAATCAAGTTGGATAGATCAAAAGGAGAGACTTATTTATTAAAGCTAAAGGAGATGAGTAGAAAACTCATGATACTAGGATAACCTAGTGAGCATTCCAATCTATCCTATGGTTGAGCTTTATATATTTGAAATTAAGGAGAATTATATATTTAAGTTGAAATTTATTAGATAGCTAGGACTTATGATTCCACAATACAAGATTATGAAAATATCTAAGAGGTGAGGATTTATGCTTGTAGCACGAGGAAAACATCAACCTCGGATCCTAAATCTATGGAGCTTTAGTGAGGGCCAAAGCATATTCTAAATCTTAGGCAAAAAATGGGTATATTGTTTACCTCCACAAGAGAGGGTAAATCACTCGACTATTGGACTTGTAATCATCTAGAGTGGTGGCCTAACTCCTCCTATTTTAAAATTATGTGGTCAACTCATATGTTTTGCAAGATGGTTAGGATGTTATTATTTAGAAAAAATTGAAGTCCTTAAACTCACTCCCTAAAACTAGAGCATATGTGGTATGAATAATGACTTAGTCTAATGCAAATTTTATCAAATTTTATTTGATTTTGGACTTTTCATTTTGAGAAAGGCTATAGGATTTTATATGCCTAAAGCATGATGAAATAGTTTTATTGGCTAAATCGAGAGAAAGAGGTGTTTTCCACCACAAGGGAGACCTTCAAAGGTCAAGTCTTCTCTATCATGCAAGAATGGAAACCCTCTCTTAGCAAGAATGAAACAAGATGACATGCATGATATTAAGCATACAACATTATTAAGGGGTTGCTAAATCTTTTAATTATCTTGATTTAATACCTAGACTTTGAATGAGGTTATGAGTTGTTTAGAAAATTAATTATGAGTTATAGTTGGGATAGAAAGATTATTTTTTCAAGAGCCTAATCAATCAGGCCACACATTAAATCACCATATATGAAGAAACTAGAAAAGACATGTTATTTTTATTACATAATTGCAAATAAAGCATCAAACAATTTATAAACTCAATGTAAAAGAATAATAGTGATCTATGAATTATGTACCATCGAAAGAGAAATGGGTAGCCGAGTTCTACCCTTATACAACCCGTATATGATTACAATTACAAATAAATGAATGCTATGGGGTGGTGGGAGGGAGGGAGGCTTCATTCCTCATATCTCCTATATTTCTTCATTTGGATTTGCTTGCTTCAAAGGAATCATGAGGCCTCCCAAGACAAAGCCTTCTAGCCACCGCTCATCCTAATCCCCATAACACTAATCCTAATTCCTAATACATAATTACATTAAAAATAGGAAAAATAAATCTAACTACACACACAGATAAGTGTTAGCTAAACACACCATACAATCAAATAGTTATATGTATGTTTGGACTTAGCACCACATGGGTAACCAAGTCCACATATCCTAATTTAGATTATGTTTAGGGTTAAGCAACCTACAAGAGAGCATTTATATTTATTTTAAGCACAACTTAAGCATAATCTCTATAAAAATATGATTAGGCTTATCGGCTAATATCTAGTCTATGAAGCATACATCCTAACATCCAGTCTATAACAATACATCATAAAAAAACATACATCACCATGCACCACCCTAACATAAAGCTAGAAGTGATGACTTAATCTAATGTGTATTAAGGCTTGTGTGGCGTTGTTAACTAGGCTTTGTTATAATTTTCTAAGTATGATTTATGAAGGGTGGTTTCACCTTAAATGACTTAATTGATTTAAGAATTCTTATTTGATGTTTTCTTTTGGTTCCATTTAGCTTACACTTAATAATTAAGTGTTATAAATAGAATAAAAGAGAGGATCACTCTCTTTTATCCCTACCTTAAGTAATAACTAAAGCAAATTAATTAATCAATTCTCTTTCTTGAATGGCTTATATATATTTTAATTAATCCTCAGTTTAAGTTCACTTTAAATAATCTCATTCAATAAGAAAGGCATCTTAAGATTAATTGGGTTAATTACTATCACACAACATATGTTTGTTCATTTCTTTCCATCATATATATATCATGCATATGATTAAGTCCTAAACATACCTATACATGCAATTTGTATCTTAGCACATTTAAATGATGAATGTAAGCAAATGTACTTAGAATTAATGTTTCATTTTGGTTGAATTATTTTATCATATTAATTTAAAGCTCTATCTAAATTCTTATACAAAAGTATAAGAAAAGAACTCTAACTCATATGACTAATCAATCCAACCACTTGAACAAAATATGAATGCATGTCTTTTTAATAGAAAAATGAGATTTTGATTCATTAGGTAAATACACATTCAAATGTATAAAGTTTTAAGAAAGTTCATCGCCATTGTTTTACACTAGGGGAGTGAGGTAGGAACCTCCTTGGGGCTACTTAAAGTCGTGCATCCCAGGATGTCCAGTAATATACCTCTTCTTAATTACATATGGATGTATAAATAATTATAAGAATGAAAATCATGCAAAAAATTATGTTTGATTTATTTGTGTGAATGAATTAAAGCTCTATCTAAATTCTAATGTCAAAATACAAATGAATGAAATCAAAGCATTACGTGATTGTTCTACACTAAGGGAGTGAGGTAGGAACCACCTTGGGGCTACTTAAAGCCGTGCATCCTGGATGTCGGACTAATATATCCATTAACATTCAAACTTATGCAAATCAACATATAAATGAAAGAAAAAGACTTCACTTCATAAACTAAGCTTATACTCACATGCACCTCTTATGTATATATATAACTAATGTCACAAAATATATTATTATTCATTAATAAACTTTTGAAAATATATTTGAGATTTAATTGTGATAATAACCACAAATATTTCTAATTAAGTTAACATATGCAAATTTTACATAGGAAATCATTTTATTTAATTAATTTTTGAAAGAAATGAATGCATAATTACAAGTGGCATATAACATTTTAACATGATTGAAAAGAAATAAAGCACAAGCATGTAATTTCATTCAATCCAACTAGTTCTAAGGGCAATCATATTAAATAAGATCATTTAAAATAAACCAAATTTTCTTAAAACCATTTTTTGATCTTTATGTTTGATTTGATTTAAGAAATGTGAATGAGATGTGAATGAGGTTTGCTAATCTTAAACCCATTCCCCATATGTGTGAGTTAATTTGATTTAATGAAAAGCTATTAAATTGATTTTATATCTTAATTATATTAAGTATGTATTAAGTTAATTAATTAAACCCTTATCACCACCTTAATTAACTAAATAATGATGACCCAACATGAGATGCAACCATATGGAAAAGCAAATTAGCAATGCTCTTAAGAAATGAAAGGGCGTAATGCAATTGGCTCATAATTAATAGTTAATTAAGCTTAATGGATTTATTTGATTACTTTTATGATTTTCTCACACATGTAAGCTAATCATAATTTTATTAAGTTTCTTTAGACTATTAAACATCTAAAGAACTACCCAAAGTTGATTAATCAAAGTTAAGAATAAATTGGATTTTAAATTAATTTAATTAAGCCCTTAATTGGTTAATTAAATCCTTTGATTATATTTTAATTAAGATAATAAAATTAACTTAGGAAAGAGATAAAGGAAGAGGCCTCAATCCCAATCCCTAAGTTATTTCAAACAATCAATTAGGCTATGAAATAAATAGACTCCCTTTCCTTTTTTGATTTATTAAGTGGCTAATTAATTACTTAAGCTTTTATTAATTTGAAACAAATGAAGAGGCTTAATGAAATGGACATAGAGTAAACCTAAACACTTTCCCTAAGACTTTTCACACATGGAAATAAGCTTAATTAATGAATTCACTATTTATTTACTTAATTATCATTAATTAAGGTGAGTAATTAAGGCTTAATCAATCAATTTCTCTAATTAACTATCCCAATAAATTCCAAGAGAAATAGAGGCGGTCATCCCTCTAACCATCTCTGAAAGTTTAAAATTAATAATTAATGAGAGAGTAATTAGGCTAATTAATTAAACCTTAATTAAGTAAAATTACTATTCAAAATTAAATAATAATAATTTTCTTGGATTCTCCTCTAAAATACCTTTAAAATGATCCCTCAATTATATTTTTAGATTTTTTTGGGATTATTTATGAATTTTGAAGTTTTAGCCTTAAAAAATTAAATAGCTATAATTAAACCTTAATCCCATCTCGGCACCATGTAGTGGCGACATGGCATGCTTTCCATGTGGCGTGGAGGATAGGTTATTTAAGTTGTCACATTCGCATACGCCTTGTTATGGTGGTGAGCGTGCTTTTTGGATCGATCTAGATCGAACAACCACAATTAAATCCCTACGGTTAAGTAGAAAATAGGGGATCTAAGCATGAGTTGATCGATCATCCATTCCAATCACATTGAAGGGGCGGTCCATGATCCATCCTCCTACTAGCGATGAAGCGACCAAAGCCATCGCCATGGATCACTCGATATGAGCCCACACAGCTGGATCCACTCCAAACTCAACCCACACCTTGTGAAGGATCCAAGCTAGGATGGGCTCAAATGCAATTTTCTTCAAAAGGACACATTTTCATTCAAGGACTAGTTTTGAGGAATTACCTAGCTAATGTCGGTTCAATGATTGAGGAAGCTTCATTTGTTAGAAATGAAGCCTATTGACCCCACGAGCTTTGTTTTGAGGTCATTTCTCTAGAGACCAACATACGAGGCATGGGTGGATCGGTAACTCCTATCTCTAATGGCTTGGAAGCTTGGGAAATGATTTGGTTTTGCTTGATGAGGTGTGGTGATGGTGTGGATAAGAGGAATCAAGGTTCAATTGAGTGGAGAAGAGTATGAATTGGAATGGGGATGCCTATTTTGGTTTCACCCAGAGGGAAATCTGTCGAGGGAGGTTTGGGGTGCTCTAGCAAGCTCTTTGGAATTTTTAAAATTACTCAAACTCACATAGTGTGAATGGTGTTTTTAGCTCAAATTGAGTATACCCCAAAATCAAGTGTGATTGATGGGCGGGATCCATCCACAATTTATCGGTTCACCATCATCAAAGCACCGGAGTTGCCGTCCTCCATGTGGCTGCCGAGGGTAGAGGAAGCTATGGCGACCTAAGGCAAGATATGGGGGGATTGAGTTTGCTTGGTCCTTTGGGTGCTTTGGTATGAAGGGAGGCAACTCAGTTCACCTCCTTTTGGTCCATGGCCAATCCTAGTGGGCTTAAAGTGGGCAAAGGAGGCTAGGCATACCCCATTTGGCAATGGATGGCTACCCAAGTGATGGGAGAGTGGATTTTGCCTCTTATGGAAAGAATCCTATGCAAAAGGGTATCTTCAATGGTTAATCCCTTGGATTTGGTCCCACTTTGATTTGAGCTAGTTTGAGTGATCTAGGACTAGTTTGGGTCAGGTTTGGCTAGCTCCTAGGGTCCCATTGGTTGGTTTGGGATGGTTTGGCTTCATTTGGTCAAATGGGTTCATATGGGTTCATGTTGGGTTGGGTTGAACAATTGGTCAAATTAGATCAAACCAATGCTTGGAGTTGTTCAAATGATGTTTTGAAGAGTTTTGGTTCAAGTTGTTTTGATTAATTTGGCTTAGGTTTGATTTTGGCTCATTTGAAATCAAATGGGTCAAACAATTTGACCAATTTGATCAAATTAGGTTGGGTTAGGTGTTGGTTCATGTTCAATTGGTTAATTGAAAATGATTGTAGGCTTTGGTTTGATTTTAACTTAGATTTTGGCCAATTTGACCTTTAGGTCAATTTGGGCTAATGTCAAGTTGACCAATTGGTCAAATTGAGCTCACTCATGGCTTTGGTCAACTTCAATAAATGATTTGGAATGAACTTGAGCCATTGGTTGTAATCAATTTGGATCAAGTCATGATTTTACCTATTTTGGCTTTTTTAGGCCAATTTGGGTCAACTTTAAGTCAAATTAATTGGACTTGGTTTGGCTCAATTAATGGTTTGGTCATGTTCAATCATTGATCATGAATGGTTTTGAATCAAGGGTTTAAATCAATTTGGTATATGGTGGGTTTTGGCTAGTTTTAGTTTCATTTGGGTTAAAGGTTGACTTGGTTAAATGACCTTCAAGGTAGTTGATCATCCTAGGATGATTGTTGATCATGATATGAGGATTGGATGAGCTTAGTTCAATCCAATTTGGGTTGGATTAGAACTTGGCTCAAAGGGGTCTCTTAGCTCAATTTGGGTGAAGTGGACCTAAATGGGTCATTTGGTTTGGTTTTAGCTTGATTCAAGTTTATTTGAACTTATTTATGAGCCTAAGATTGAAATATAAATCCCACTACAATCAATTTGGAGCCTAATGGATTTTGACTCATTTGAAGTTTTAAAGTCAAAGAGTCTAACTTGGGTTTGATTTGGGGTTGATTTGAGTTTGATTTAATAATTGTACTTTATGTTTATATTTGGTGGCGATTGAAGAAATGATTGATTCATGAAGAAATCCATGGGTTTTGAATTGATTTGGATATGATTAGGCCAAGTTGAAGAAATTGGATAAAAGCGGTTAAAATTGGAAATTTGATTTGATTTGGGTTTTTTGTTTGGCTATTTGGATTTATATTTCATTTATATTTGTGAATAAAAATGACGGTATAAATGGGTTATGAAAATCACTTAAGTTTGGAGTGATTTGTAAACAAATTGACCAAGCTTAAGGATGTAGGTCAAAGGGGCATAAGTAGAGAATTTATTTATTTATGTTTATTGGAGGGTATGTTCATTTATATTTGTGAATATAAATGAAGGAATAGTTGATTTATAAAGAAATCAATTGAGTTTGGGTTAATTTGGGTTGAGATTTGTTTAAGCTTATGTGGTAAGTCCATATGGCTTAAGGAGGTCTTGAGATTTAGTTTGATTTGATTTGGCTCATTTGAGTTTAAATTTATTTATATTTATGAATATAAATTAAGTAATGATTGATAAATAAATAAATCAATCATGTTTGATTTGGTTTGAAGGAGTTTTGGCTAAGCTTATGAAGGTGGTTCATATGGCTTAGGAAGGGATTTTGAATTTGAATTTGATTTTGGGCTAGTCATTTGATTTGGAATTTGGTGAATTTGATTTGAATTAAATTGGTATTTGAGAAGATCAATTAAATTGGAATTGATTTGAAATTGGTTAAGTCTAAGTCCATAAGATAAAATCAAAAGGCTTAAGGGTTTTGGAATTTGAATTTGATCACGGGTTTCAACCATTTGATTTGAAATTGATTTATGATTTTGATTTGAATTTGAGGTTTGGTTTGAGGAAGCAAGCATGGATTGGGTTTAAGGCATAGGCAAGTTTCCTAAACCCAAGGTATGATCTATTCCCATGGCTAATCCTTAAGTCTAGGCTAAGGTTAAGTGTCACCTAATCATTAGAAGTGTCTTAAAACTAAGGAGCTCTTAGTGTTTACAAGAGTCTAGATCTATGATGAGGAAGTTGAGAGCTCACTCCAAAAGTGAGGTCAACAATCTCTTTAAGCTATAGAACACCTAGAATCTACCCATGAATTAATTAGGTTCGATGTATTTTAAGCATTAATTAAACTAATAAAATAATTAATTAATCTATTAATTCTTAATTAATTTTTCATGAAAAAGTGAGGGAACTTAGGAAGATTGAGAGAAGCCCCAATCCAATTCCAAGCCTCCTATTAAATAGTGATAAGCGAACCAATTAATTAAGAAATTATTGTTCATATGATTACTTATCACTTAATTAAGTTAAGAGGGTAATTGGCTTAATCAATCTATTTCCTAGTTAATTAACCAATAAATCACAAGAAAAATAGAGGAGAGGTCATCCCTAAACAATCTTAAAAAATTTGAGGTTAATTAGTTAATTAATGAGGGAGTCATTAGGCTAATTAAAATTTTCAATTAAACCTTAATTAAGCCAAAATTACTATTCAAAATTAATTAGGGATAATTTTGGTGGATTCTATCTAAACTACCTTTAAAATGAGCCTATATTTATATTTTTTAGATTTTTTTCAATTATTTATGAATTATGAAAGTTTCACTTAAAACTAATAAATTAGCCTTAATTAAGCCTAATCCCATTGATTGCCACATGTGCGGTGGTCTTTCCGTGGAACCACGAATTGGCTATGTAAGTAGTCACATCTGACTTCGGATGGCGGCGGGATGAGGTATTGATCTCTGGTCCGATCTGAGTGGTGCATATCAAACTTGCGGTTAATAACGGCTTGAATCAACATATCTAGATATGATCGAGCCATTCATTCCAATCATGTGAAGCAGACAACCCTTGATCTCTCTTCCCATGGCGACAACGATGGAGCTCATCATAATATCGCTCGATAGCATTGAGTTCACTTCAAAACCAACACCTTTGTAAGAAAGATCCATGAAGATCCAAGGCTAGGATGGGCTCACATGCAAATTTTCTTCAAAAGTTCCAACCATTTTAAGTTGAAGCTCGATTTCATAGAAAATATCTCAGGAGCTAAGAGTGGCTTAGCTTGTGGAAGCTTTGTCTAGGAGACAAAGACTTGTTGAATGGAATTGAGTTGATTCCATAAGGATTTCTTGGAAGGCCAAGGATCGAGCTTGAGCTTTGGCTTTCAGTTAGTCCTGGTGGCTTTGGAGCTTGGGAAATGACTTGGGTGGCTTTTGACAATGGAAGGGGTGTGTAAGAGGAATTTGATTTTGGTTGAGAGATGAGAGAGTTTGGATTGAGATTGAGTTGCCCTATTTTGGTTTTGCATGAGAAGAGGAAATCTAAGGTGGGGAAGGCTTGGAAATGCTGAGTGCTATGGAGTTTCGTTCACTCTTGAGAGCTCGGTAAAGTGAATCCATACAATTTCCATGAGAATTGAGTATACTCCTCAATTTATTGAGGTGGATGAATGGGATTTCTCCCTTGATTTGATCATAGCCAGTCGGGCGTCAATCATATTTAGTCCATTGGCTCGGTTTGAGTGGAGGAAGGCATGGGAGGTGGCTCAAGGTGGGATATGGGCGATGGCTTCTTCCTTGTCCCTTGGTTCTGCAAGGGAGGTGACTCACCCCCTTTAGTCCATGGGACCTAGCCCACTTAGGGTGGGCTGGGTGGCTAGATCAAACCCCAAAGTGGGTGAGTGAGGGATGCCAAGGATGAGAGGAGAGTGGACTTTGCTAATTTTGAATAATCCCACAGGAGAGTATCCAAGGAGGATTTGTCTTAGGTTTGGCTCCATTTAGGTTTGGAATAATTTTGGGCTGACCTAGGATGGGTTTGGATTGGTTGGTAAGGTCCCATGGGTTTGTTTTATGGGTTTTGGCTCAATTTGGTCATAGGTCAATTTGGATCAATGTTGAGATAGGTTGATTGGTTAAGGTTAAATCAACATGGTTAGGTTCAAATGATGATTTGAAGTGTTTTAGTTCAAGTGGTTTCAATTAATTTGTCTAGGTTTGATTTTGGCTCATTTGGATTCGTATAGGTCAAATGGGCTAATTTGAGAAATTTGACTAAATTGGCTAAATTGGCTTGGGTTGGGTGTTAGTTCAGGTTCAATTGGTTAATTAAAAATGATTGTAGGCATTGAATTGAATCAATTTAGGTTTAATTTGGATTTTGGTCAATTTGGGCTAGGATGGTAAATTGCTGGTTGGATCCAATTGATCAAATTGGAGCTTTGATCAAGTTCAGAATTTGGAATGAACTTGAGTCATTGGTTACAATCAATTTGGGTTAGATCATGATTTGACCCATTTTGGCCTTTTAGGTGAATTTGGGTCAACTTGGGTCAAATCGCCAATTGGGTTTGGTTTTGCTCAATTAATGGTCAAGTCATGTTCAAACATTGATTATGGGTTGATGTGAATCAATGGTTTCAATCAATTTGATGTATGGTGGTTTTAGCTAGTTTAGGTTTCATATGGGCTAAGGGTTGACTTGGTCAAATGACCAAGTTGACTTGGGTTTGACGAAGCAATTGATCATCCTAGGTGATGTGATCATGTATGAGGTTTGGATGAGCTTGGTTCAATCTAATTTGGGTTGGATTAGAACGGATCAAAAGGGTCCTTTAGGCCACTTTGGGTCAAGTGAACCTCAATGGGTCAATTTACTTGGTTTTGGTTTGATCAAGGTTTAGTTGGATTTAAATATGAGCTAGGATTGAAATATAAATCCAACAATCAATTTGGGCTATGATAGGTTTTGGTTCATTTGGAATTTTCAAGTTAAAAGGCTATGTTGGGCTTGACTTGGGTTGATTTCAAATTGGCTTGATGATTGTAGGTTTCATTTATATTTGGATAGATAATTGAATGAATGATTAATTCAAGATAAAATCTATTGATTTTGGCTTGATCTAGGTGAGCTTTGGCCAAGTTCAAGATTAAAAAGGCTAAAGGATTTATCTTGATTTTGGATTTGTTTTGGCTATTTGAATTTATATTTCATTTATATTTGTGAATATAAATGAAGATATAAATGATTTATGAGAAAATCACTTGAGTTTGGAGTGATTTGAAAGAAAATTTGATCTCGTGGAGGTAGGTCAAAAGGGCTTAAGTAGAAAATTGATTTAGTTTGATTTGGTTTTGGTCATTTGAATGTGGGTTTCATTTATATTTGTGAATATAAATAAAGAAATAATTGATTTATAAAGAAACCTATTGAGTTTGGGTTATTTGAATGGGATTTGGCTAAGCTCATGGAGGTAGGTCCATTTGGCTTAAGAAGGGTCTTCATTGGATTTGGAATTAGTTTGGTTTAGTTTTGGCCATTTTAGTTTATATTTCATTTATATTTTAAATATAAATGAAGATATAAATGATTCATGAGGAGATCAATCAAGTTTAGATTGAATTAGGTGGTTTAATTTAGCCACGGAATTAAATCATAAGACTTAGGAAGATTTTGATTTTGGATTTGATTATGGGTTTCAATTGATTTGAGATTTGGATTTGGATTTGGTATGTGATGGAGGATTGGGTGATCTTGGAGAAAATCAATTGAATTTGATTTGAATTTGGCTAAGGCTAATCTATGAGATAAAATCATAAGGCTTAGGAAGGATTTTGATTTTGGATTTGATTATGGGTTTCAATCATTTGATTTGGAATTTAGATTTTGATATTTGAACTAAATTTGAGGTTTGGTTTCAAAAGTAAACATAAGTTGGGTTTAGGCCACTAGATGGGTAAGACTCCTAAATCCCTAAGGTATAACCTACCTCTATGGCTAACCCTTCTATGTCTCTTGGGTTAAGTGTTGACTTAATCACTAGAAGTATCTTAAGACTAAGAAACTCTTAGTGTCTATAAGAGTCCTAGATTTATACTTAGGGAGAGAACTCACTCAGAAGGTCAACAAATGCCTAATAATTTCACATAATGAAGGTTTGGATACACTTATGCTTTGCTTGGGAATTTGGTCTTCATCATTTGTCTGAGTGTCACCTATAATGGATATGCTATAATTAGGTAGTAACTACATAAGATTCATCCTCGAACTAGATTTTAAGTCTATGTAGATAGAGTGTGTACTTAAGGCTGGGATGAATCTCTTATATGTCGTAGTATGGAGGCCTTCCACCTCTGCGACTCCCTCTGACTTGCCTTTTCCTCATCACGGTGGAGGTCGGTCATCCTCCACACTTGTTCAAATAGAGTAATGAACTATGGGTGAAATCTCGAGCTCTACTTCCTCCCTATGATCTTCTTCTATTCCCTTTTCTTTTCTTTTCTAGTTCTTTTCCTTTTCTTTTTTTTCTTTATTTTTCTATTTCTTTCTTTTCTCTTACATCTGATTTTGACTAAGTCACAAGAATAGACATTTTGTTTCTTAGGGAGGTAGTAGGTCCCATCCTCATATATCTTAACCTCATGAGCTGAATGTCTTAAGATTTCCTTTGACACAATACTCATTTCCACCTCTTAAGAACTTGATACAATGCAAAGAGAATGAAACTATGTTGTTCTCATATATCCATAGTCTCCCAAGCAAAACATTGAAAGACATATCAATCTATTATGTAAAGCTTGGCTTATCTTCCAATCATCTATCTCTAAGGGCAACACTATAGAGCCTAAGACCCTCTCGCCTTATTCATTGAATCCTTTCAATAACATCCTTTCTATTTAGAGTTTAGAGATATTGACCCTCAAGTAGGCAAGGATTCTTAGGCGATAAAATTGATGCACCTAGATCAACCAAAATTCTAGATAGCGAATATGCCAACATCCACTATAATGTAGAGGGGAGGTTGTGCTTTGTTCCTTAAACTAAGTTTTCATCGGAATGTAATTCCTAGTATCTCCTTTGAATTGCATGATTCCTCTCTAATATTGGTTAACTAAGCTAAGCATATCTTTGGATTAAGCAAGGCTTTGATTTAAGATTCCCTCATCTCTTTGAATAAGACTAGGGCATCATATATGCTTAACTTAGGCGACAACTTTCAAAGGTGTGTGAGGGCGTTGTAGTCAACTTTGGGTTGATCCTCCATAAGCATATCCATAGGTGGAGCATCTTGTGAGGGGTTATGTGCTCACTTTAACCAATGACCTATTTACCCTTATCATGAGGTGCTACTAGGAAGTAGAACTTTTCCACTTATGATGTTGACTTGATGACTTCTTGTGAGAGCTTGTGAAAACTTCTACGCTCATCAAATATACCTACGACTTCTCCTAAGGATCGAGTCATGACTCCAAATCAATCTCAAGAGGTGAATTAGATGATTTAGAAAAGGAAAATTCATTTCTAAATCATTGGGATTAATCAAAATTATTTGAGTTATTATTATTTTGACAAGATAGCTTTCAATTGGAATAAAATCAATAAGATCATTGGAAGTGGAAAAGATGTAAGAGGAATCGTCTTCTTCATTGATTTCTTTAATTTTGGGGAGGTACATAGTAAAGTGTAAGCGAGTGAGGGGTTTGGTGCCTTCATCCATAGAAACAATGCTCTATTTGGAGGTGGAGGAGCTAATAGAGATAGTAGCTGCAGCGGTGGAAAAAGTGTTGGACTCGAGATGATGGTTGCACTATTTATCTATCCAGACAAGTAAGGTAGGTTGTTGTTGTTGCTATTGCTAGGCTTCCCTCCTCAGTTGTCCCTTACAACTAGCAAACCTTCATTGGTGTTGGAGGGTTGAGCTGATTGGTACTGAGAGAAAGTTTCTTGATTTTAAAAATTATCTTTTAGAGGTGCGGGATAAAGAGATATCTAACTTTCCTTCATCTTATGAGGATCAAATGTATCCCTAAAGATTACTTTGATAGAGCTAGAAAGTAGTTACTAACTATTCCTTAGGATTACTATAATTCAGTTAGCTACCTCAAGCCAATCCTCAAAGACATGGCCTAGCATGCGGTGGTAGGCGTGGTTAGGAACATCACTCGCCCCTTCCTCCGCTTTAGGCTCAAGTAGTTGAAAATCAAGCTTCTTCAAGAGGTTCTTGAAGATCTTTCGACCTCCCTCTTGAATGAGTATGATATGTTGAGTTTGTTAGCAAGAGTAGGTGGAAAATAGCTACGATGGTGGATACTAATACTGCTAAATAGGCTATTGTGGTGGTGTTAGTGGCCATGTGGTGGATGAGGTAGTGGAAGAGAGGCGTGAGTGAGGGTTCTGAAATTTAGGCCTCTCAAGCTAAGCTCTCTAGTTACTTCCCCTTGTCAAGCGCCACTATAATCCTTAGCTTCATTTTAAAGAACTTCTAGGGCTTAAGTTTAGATGGACCTCAGAATGCTTGTTTGACTTCCTCTTGTAAGTTATTCACCTTTACGATTAATTTCTCAAATATCTTTATGGTAAAACCTTTGAGCATGAAGGTGGTTGGGCCATGGATATTCTTGTGTAGAATCTCAATGGCATGCTGCTCTTACAACTATGGTTCACATTTCATGCATAGGTTGTGCCATCTAAGAATATAATCAACAAGAAACTCATTTGGCTTTTATTTCTCTATAATGAGGTCCCCTTACAATTACCCTTTGTTGAGCTCTTGCAAATCTCTTAATGAAGAGATGCTCTAACTCTGCAAAAGTTTTCGCTGGGTAGTTGTATACCATTCAAATGCGACCCACGACGAGCTACTAGCGATAACTAAAAGAAGTGCATCACGCCACCAACATTACAACAACGGCTCTAAAGTGTGCTATATGCCTCAGTTCCCGCCATCAAACACCTTGAAGGATGGTGGCACAAAACCCTTGGGGTATTGAACTACATCAAATTCCTCTGTAGGTCTACCTTCTAGAACAAATGAGCTCCTCAGCTTGTGCCAATGCCTCCTTCACTTGTTGCTCCACATTTATTTTATATCTTTTCATGCATGGAGGTGCTATGGTGACCTTCCTATGCAAGCTACCACATCATCATCTGGAGTGCAGAATGATCTAGAGTATGAACTAGCCCGGGTCAATTGGCCTCCATGGGGAAGGTTGTGAAACTAGGGCTTGGTTTTGCAAGGCTAGAACTACTACCATCAACTCCTCTACCCATCTCTCCATCAATGTGATCATTTTCTATTTGATTTGTTGGAGGAGGCATTGAGTTGAGTGCAGTACCTCACCTTCCTCAACTTCTGACACATTCAGCTATCTTGCTCCCACATGCAGAGATCCTTGAGTATCAACGATGTGGACTTCTACTAAATCATCTAGCATGTCATCCTCATCGACATTGAAGTCAATCATACCTCATCATTCGAATCATCCCCAACTATCTCCCTCGTGACGATAGTTATCCAAAATGTTATTCAAAGATCGATCATCTATGAGATGCTTCTTGGCACATATGGGCTAATGACCGACTACTAGACTAAACTCGTGGAAGCTATGCATCAATACTTTGAGTGGAGTATTATCCGATTGACTCAACGCCATGGGACTACCTCGATATCCCCTCCCTTCTCCTCCTCCTCGTGGTGGAACCACAACACTTTTGGGTCACCACTCCTTCTTCACCACTATTAAGATGGAAGGTTGAGCGGGGAGCTCGCCTCACCTCAGCGATGGAGTAGATGGGTGGGATCCTTGGGTTGTAGCTAGATCACCAAAGGGAGGCTCTCTCTCCAGATGGGGACTTGTGAAACTTGGTGAGGGGCTAGATGGTGGAACTAGCATGGTGAAGGTGGATGGAGAGTGGAGTGGTGTAATGGTGGGACACCAACTACCTCTCTACCAAAGATTTCCTCTATGATTGCTAGAACCGGACTATGGAGATGATCATCGATCAAGAAAATTGATCAAAGTGGAGGCCTCACGCAAACTTCCTCCTCTCTCTGCCTTCTTGGGTAGCTACCTTGACCTCAATGGCTCTCGATGAATCGATCCCTAACACCTCTAGGGATCGGTCTCCTCAAGTCATGCAATGTGCCGACTCACGAGCATCCTGGGATCTACCAACTCTCACAAGTATAGACGGTAGGCATATGACCTCCTCCTCTCCCTAGGCCTGTCTCATACTCTGAGGCGATGATCACATCTATAGTCTCTCCCCTGAAGCTAGGGGGGTGGTGGAACCCTGCCCAAGAGTGGAGATGTCTTGCAAGGGGAACCCTCCTTAGTGACATGGGAAGCATCCCTACCTCCTTGGCCACACACTCATAATGTCTCTTGATCTTACGGTTCTTATTATGACATTGGGTTTTGGTGAGTGGGCTGGGGAACTAGAACCGACCTCAAAGGTGGGGAGACTATCTCAAAGCTAAGATGACCTTCCCCTTTAGGGAGCAATCATAGAATTGACCTTTGGACCATGCTAAAATTACAGCAGGGAAATTGATTGTAGAATTAGCGGGGAACCTCTACATCCTCTTTGAGGGAAACTCAATTAGGCAGTGAACTATGGAGTAGCTTCATGCCTACCACCTCCTCTTGCGGCGATAATGAGTGACCCCTCGCATGTGACTTTGAAGTTTTAGCCAAGCGAACTTAATGGGGGTGGTGAGTATGGCTTGATCCAAGGCCAAATCCACAACTAATGAGAAGGAAAAGATCAATTTGTAGAAGACATGGTGGGGAGAGCTGATTGAAGGAGGAAGGAAAAGATGAATGGAATCTCTGTTGAACTATTGAAAGAGAACAAGATTAAACTCTATTTTGATTATTGTTGACTTGAATTTTTTTTTTGATTTCTTTGAATTGGAACCCTCATTCAATAAATTTGATTATGCTAAATGGAGTTCAATTGCATGTTGGAGAGATTTTAGAGATTTTGAAGGGAAGAATTTTGTTTATGGATGTTTGTTAGATTTGATTTTGATTTAGCCCTCATTCATCAAATTTGATTATCGAATGGGGTTCAATTTTTTTGGAAATTTTGATAAATTTTGGGGAAGAAACTTTGTTTGTGGTTGTTTATTATTTGACTTTAAGTGAGAACTTTTAACAAGTTTGATTATGTCAAATGAGGGTTGGTTAATTTTGTTTGAAAAGATTTTAAATTTTTTTGAAGAAGGAATTTTTATTTTTGGTCGTATTGTTTTGATTTTGATTTTGAATGAGAACCCTCATTTAACAAATTTTATTATGTTAAATGAGATTCATTAATTTTTTTTGGAGGGTTTGGAATTTGAAAAAGTTTTTCTTTATTTTTGCTTTGGGTTTTATTGAAATTTTGTTGAATATTAGATGATCCTTAGTTCACCAAGCTAGTGGTAAGAGGTTCATAATTCTATTTGGTTTATGTTTGATTATTTTTTTTCTTTGATTAATTTTTTACCTATTGGGGAACCCAATGGGGTTTTAAGACCTTCATGGAGTGATGTACTAAAACCTAAAGGTTGTTGGCCACCTTTGCTTAAGGATGAAATAAGCAAAGTGCCAATGTAAAGAAAGATAGTCTTAAACTTATACAAAATATAAGTCTACTATCGGTGCTTGGAGATAATGATTGGCTACTAAAGATGGAGAGAGAAACAATCCAGGCGAGTCACCAAAAAAATTTGTGCTATTTTATTTGAGTTGTTGGACACCACGATCTTAGGGAGTGCTTATTAAAGTGATCGAGTATGACATTAAGGTATGATGTACTATCTCAAAAGATAGAAGCATCACCCTATAATGAACCTAATCACCCAATAAGGACTTTTAAGGCATGGTGGGTCTATATATCATAGCTATTTATTACTTTACATGAAAAATAAAGCGGGTTTATTTTAAGTCGGGTTCTTTAATTCCCTATGGAGGCAAGCCTCCATAGTTAATTACATCCTAGGAAATGGAATTCCTTAAAAACTCTCGATTAAAGTAGTCAATAAATATCTCCAAAGATTTGAAGGTTAAGACTATCAAAGGATTGGTTATTTTGGAAAATCAAGTGAGAAAGTTCAATTGGAAAGACTTATTTTGGATTCCAAAAAGGATAAGTAGGGAGTACTCATGATACTAGGAAGCCTAGCGAGCACTTCAACCTATCCTATAGTAAGGCTTTACATGTTTGAAAGTGAGAGTCTATTTATTTTGAGTTGAAGTTTTATCAAAATGCTAGGGCTTATAATCCTCAATAGAAGATTGTGGAAATGCCTAAGAGGTGAGGATTTATGCTTGTATCTGAAGGAAACTAGCAACTTCAATCCTAAGTCTAGGGATTTTAGCATAAGCTAGAGCATGACCTAAATCTAAGTAGAAATGGAACATAAGGGTTTAGCTCCACAAGTGATAGTAAACACGTCCTTCTCTGGACTTACAACCACCTAGAATGGCCTCTAATGCCTCCATGATTCAATCCCATGTTGATATTATGTAATTGCAAGATATTTAGGCTTATTATTTAATTAGAAAGATACTAGAGTTCTAAATCCACTCCCTAAGAGACTAGATCATGATTGACATGAACATATGAATTAATCTAAAGATGCATAATTTTACAAGTTTTATATAGTTTTGGCACAATATCTTGGACAAAGGCTTTGGGATATTTATGCCTAAATGCATGATGAAATATGATTGATGGATAAATCAATAGAGAAAGATGGTGAAGCTCCATCATGGGGTTGCTCTCATTGGTCAAGCCATCCTTAAAGTGCAAAATGGAGGCCCTCATTTTCAAGAGTGGTATAATATGATATGCATGATGTCATACATACAACATACAACCGATGGATTACTAAATCATAATTATCTTGATTACAACCTAGGCTTTAAAGTGAGGCTGAAAGCTATTTTAAAATTTAGTTATGAGTTATTAATTGGGGTAGAAAATTAATTTTATCACGAGAGCCTACCGCATACTCATACAATTCTCAATCATTAAGAAACTATGAAATTCATACTATTTCATGCAAGCTAAACACAACAATAATCATTTTATAGACTACAGTAAAAGAATAAGAGGTCGGTGTGATCGGGTACCGTCAGATACACCCTAGATTGGGTAGTGCTCTACCCCCTATACAACCCGGATTACAAAAAAATAATAATAATAATTACAATTGAAATTTGAATACATGTTATGAGAGTCTTCATTCTTCATTTAGGACTAAATCTTTTAGCCACCACTCATCCTAATCCTCATATCACTAATCATAATTCATATTGCAAAATTACATTTTATGGAAAGTAAATCTAACTATACCTATAAAATAGAGGTTAGTTAAACATACATACATCCCAAAGAGTTATTATTTCATAACTTGGACATAACACCTTGAACATGGGCAGAAGCCCACGCCCCTAATGTGGATTATGTTTAGGCATGTTGACCTCACTTTTGGTGTGAGGATTCAATCTTCCAATCATAGATTTAGGACTCTTCTAGACATTAAGAGATCTTTAGTTATAAGATACTTCTAGTGATTAGGTGAACACTTAACCTAAGCCAGAGACTAAAGAAGATTAGGCCCTAGGACATGGCAATCAATTAGGTCAAACCAAGCCAATTTGGTCATTTAACCAAATCAATTCACTAGCCTACATGAACTAATGAACCAAATCTCATCTTAAGTCAAATCAATTCAAATCAATGATTCATATCATCCTAAAATTAATACTTGAATATATCTTGACCTTCAATTGAGCCAAACCAAACCCAATTGGTCATTTGACCCAAGTTGACCCAATTTTACCTAAAAGACCAAATTGGGTCAAATCAAAATTCAATCCAAATTGATTACATCCAATGACTCAAAATCATTTCAAATTGATTATTGAACATGATCATAGCCTTGATTGAACTCAATTGACATATTTAGCCCAAATTGATCTAAAGGGTCGGCCTAAATCATTCTAAATCCAAATTGATTGAAATCAAAGTTTACAATCATTCTCAAATGATCAATTAAACATGAGCCAATGCCTAACCCAAGCCAATTTAATAATTTGACTAATTGGTCAACTTGACTAACCTAGCCCAATTTGACCTACATGGGTCAAATTGAGCCAAACCCACTCACCAAGCTCAAACCATTGAAATTTGGCATGACCTATCCTTGGCTCACCTTGCCCCAAGTCAAACTCAACCCAATTGGGATCCAAATTGACCCATTACCCAATTTGAGTCATCAATCCCACTCTTCTCTAATGACACCTAAAGCTCCAAATGGACCCTATAACCACCACTTGACCCAAAGTTATTTGCCATGAGCCAAGTGGAGGTGAGCTAACCTCTCTAAAGCCATTGGAACACTTGGAAAGCCCAAACCAGCCATTTCACCAAGGAAAGCCACCTCCCCACCCTTAGCCATTCAAATCAAGCCAACTAGATGATTCCTTGCCACCCACGGTAGCTCTGGCTTGATAGCCACAAGAGGCCAAACCAATCTTGCCTATTTGATCTAAGTGAGGAGGTATACTCCCTCATTCCATTTAAACTAGAGATTTGAACCTCCCAGAGATCACTGTGAGACAAACTTCCTAAGTTTCCCAAGTCTCCTCAAAACCAAACCGAGCCTACCTAAAATAGGACAAGGTTCAACTCATCCAACTCCCAAACTACAACCAATCTTCAATTAACTCTTCCCACACATTCATCGAGCCATGAGGCAAAATGAACCTTCCCCAATCGATTTGAGTACTAGAAGCCCATCCTAGCCTAACTCGATGAGTTTTCAAAGACAGTTGATCCATCGAGCCACTAACGGAGTCAAGGTGCCATCTTCTCGTGGCCTCGATCTTCAAGGTGAAGCTACCTGGTGCTTTGTCGCTAGTTTGAAGCTCTAGAGGTACTATTCTATCAAACCGAGATTTTCCAAAAAAAATTAGGCCTTTTGAAGAAATCACATTATCATGCAAATCCCACCATATGATCCTTGTAGATCAACCCCATGAAGGTGTGGGATTGATCCCGAGCCTCCACGAGTTACGAGCTCGATTGGCGGAAGAAGGTGGATGGTGTTAGTCTTCCATCGTCGGTGATGATAGATCATTCCCTTTTGTTCCACATGATTGGAGCAGATGACCATGATCTTGCAATTAGATTAATTCAATTTATTACCTCGGAATCAAGGATTAATCTCCACCATCCAACCTCGAAAGGCGGGGACAAAAGCGCATTAGCCACGCCCCATCGACAGAGTCAAATGGCTTTAAATAGCCAATCCCATGGTGCTAGGTGAAAAGGCATCCACATTAGTGATCCGCATGGCGATGACGATTAGGCTTAACTAAGGACCGAAAATGAGTTTTAAAATAAACTTTAAAAAATCATAACTAATTGTAGAAAATGCAAATTAACACTCATTTAAAGGTAAAATAGAGGAGTTTTCATTAAAAATATTTTATTTGATTTTGAATAGCAATTAAAGGTTAATTAAGGTTTGAATATGTGCTTAATTTGCTTAATTAAGTTTTAATAACTTAGGCAATTAATTTCAAACTTGGTATCTTAATTCAATGGGATGCCTCCCATGATGTTTTAGAATTTATTGCCTAGGTAATTAAGACAATTAATATTTCAAACCTTAATTACTCCTCTTAATCAAATTATGATTAATTAATGTTCTAAAACTAAAGATTAATTAATTAAAACTTAAAAATCATTGATTAACGGTGAATGGATAACTGAGGGAAATTGGGACCTCTTTCTTATTCTCTTTACCAAATTCATTTCTCTTTAAGAGAATTAATTAATATGGAATTAATTAAGTGCCTAATTAATCAATTAAATGACTAAATCAAATCAAATTGAAATGGTAATCACATTAGATAATTAACAACCAAATTAAGGGTTCCTCTTTATGTGTTCAACAACATAAGGACCCTTAAGGAAATTATGATTAACCCATAAATGTGAAAAATTCATAAAAGTACTTAATTAGATTCTTTATTTTAATTAATCCTTAATTATGAGCCAATTTCATTAGATTCTTTAGGAACATTGTAACTTTACTTTTATCTATGTTCATATCATTTGTGGCTCATGATTAAATGATTAATTAAATTAAAGAAGCATTGGAAAGGGTAATTAAGTGATTTGATTAATGATTTGACTTAATTAATTCATAAAATTTACTTAATTATCTTTCTTTGAACAAATTAAGATCACCAACATGGGAATGAAATTAAAATAGCAATGATATCTCTCCTCTTTACCTTTTAACTCAAATCCAAAATCAAAAAATCAAATTAATAAGAAGCTTTGGTTTTTCTTAAGCCATCTTTTTTAATTCGATTGTCCTTAGGAATTAGTGTAATTGAATGAATCACATGTTTATGTTTGGCTATTCCTTTCCAATCACTTTAAATGTTGTATGGCATATGCCTCCATGCATTTTTTTTTAAATATAAATCAATCAAATGAAGTTTATTTATGTAAGCTTGCATGTGTTGACTTAATTTAATATATGTGTGGCTATTATCACTAATAAATTCAAATCTATTTTTCAAAGCTTATAAATTGATAATGATGTTTAGAATGATAATAGTTATGAATACATGCATGATTTGCATGTGCTTATAGCTTAAGTATGTGAATGTGAAGCTCTCTTCCCTACATTTATATATGAATTTGCATAGATATGAATGCTAATAAGTATATAGTTTGGACATCTCGAGAATTTGAGGCTTTAAGTAGCCCCAAGGTGGTCATTTGATTATCTCACTTCTCGGTTAATAATGACACTTACTTATTTTATTTCAACCATATGTATTTTTGTATTAGAATTTACATAGAGCTTTAATTCATATACATAAATAATTTAATTAAATACAATAAAATCTTTTCATGATTCTCTTTCTTTTAGTTATTTATACATCTACATGTATTTAAGAAAGCAAGTATATAGACATCCCAAAAAATGAGGCTTTAAGTAGCCCTAAGGAGGTCATTTGATCATTTCACTTCTCTCGGTTAACAATGACATGTATTTGCTTATATCTTTTATACATGTGTATGTGTGTTTAATTAAAGAATGAGAATCCTCTCTTCTACTAAAAATACATGCATCCATAAACAATTTAAATCATTACAATACATATCATATGAATGTGAAGCTTTCTTTCATGTTCATATATGAATTTACATAGATTTGGATGATAATAAGTATATAGTATGGACATTCCGAGAATATGAGGTTTTAAGTAGCCCCAAGGAGGTCATTTGATTATCTCACTCCACGGTTAATAATGAAAGCGTACTTATTTAATTTCATTCATAATATTTGTGTATTAGAATTTGGATGAACCTTTAATTTTATATATATATATATATATATATATATATATATATATATATATATATATATATATATATATATATATATATATATATATATATATATATATAAATGATTCACTTAAAACACAATCTCTTTCTAATAAAATATATATGCATTCATAATCATTAAGTTTGCCAAAAATATGTTGTATGTATAGATATTCTAAGTGTTAAATCATGTGCATGCTACATGTGATGGAAATGAATCACTTAATATATTTCATGTTGTAGTAATCCAACTACATTTATCCTAAGAGACCTTTCATGTTGGATAGGATTATTTAAGGTTAACTTAAAGTTGGGATTAATTTTAAAATATTTAAGCCATTCACTAAAGAAAATCAAGTCATAAAAATGTGCTTTAGAAAGAGGCTTAGGTAGGGATGAAAGAGGGTAAGCCTCTTTCTTCTCTTTATGACACTTAGATGTTAAGTATAAATCAAATGAAAATAAAACAAAACATAAATTAAAATTCACAAATCATCCAAACAACTTGAAATGAAACCAACCATCATGATAAATTAAATAATTCCAAATTTAAAAAATAAAACCTCTAATGATTAGTTAATACATACTACACCAAGCTTCAAAGACACACATTAGATTTAGGCCACCACTCATAGTTCTAAGTTAGGACGGTGTATGTGTGATGTATATTTTATTTTGTGATGTGATATTTTAGATGGATGTTGGGGTATATGCCTCATAGACTATATGTTAGGCAGCTTTAGCCTAATCATATTTTATGTAGAGGATTATGCTTAAGGGGTTGCTTAAAAATAAATACAAATATTCTCCTTGGGGTTTCTTATACTCTAAGCATAATCTATATTAGAGTGAGTTTGATGACCCATGTGTGGGTGTTAAGTCCAAATTACATATAACTACTTGGGATTGTATATATGTTTAGCTAACCTCTCTTTTGTAGATACGTTAGATTTACTTTTCATATAAAATATAGTTTTGCAATAACAATTATGATTAGTGTTATGGGGGATTAGGATGAGCGGGCAAGGCTTAGTCCTAGGGTGCCTGTGATGTTTTGGAGCAAAGCAAACCAAATCAAAGGAAGAAAGAAGAAAGAAGAAGTGAAAACCCCAAAACATGTATCAATTTCAATTATAATTATTATTTTATATTTTAGGATGTATAAGGGTAGAGCTTGACTACACACATTTGCTCTTTTCGGTGTACTGGTGTCCAATCGCATCGTCATCTTATTCTTTTGTTGTAATCTATAAAATATTTTATGATTTGTTTAGATTGCATAATAGAAACTCAGATCTTTTCATAGTTTCTTCATGTTTAATGTTTTAATGTGTGGCCGGATACAATAGGCTCTTAAGATAAAATTAATTTTTCTACCCCAACTAATCACATCATGCATACCATCCCAGTAACTCTTGCTAAAAATGAGGGCCTCCATTCTTACACTTGGGGTCGCTTGAGCTATGAGAGCAACCCTTTATGATGGAGCTTCACCCTCTCCCTTTTGATTTAACCAATAACTATATTTTATCATGCATTTAGGTATAAGAAATCCCAAAGCCTTAGTTCAAATGAATGTGTCAAAATGAAATAAAATTATAAAGATTTGCATTTTAGACTAAGTCATATGCTCATACCACTCTTGCTCTAGTCTCTTAAGAAGTTTAGAACTTTAGTTTCTTTCCAATTAACCAACAAACCTAACCATCTTGCAATTTCATAAGACCTACATGGTTTTGAATCGTATGAGGTGTTAGGCCACCCAGGTTGTAAGTCAAGAGTCGAATGTTTGTCCTCCATTATGGAGATGAACCATTATATCCATCTTTGCTTAAATTTAGGTCGTGATCTAGCTTGTGCTAAAGCTCTAAAGATTTAGAATGAGGTTGCTAGTTTCCCTGCTATGAGCATAATTCCTCACCTCTGGCATTTTCACAATCTTGTGTTGATGAATTATAAGCCCTCACAATCTAATAAAATTTCAACTCAAATGAAATAAATCCCTCACTTTCAAACATATAAAGCCTCACCATAGATAGATTGGAATACTCACTAGGCTTCCTAGTATCATGAGTATTCTCTAATTATCTTCTTTAATTCCAAAATAAGTCTTTCCAATTGAACAATCATATTTGATTTTCAAAATAACCAAATCCCTTGATAGTCTTAACCTTGAAATCTTTGGAAATAACAATTGCATACTTTAATCGAGAGTATTCTTAGGAAATTTTATTTCTTAGGATGTAATTAACTATCGAGGCTTGGCTCCATAGAACTAAAGAGCTCACTTAAATAAATCCTACTTTACTTTTCCATGTAAAGTGGGGAAAGATCTCTGGTATATCAAAAATACCATCATGCTTTAGGAGTCCTTATTAAGTGATTTGGTCCATTGTAGGGTGATACTTCTATCTTTCAAGATAGTACATCATACTTTAATGTCGCATTAATCACTTCAATAAATACTCCCTAAGATCTGTGGTGTCCACGCGGCACATCGAAAATAAACATCACGGGCATAGGCAACCCGCAAGCAAAGCATTTATATTTATTTTAATAGTAGTCCCTTAAGAAAAATCCCTTATAGAAAATAATATTAGGCTATCAATGCCTAACATCCGTTTATGATCTAATTTCTAAGATCAAATCTAAAATATTACATCACAAAATAAAAAATACAACATCATACATATATCATCCTAACTTAAAGTTAGAAGTGGTGACTTAGCATTCTAATGTGTGTGCTTAGGCTTTATGAGGTGTGTCTTAGCTAGGCCTTAGACTTACAATTTTTCTAAGTTTAGAAATATTTAATTAAACATGATGATTGGTTTCATTTTAAGTTATTTAGTGACTTGAGAATTTTAATTTGAATTTTATTTTGTTTCATTTGATTTACACTTACAATCTAATCATATAAAGAGAAAGAAGGAGACTTAACCTCCATCACTACCTTAGATTACTTCCTAAAAGCACATTTTTATGACTTATTCTCTTTTAGTGAATGATTTATTAAATGATTTATTATTTATCCTAAGTTTAGGTTAACCTTAAAGAATCCTATTCAACATGAAAGACATCTTAAGATTAATGTGGTTGAATTACCATCACATAGAGTGTATTGAACCATTCATTTTATCACCTATAACATGCATATGATTCAACACTTAATATACCTATACATGCAACATATTTTGGCATACTTAAATGACTATGAATGCATACATTTTAGTAGGAAAGGAGACTTTCATTCTCTAATCAAATACACATACACATGTATAAAAGATGTAAGAAAGTATGTGCCATTATTTAAACCTAGAAATGAGATAATCAAAGAAAATCTTTGGGGCTACTTAAAGTCTCATATTCTGGGATGTCCGACTATATACTTGCTATCTTAAATACATATGAATGTATATGCAATTATATTAGTGAAAATCATGAAAAATATTGTATTTTTAGTTGGATTATTTATACATGTAAAGTAAAGCTCTATCCAAATTCTAATCTAAATATACATAGAATGAAATTAAATAAGTAATGCGCATTTGTTAACCAAAAAAGTGAGATAATCAAATGACCTCCTTGGGGCTAATTAAAGCCTCATATTCCCAAGACATCTAGACTATATACTTATTATCATTCAAACATATGTAAATCCATATATGAATATAGGAAAGAAAGCACTACCCTCACATGCTTAAGCCATGAACATATGTAAGTCCTATGTATATTCATAATTGCTCCACTCCAAATGTTATTATCAATTTACAAATTTTGGAAAATAGTTTTGAATTTATTAATGATAATAGCCACACATATAATAAGATTAAGCCAACACATGCAAATTTATAAAAGTAAATTTTATTTAATTTTGAAAATATAAATGCATGATATCACATAACATATAATATTTATGGTCACTAAAAAGGAATAATCAAACATCTCCACACAATTCATTCAACTACACTAATTTTTAAAGACAATCACATTAAATAAAACTATTTAAGGAAAAAAATCAAAGCTTTATTATTAGATTTAATTTTTATTTTAATTAAGCATGAAGAAGAGAAGATACTTGCTATTTTTTTATCCCATTCCTTTGTTGGTAGTTTTAATTTTTTTAAGGAAAGATAATTTAGTGATTTAATTAAGTTGAACCATTAAACAATCCATTTAATTACCCTTTCTTATGCTTCTTTAATTATCCATTTAATAATGAGGCACAAATGATATGCACATGAGAAAAATAAAATTACAATGCTTCTAAAGGAACCATGCAATTGGCTCCGATTAGAGATTAAGTAGATTAAAGAATCTAATTAAGTACTTTTATGATTTTTTCACACTTATGGACTAATCATAATTTCCTTAATGGTATTTATGTTATTGAACACATAAAGAGGAACCCTTAATTTGAGATTAGATTATCTGGTGTGGTTATCAATTTAATTTTGATTTAATTTCATTATTAATTGATTAATTAATCTCTAATTAAATCTCACATTAAGTAACTCTCTTTAATGAAATGAACTTGAAAAGTAATTAGGAAAGAGGTTCTAATCACTCTCCTCATCATCTCACTATTAATCAATGATTAATGAGATTAAATCAATTAAATTTTTACTATTTATAGCCTTAAATAATTATTAAATCATTTAAGAGGGTAATTAAGATTTGAATTTTAAATTCTCCTAATTACCTAGCCAATAAATCCCAATAAAATCATGGGAGGTAGAGGTCATCCATTAAATCAACATGCCAAATTTGGGATTAATTGCCCAAGTAATTAAGGCTTCATTATGATAATTAAGAAAACATTCAAACCCTAATTAAGCCTAATCACTATTCAAAATCAAATAAAATCATTTTTATTAAATTCTCCCTATTTAACCTCTCAAAAATGTATTTATTTGTATTTTTTGGATTTTTCTATAATTAGTTATGATTTTAGGAAGTTTTGGTGCAGTTAATCATATTTTAAACCCTAATTAATCCCTAATCCCATTAGCCAAAGCGGAGGCTGACGTGGTAATGCTTTCCACATGGCGTTAAGGTTGCCACTTAAACGATCCGACGGTCACTGGGTGATGCGCTTTTGTCTTTGTTGTCCAATGCTCTTTGATCTCGTATCATACGATGGGGCTTAATCCAAAGATATCCTAAAAATTAAAATCAAATAACCTAATCCATGGTGATCATTCATTCTAATCATGCGGAATGGACGATAATCCTTTGTCCCTCGAATGATGGAAGACGGACACCGCCCACCCTCTTCGCTCAACCGGAGCTCTAGAGCTTGTGAAGTGTAAGAATCGACAAAAGATTCAAGAAGAAGATCTAGGGGATCCTACGATGGATTACAGAAATCACTATTTCTTTCACAAAAGAGAAACACTTAAGGATTTTCTACGATTTTAATTTACCTCACTGGCTGACCAATAGTTTTTTGATCGAGTTTGATCTTCATCTTAAGAGAGAAGCCATTGAGAATTCCTTTAGAATTAACCTTAGAAGATTCGAATCGATTGTTGCCCTAGAAGAAAGTTAATTGAGAATGATTAAGTTTAAGTGGAGTTGGATAGAGTGGATGCCATGTTTCACTTGGGTTTGGTCTTTCCGACAACGGGAAGGCTAAAGAAGTTTGGGAAAGCTTGGGAGAGTTCGTTTCAACTCTTGCATGCTCTAGAATGCTATGATGTGTGTTGGAATGAGATGGGGAGGAGTATAGTCTCCTCCCCATCAAAGCCAATCTATCTTGCCTTTAGCGTCCGCCTCATGCAATCGAGATGTGAGGGATGTTAAGGTGGCTCGATTTGAGTGGGTGAGGGCCTAAGGTGGGCGCCAAGGTTTGACCTTGTTTCCCATGGTAAGCCAATGAAGAGAGGTGGGTTAACTCACCTCCCATGACCTATGGCTGAGCCAACCAATTTTGGATTAGGTTAGCCAAAGATCCAAGGGTCCAAACTAAGCTGGGTGGTTGTCAAGTGCAATGGAGGGGTTTGACCACTCAAAAGTGAGTTTTGTCCCATGTGGAGGGCTTTACCCAATGGGTAATGGGTCAATTCGAGTTTGGTTTGAGTTTGATTTGGGCTGACCCAAGTATGGATCATGCCAAGGTTGAATGGGTTTAGAGTTGGTTTGGTTGGGTTTGGCTTAATTTGATCCATGTAGGTCAAATTGGGCTAGGTTAAGTTGACCAATTGGTCAAATTAGGTCAAACCATGGGTTTGGTCAAGTTCAAATGATGATTTAAGATGTTTTGGTTTAATTGATTTTATTGAATTTGGATTGATTTGAATTTGACTCATATGGGTTCATATGGGTCAAATGGAAAAAGTTGACCAATTTGGTCAATTTGACCAAATTGGCTTAGGTTAGGTGTTGATTTAGGTTCAAGACATGATTTGAAGATGATTGTAGCCTTTAACTACAATCAATTTGAATTTGATGGTTTAAAATAATTTGATCTTTTTAGGTCAATGGGTTAAATGGGTTAATTGGGTTCATTGAGGCTTTGATCAAGTTCAATAATTAAATTGTGATTGATTTGAGTCATTGGTTTTAGTCTGAATAGGATTTGATTTGGCCTAATTTGATCTTTTAGGTCAAGTTGGGTCAACTTGAGTCAAGAGCCAATTGGGCTTGGTTTGGCTCAATTGATGGTCAAGTCATATTCAAGGATTAGTTTATGGTTGATAAGAATCATTGGTTTCAATCAATTTGATTTACAATGGAATTTGGTTCAATTTGGCTCATGTAGGCAAATTGGGTCAACTTAATCAAATGATTAAATTGTGTTTGACCCAATTGTTTAAACGATCAAGGGTGATCAACAATCATTGTAGGAGGTTTTGAATGAGTTGGTTTGATCCAATTTGGGTTGGATTGGAGTTCAAATATGTCCTTCGTCACTTGGGATTAAGTGAGCCTAATGGGTCAATTAAGTTGGTTTAGGTTGAATTGAGTTTGATAATTGACTTAGGATTGATTGATGGCTTTGATTGTAATATTTTGAATTGGATTTTGGCTCATTTGGATATTTTGGGTCAAATGGGCTAACTGGGTTAATGAATTGAATGAAGTTGGTTTGGTTTGATTGTAGGTTTTGGAAGAGTTTGAAATGATGATTTGGATGGTTTGAGAAAATCAATTGAGTTTGGTTTGATTGAAGGAGGTTTGGGTTGAATCCATGTTGGATGATTGGATTAAGATAGGTTTGATTTGAGTTTGGGTTTATTTGATTTTGGCTTGGACCTTTGATATGAAATCAAATTCAATTGGTATTGATAGGATTGATTTAAGGTTTGGTTTGGACTTAAGGTTAAACATAGGTTGGGTCTAAGCCATAGGGTAGTGGGTTCCATTTAGTTCTAAGGTTAAACTATGCTTAGGGGTGTTCCATCCTAAGTCTCTAGGGCTTAAGTTAAGTGTTCACTTAGTCACTAAAATTGTCTTATGACTAAGAAGATCTGGTATCTAGAAGACTCTTAGGTCTAAGATGGGAAGATTGAATCCTCACTCCAAAAGTGATGTCAACAAAGTGTAATAATTATTATAAGTTTGGCATTATGCAAAAGAACATATAATACAAAATAGCAAAATATATAAAAAGTCACCTATGTATAAAAAAGAAGAGACAAGATGACACTCTATTGCTAACACATTTAAATAATGAAAGAGGCAAAGATGGAACATGACTTCAAAACATTGGTACAAGCAATAACATATATGAAAAGAAATATTTTTTTTGTAGAGTTTAATGAATTGGTCAATGGTCATGTATCCTTCAGATGATTCAAATATAGAAATAAAAGGAAAAGGTAATATTTTTATCTCCTTAAAAAAAATAAAAGAAGGTTATTAATTTTGTACCATTTATTTTGTACCAATATTAAGTGTAATATCTTGAGTTTAAGAACTCTTAGAAAAACATACTATTTATTCAAAGAAAAATACTCCCCAAACTCCAACAAAAAAAATGAAAAATAAGAGCTCACATGCCAATAAGGTTCATTTGACGAGTTATTGAGCGCTCATTTGTAGGCTCAATAACCTTATTTCTATACTTAATAAAACTTGTTTAGGCAACTATCAAAAGCTTGATAATATAGCTTTTAATTGGATCATCAAGGCTTAAATTGAGCTTTATTTAATGCTAAATAAGCTCGATTTGATAAGACTAAATGAGCTACTTGTTTAAAAGCTTAATAATTATTAGATGAATCAAGCTCCATTTAAGCTCAAATAAGAAAACATTTAAATGAACCAAACTTGAACACTAATAAAAAAAAGCTCAAATCGAGCTCAAGTTGAACTTGAATAGGTATTTGATAAATAAGCTTTAACTTTAACAACTTCCTACTTAGCTTAGATGATTCATTTGCAACCCAACTTTATTTAAGAAAAATATTGGCAACCTAACTATAAAGGCTTGGATGTCAAGAAATATAATATTCTTGTTCAATATTCATAATGATATTCTC
This sequence comes from Cymbidium sinense, assembly GCA_021442155.1. NCBI lineage: Eukaryota > Viridiplantae > Streptophyta > Magnoliopsida > Asparagales > Orchidaceae > Cymbidium > Cymbidium sinense. Next base: position 63,217,941 of record CM038225.1, read on the forward strand.
ATAGTTTGTTACAACAATACCTTTTGGATATGACATCTTTTATTTAAGCATTCAATTTTAGAGTACTAAAGTTTCTTTAAAATGAGGGGATGGTGAGAGAATAATAAGACATCAAACATCCAGATCAATTATGTGAAACATATATACTCAAAAGAATATTTTAGAAAAAGCTTTTCAAGGGAGTTAAGTTTTAGAGTTTGAAAGCATATGTATGTTTATGATTCAATAAAGCCAAACTCGCTCATAATAGTAATTATTTTATTTTCTTTGCCAAACTAAGGTCAATAAAACATAAAAATTGTAATTAATAAAATTAAAATAGTGTACATCTTAAATATACATGAAAAATACAACATAGAGTATACATATGTCCTAGAATAAGTAGCACACAAACTATATATACTACTACCTGACGCTATTTATGTGGTATGACTCAATGGCTAAGAGTATAGTAGTTAAGGGCATGTCATGATTTATCTCGCAAGTAATTTATAAAATTATGCAGCTTTCAACAATAAGTTATCAAACTTCAAGATGAAGTTATCATATAAGTTCTTTTTTTAATTTATTATTTGTAATAGTAATAATAATAGTAATAATCACAATAAAATAAAAATAAAAATAATATTAACAATAACATTAGTAATAAAAATTAGAATAATAATAGTAATAATAATAATAATAATAATAATTGATAATTGATAATTCTAATAGCTAACTGTAAACTCTAACCATACTAATTAAACATTGGCTTCATTATTTGCCAAAAAAACAACTTTAAAAATTCAAGCTAAAAATTTTCAATAAACTTTTAATAATGACAAATTTATAAGATTTTGGTGGATCAACTCAAATAATAATAACACATCTTGAATGCCTTCTAGCTTGAAAACAACTAAAAAAGAGCAAAGAATGAAACTTTGGATTGAAGAGAAGAGTTGTGTGCCCATTTACACTCATTTGGTGGGTTTATAAAGCCATGACAACTTGATGAATCAACAATAATAATTTTGCTCAAATGACTTTTCTAATTTGAGAAAAATTGGATTGAAGAGAAGCGTGCCCATTTACACTCATTTTGGTGAATTTATAAAGCCATGGCAACTTGAAGAATCAACAACGAATAATAATAATTTTGCTCAAATGACTTTTCTAATTTGAGAAAAAATGCAAAGAGTGCAACGAATGAAACTTAAGATTGAAGAGAAGAGTTGTCATTTGCACTCATTTGGTGGGTTTATAAAGTCATGACAGCCAATAATAATAATAATAATAATAATAATAATGGTGATAACAATAAAATTACTACTAATAATAACAACAACAACAAGAACAAGAACAAGAACAACAACATCAACAATAACAATAACAACAACAACAATAACAACAACAACAACAACAACAACAATAATAATAATAATTGATTATTCTAATAGCAAATCCTAAACTCTAACCATGCTAAACAAACATTGGCTTCATTATTTGTAACAAACAAAAAAAGCAACACCCCAATCACACTTTCAAAAAAGCTGAATTTTGTTACTAACCTATTAATGTCAATGATTTAATCTATAAGATCCTGATAAATCAATATCGAAAAAAATAATAGCATAGCTTGAACGACTTCTTTAGCTTGGAAAAATACAATGCAAAGAGAGCAAAGAATGGAACTTAAGGTTGAAGAGAAAAGTTGGGTGCTCACTGCACTCATTTGGTAAGTTTAATCAACAAATATTGTCGACATTCAAACCATCGATAATGCACTTGCGTGGCACATTGTCGATGCTTTGAGCATCAATAATATCAATTTTGAATTTTAATGTTGTAGTATTAAATAAATTTTAGTAGTGCCAATTTTAAAAATTTAGTTCACAAATAATAGCATCGTAGAACTGTGGACATGTGAAAACAGTTGCATAGGAAATTTCTATTATTAAAAGGCTTTAAAACCAGAAAGTTTATTTAAGTATGATGAAATTTAATGTCTTATACTACATATAAATATTAGTCATTAGTCAATTATATGCTTTAGACTAAAATTGGACGTGCCATTAAAAGGTTTTTTTTTTGTTGAAGGAAAACATAAACTTTTTTTTTTCTAGGGCTTTACAATGATAGAAAAGAGGAGCATAAAAGTTTGGAAAATCTCTCTCTCTCTCTCTCATTTCTATTCAGGTGGGTTCACCTCCTAGGCAGAAAATTTTGCCTAATGTTGAGGAACATATTTGATTAAAGATTAAATCCGGGTCTTTTTCTAACGAGGGTCGGGTCCTTCACGTAAAAGACTTAATGCGAAGTCTTCGGTGTTTCTCACAGACGTCCAAACCTCCTGAAATGAACTCTACAATTAATTCATAGAATTGCCCTTTGCAAAGAATTGTCTTTTTATGGGACTTGCTTGTTTACTTGTTGATGAAGAATGTATATTCATGAATTCTATTTTATTTAAATAGCTTAAAATTAATATTTATATGTATGTAACAAAAACAAATATGATTTCTTTAAATATATTTTATAAATTCAAATAATAAAATATGCCCTTAACAAATTGATAATTATATATCATATTTTTATGTGTCACCCATCACGAGTTGTATGTACCTTGAAAACACCATAGAGAGTATACATAATAAGTTCATCACGTTAAAACTTTATTTAGGCAGCTATGGATGCAGGGACTCATAAGTTTATAATGAATATTCTAGTGATCATATGTAATATAGAAATTTAATTTATAGTTTGAAAGACTGAGCTTGGCTGAATAGATGCGGTTAGGCCCTTTCAAACTGAGATGTCAGATGGAATTAAAGATGGTCGATACCCAAAACATTTGCAATCATATTCGTCCATGCTTTTGATTAACCATATTGGATTAAATTTATTTATATTTGTCATCATAGTTAAGTCAAGAAGCATAAATCAAGCCCAAAAAAGAAATAAAAAGATAGTGAAAATCAGGGGAAAGTTACTACAAGAATTTTACTAAATCATGTCAAGTAGATGTCACCTGAGTTATAGTTAAAATGTCAACATTCAATCTCTCTTCTTTTGGCCATCTACTTCTACGTTTAGAAAAGTGTTTGATTGAAACATAACATGATTCCTCCTTGCTTAGTTAGTGGCAACCTCCTCAAGTCATACATAACATAGAATATCCTATGGAAAAGAAAGGCAAGCATATCCAAAGATATATATATATATATATATATAAAGAAAAAAAAGAAAAAAAAATGAATATAAGAAAAAGAGAACAAGTAAAGCACCAATAATACACTTTGATTTGGTATCCAAAGGATAAATCATGTGTACGAGGTGTAAATTAAAGAAAAAAGAGAGAAAAGAATATACAAAATAAATTGAGTCAAATTTTGAGAAGTTTGTGGAGTTATATAGCGATAAAGAAAAGTTCTAAATAGATGATTCATGTATGATATGACTAGAAACTTAGTAGATATGCAAGCTCATTGACTCCAATTCTACTATCTAATGATATAATTATAGGATTGGAAGTTAAAAGTTGCTCTTAACTTCTAACAAAAAAATGAGATATCAAATTTTCACTTTATATCTCTTTTTCAAGCTCGAAAGAGGATTCAACTCATAGATAAACCTTCAAATGAAGTGATAAAATCATCTTTTGCCTAGTATACCTACTTTGCTCAAAGAATTTTGAAGACTTTCAAGTAGAAGATGCACTTCCCAAAGTTGAGGAGGAAATTATATCATTAACCAATGAGTTTCTAGAAATTAACCTCAGAATATAAAGAGAGTCCACCTCACACCATCACATCCATATATGATAAGTCGAGGGAAAATGCCAACAACTTGGTTAGGTTACTTTTGTAGTTTAAAGACTTTTACCTAAGACCATAATAAAGTGCCCAATATATCTTCAAAGGTAGCAATCAAAAACTCAAAATTGAACCTATTCCTATTTTACAAACTTTTGACATGAACATTTACACCATGAAGAGGATCAAAGTTTGAAGTTAACCATATTGAAGAAGAAAGATACTATCATGATTACCCAACATTATGCTTAGTCAAAAGGAAGAACATTCAAATTCATACATGCGTCATTTTTTAAGATCTAAGTTAGGCATGTCTTGAAGACGTATTCACATTACCTATATCAAATTTAATGGCGACATAGCCTCTTTACAAATAGTCTCCTCATTCAAGGATGGGTCAAATGATGTTGGAGGATGAGAAGTCTTGCATTTATAATTTTCATCAATTCATCGCTATAAGGTCACGCCTTTCATTTTAAAATATCTGCCACATACCATGACTGAATCTTGACGAAATCATTCATCACCAAGTCAAATGCTATGTCAACGATCTCGTGGTCAAAAGCACAAAAAAGAAAAAAAAGAGAAAAAAAGAAAAAAAAAGGAAGACCAACTTGATATATGAGTAGTTGTCTTGACATTAAACATAAAGATGAATCCCTAAAGTATACAATTAGGATGACTTTAGGGAAGTTTCTAGGGCTTGTAGTAAAGCATCATGGGATAACAACAAAATGATCAAAGATAAAAAAAGTAAAAAAAAAAGAAAAAAAAATTTCAAAGACAATTAAAATCATTTAAAGAACTTAATCTCTCATCTTTTAGTAGGTGTTATTCATTCACTACTTTGACAAAGAAATGAGATCAAGTTTTGAAAGATGAAGACTCATTCAAAAGTATAAGATAATATTTTATGACACCTCTAATATTGCCCCTCCATTAGCTACTAGTTTACTAGTTTATTTTTCATTTAGGGTACAACTCTCCTTGTTAATGTTTATCATTAATAATCAAACTACAAAACTCTATGCATCAATTGAAAAGATTGAAGGTCTTCAAAATAAATAAAAAATAGAAAAAAAAAGAAGAAAAGGAAAAGATAGACCTCAATTAATGTTGAATATAAATGGTTTAAACTCTTTCATAGTCTATCTCAAACCACTCCAAATCAAGTTTTTGCTTCTAATCATTAAAATGCTTACTTTGGTGCTTTGAAGGATGGAAAGTAGTTTAAACCACTTTGATAAGAGAATGTTTTGTATTTATAGTCAATGAACACTACCTCAAAAGCCATTACACCAAATCAAATTTAAAATTGGAGAATAATTCAAGTAATTGGAATGAGAAATTTCTTTCATTCAAATACAAATTAGAGCATAATACTTGAGAAGTCTTAATTTCTTTCACTATGGATGATCAATCACTTTGACTGGTCCCAAGGATTTTGGAGAAAGAACACTACCCTTAGTTGTTCTTGTTCACACACTTAAAGAAATTTCAAAAAAAAATCAAAATCAAAATCATTTCCTTAGTAAAGTTTTGTTTCACATCTACATTGGTTGAGTCAAAATTCAAAAAATAATGATAATAATAATATTATATTGGTCTATAATAACCCTTCAAAATTTCTCATCAATCTAAACATTCCTTCAAGCTTACATCCAAAACTCATTTATCTCTAATATTATTAGGATAAGTGTAAGAACCCAAGCGATCCTATTTCGAATTAAGCTTTAAGCAACCAGACATCCTTTCTTGGTGGAGTCACATCACCTCAGTTTCACCATTTCATCCATCGATGTGTTTAGGGTAGGTATAAGAACCCAAGTCATCATATCCTTCATCAACACAACACAAATAACAAATGAACACATATCTTTTGTCTGCCAGAGGTGAGATAACAGCACCCTCACCGAGGTAGGTCCTGGGTACGCCACCTTCTTACTAGTCACCCGGTGGTTTATTGTTCAGAGGATGTAAGTGCTATGCTTTCCGACTTGATTATTGCATATCAACGAGCACCTTATTAGCATGGTAGGCATTACTACGCTAGTAAGCTACCTCATGAAGATGTAAGTCCCCTATGCTTTCTTCTTGGACTAGTTCATTCATTGATTGGGTCAGTATATTTGAGGCTCGGTAAGTCCCCAGCTCCTTTCCTCATGACTACTTCAAGTCTAGGTCTAGTCCTTCTTCTGGGACTCCCGTTTAGGCCTCGCCAGTTTGATTTGTTGCACCAAGGGTCACCCCTGGTTGTTCCCTAGTTTGGAATATGTAAGTCACGTGCTTTCTCCTTAGTATAGGCTGTAACACCCACCTAGTTCTGGGATAGTAGTCCGAGCCGACAACAGACTATCCCGATCATTTTAGCTTAGAGACATAAGTCTACACGCTTTATTCCTATATTGATCGTCACACACCGCACCTGGTTCTTGGGTCTTTCATGTGATCCACCCGGTGGATACATTGCTCATGATGTAAGTCCCTTATGCATTCTCCTCTAATTGGCCAGATACTTATTGGCTTTCTATTTTGGGAGTCGGATAATGCCCCTAATGTCACCTCCCTTATGGTCACTCTATTTGGATCATGTCCTTTGCAACCCCATCTAGTTACTACCGATTGGACAACTCCCTTTCTATCACCCGTGGTTGGAGAATCATGATATGTAGATTCTCCCTTGGTCCACAAATCGAGATAGTCAATATAATATAGCCTTCATTCACACATCAATAGGGTCCAAAACATATAAATAAATAAATATATATTCATTTGTGGATTAGGAGAACACCCCTAATGGCACCTCTTCCCAAGCCATCCTATCTTTAGGATAGTGTCAACAAAACTCCCTATAAGAATCGACTACTCTTGAGGACGTAAGTCCCTGCGGCATTCACATACTCAAGATTTTAGGTCGCAAATTTGAGACTAAGGTGAAAACCCCTTCTCGGGGTTCAGCACAGGGTCCATAACATAACAAACCAAATTAAATAAATTAAATAAAACCATATCAAATCAAATAAAATTAAAATAAAATTAATCGACTACTCTTGAGTTGATGTAAGTCCCTAGCGGCATTCACTCATTGCCTTAGGTCAGTTTGATTTGTTGCACCATGTGTCATTTGTCCCCGCTTTGGAAGATATAAGTCTATTATACTTTCTTCTTGTCATTGCACGAAAAGATAACTCTTAGGTTGGATAGTCTCCCCTTTGTGACTACCCTTTAAACTTGTAAATCTAAGATAGGCCAAAGACATAGCCCCTTCGTGGGTTCATCATTCACCGATAAAGTCCATAACATAATACACCAAATTAAAACAAAATAAATAAATCAAATCATATCAAATCAAACAAAACTACTACTCTTACTGAGTTAAGGTAAGATCCCAAGCACACTCACAGTAGTTTTGGGTTTGATTTGTTGTGCATCCACAGATCACCCTAACACGTCCCCGCTTTGAAAGATGTAAGTCCATGCTTTCTTCTAGTCGCGTTGCACATTGAAAAGAAAACTTGGTTGGATAACCTCCCCTTTCAATTGGCGTGACAACCCCTTTGGACTTGTAAATTTGCGATAGGTCAAGGAAATAGCCCCTTATTAGTGGGTCCATCGCACATAGGGTCCATAACATAACACAAAAATTAAAATAAATCAAATCATATCAAATTAAATGAAATTAAAATGAAATTAAAATGAAATTAATCTTGACTACTCGAAGTTGAGGTAAGATCTAGCGACACTCACTCAATAGTCGCCTAAGGTCGAAGCTTGATTTGTTGCAAGATCCAACGATCACCTCGATTATCTTTGCTTTGGAGATGTAAGTCTACTACTTTCTCTAGCATAGCCCTTGCACAAAAAAACCCTCGCGATAGCCTACCTTGACAGTAGACTACCCTTTGGGTTTGTAAATCTAAGATAGGCTAAGTGGCTCCTTCTTAGTGAGTCCATCATTGATGGGTCCATAAATCAAATTAAAATTAAATAAATTTAACTAAACTTATATCCTAGAAATTCCTCAAATAAATTAAATCAAATCTAATTCAAATCTCCCTAGTGGAATCAAATCACATTTCTCCCCTGGAGCCCAAATAAATTAGACCAACATAAAATTAAATAAATTAAATCAAATTCAAACCATGTGTCCCAAGTGGATACACCCCAAAATTAAATAAAATGAAATCAAATTCAAACCATGTCCCTAGTGGAAGGTTCACATCCTCAATCCCTAGGATTCCTCCCTCATGGCATAGTCTATCTCAAATCAAATCCAATTCATGTGTGATTTGATCCCTTCTTCATGTTCTTGACATGAAATCCAAACCATCTCCTTATGCCCTCGGTATGATGAGTTGCATTGCACCAAGATGATTCTATCTACATCTTAGTTTAGGTGTAGATGGTCTCCATTAGGCCTTTGGATGTTGTTGATCATCACCAATGCCACGCGTGCACCTTATTAGTTATGCCCACACCTGGGGTCTTTTGTTGACCTCACTTTGGGTGAGCCAATCTTCCCATCATGGGAATCTCTAAGATCACCTTATTATGGGACACTTTTAGTGGCTAAGTGAACACTTAACCTAAACCTAAAGACTTTAGGAGGGTTTGCAGGATTAGGCTAAGACCCAAGGGTGACTTACTCATCCCATGGCCCCAAGCTCATGCCTACTCAACAAAATCCAACCTCAAATCAATATACCAATTGAATCTCAATTCATATCCCAATCCAAACTCTAAACCAAATGATTGAGACCCATGATCAAATCCAACATAATCTAAACCTAAACCTATGATTTAATCCCATAAACTTAAATTTCTCCAAACTAAAACCAAAATCAATTGATTTTCCTCAAATCAATCAAATCCTTCAATCACCATTCCCAAACCATACCAAAATCTACCATCAAATCAAATAAAACCAACATTAATTCAACCTAACCTAGCCCATTTGAACCCAAATATTAAAATAAGCCAAAGCCCAAATTAAATTTTAGCAAAACTAGAAATATAAATCAAATATATTTGAATTGAAATCTAAATTCAATTAAGTTTGAGCAAAATTAGATTGACTTAACCAATAAACCCTTTTAAGATCAAAATCACATAAGTCCAAATAAAATCAAATTAAATCAAACCAAAAGCAAAGAATTAATGCATAAACATAAACAAACAAAAAAATAAATCAAGGTGGGACAAAGTGGCAAATAGATCATTTGACTTAGAGTTGACCTATAGTGGGCCCTCTAACTCAAAAGTCAATTAATCAAAATGTAGTCAAATTAAACCACTCCAAGAATTCAAAATCATCAAAATGAAAATGTTTAAATTTAATTATAAACAAATCGAATCAAAAGAGGCCTTAAGTGGGTTGATTTGGCCACTTAACACAAATAAACTCAAATAGATCTCATTAAGCCAAATCCAAGCCAAATTAAATCAAATAATTGATAAAAAAAGCATTCAAATAATTTATAAAACATGATTTAAACATAATATAAACATTAAATAATAAATTGAATCACATAAATTAACTTAACCAATTTTGGTCAAAGTTGGTCAAACCTTGGTCAAACTTGGGTCAAATTCAAAATTAATCCAAACTAAATAAAATTAATAAATCAAAATTATCATAAATAATTAATCAAACATGATTGAAGGCTAATCCAAAACCCAGAACAATTAGGCATGTGAACCCAATTAGGCCCATTTTGGTCAAAGTTGGTAAAATGAGCTTAAATCATTTCAAAATCAAATCAAATCAAATTAATTAAACTTATGGGGAATGAAATGATCAATTGGTTATAATTAAACAAAGTTCAAAGTCAATTTACTTAAACCCAATCTTATTATCAACATGAGTTGACTTCAAAAAAATCCAAATTGGATTTTGGCAACTTAATGCAAGAGTTGAACTTCAACTTTGTGGCTTGGTGAAACTAAGAGAGAGAGAGAGAGAGAGAGAGAATCAAATATTATAAAAAGACCATAAGATCCCCTCATGCATCTCCCAATTCTTGGCTTAGTTCCACACAATAACCATCAAATTTTGACAAAATTTAGCCAACCACCCCACCTCCAATCACCATTAATTGTGATTTTCAGCCACCATTAAGAGGGGAATAAAAGAGGCCTCAAAATAGATCTCCTTTGCATTGGTCATGGTCCAAAAGCTCCATGAGCAAGAAAAACTCATTCTCCACTCCTTTTCAATGCAAAATCACCTAAACCGAGTGGTTCGAAAGAAGAGTGGCCGTCACAAGGCTATGATGATCAAGAGTCCATATTCATTCCAAAGCTTAGTCTTGCATCGAGGTATGTTCGAATCAACTCTGACAAAAACTCCTCGAGGTAATTTCAATCCTTTAGTCCCCTTATTTGTGGTCATGCTTGCAATTTATGAATATCAATTAGATACCCCTTGCATTTTCCATTTTCAATGATCCTAATATGATGTGGTGAGATTTGCTAAAAATTGGGCGAACGAACCTACGGCTTTTTAATTCACCAATTATGGTTCATCACCCATGGGAAGAAGCTCTCAACAAAGATCTCCTATTAATAGAGAATTAGAAGATGATTTTACCCCTTAAATCCATCATTCGACGATCATCTATTGAATTGAGTTCTCCTTATTTTCCACTTGGAAGCGTCTAATCAAGCAGACAGCGACGGGATGGCAACTAGTTCTAAGCAGAAAATAAGCAATTTTTGAATTTAAAAAATTAGTTAAAATCACCTAAAACTTTAAAAAAATCATAAAAAAAGAAAATACTCATAAAAAAAACAAATAAGGCTTTTGGATTCATCTTTTAGAGAAATCTAATAAGCCCAAAATCAATCTATTGGGTAGTTGAGCTTAATTTAGGTTTTAGTGAAAATTAAATTTCATTATTAATCTAAAACTACAAATCAGATTGATTTGAAATTTTTTAGAGATTGAAAGTGAGGTTAAAATATACTTACCATAAAATTTCAAGTCAAAATAACTGATTGGGCTATATTAAATTTTGAAGTTCAAATTTTCTATTTTAGTAAAATAAATTAATAAACTATATAATAATTATAAAATTATCAAAATGGCTTACAAATACTTTTTAACATAAGAGCTAATACATAAATAAATAAAATAGAACTCTTTGAATCTCAAAATAACTAATGTTCTATTTGATTTAGTTTAATTAGGAATTAAGAAATGATTAAAGCCAACATTGATTAAATTTATCAAAGCTAGAACTCAATAAATATCAAGCCAAACTCATAAGTAGATTAATATTCAATCTCCCAAACCTAGGTTGAATCAAACAAACTTAAACTTTGACTTTAAAATCAAATCAAATGAGTATCACATAATTCTCAAATCAAAATTAAATCAAATTAAACATAAACTTAAAATTAATTACATGAAAACCCATTTAAGTATTAATTAAACTCTAAATTGAACTTAAGTAAATAAATGTAAGTCATCAATCATCAATTGAATCATTGATTAAAAATTAATCATGCTAAATCAAATCGATTAGTTTAATTAAGACTTAATTAATAATTTTAATGGCGAAACTTTAAAAATTATAACAAATTATAAAAAAAGTCAAAAAATATAAATAAATACTCAAAGGTAATTTAGAGGAGATTCGATTAAAATTGAATTCAAAATTGATATTGATTTTGAATAATGGTTACTTAATTAAGGTTTAAATAAAAAAATTTAATTAGTTTAATTAAGCCCTAATTACTTAAGTAATTAATCCCAAACTTTGTGTGTTAGTTTAATGGGATGACCTTTTCCTTCCATGATTTTCTTAAGATTTATTTCTTGGTTAATTAGGGGAATTGATTATTTAAGTCCTAATTACTCTTTTAGTCCACTTAATGGCTAATTAACACGTAAATAGTAATAAATAAATTAATTACATAATAGTGAATGGACAAGGGGAGTCAAGTTAGAACCTCTTTCCTAGCTTCTTTTCTAAGTCCACTTCATTTTGAAAGAAAGTTAATTAATATGAAGATTAATTAAGGGTTAATTAATTTAAGTGGCTTAACTAATAAAATTGAAATCATAATCACATCATATAATTAAAATAAAATTAAGGGTTCCTCTTTATATGTTTAATAACATAAAGACCTTTAAGGAAATTATGATTAGCCCATAAGTGTGAGAAAATCATAAAAGTACTTAATTAGGTTCTTTAAATTAAACCCTTAATTATGAGTTATTTGGATTAGGTCCTTGCAAGCATTGCAATTTTATTTCTCACATGTTCATGTCTTTGTCTCATAATTGGTTAATAAAATTAAAGCAAGTATAGGTAAGGGTAATTAATTAATTTAAAGGGTCCAACTTAATTAATTCATAAAATCCACTTAATTACCTTTTCTTATACCAAATCAAATTACCAATGTGGAATGGGATTAAAACATCAAATAATTCTTCTCCTCTTTAAACTTAATCTAAATCTTAAATCATAAATTAATAAATAAGCTTTAGTTTTCTTTAAATGGCTTTATTTGATGTGATTGTCTTTAGAATTAATTTAGTTGAATGAGCCATGTGTTCGTACTTAGTAATTCCTTTCCAATCACTTTAGATGTTGTATGCTAATTGAATTCATGCATTCATCCTTTTAAATAAAAATGAATCAAATGATGTTTAGTTGTGTAAGTTTGCATGTGTTGGATTAACTTATCATATGTGTGGCTATTATCACTATTAAATCTAAATTTATTTTTCAAAATTTATTAAGTGATAATAACATATGAAGTGATAGTAGTTATGAATACATATAGATTTTGCATGTGCTTGTAGCTTAGATATGTAAAATAAAGCTCTCTTTTTTTAATTCATGTGTAGATTTAGAATGAATGTAATAAGTAGGGACATCCAGAATACTGATTTTAGGAGGTCATTTGATTATCTCACTCCTTGGTTAACAATCACTACTTGCTTATATCTTTTATACATACATGTGTGTATTTAATTAAGGAATTAGGATCCTCCTTTTCTACAAAAATGCATGCATCTATATTCACCTAAGTTATTAGCACATGTTATATATAAATTAATGCTCTCTTTTCCTTATTCATGTATAGATTTACAGGTTTGGAATGTTAATAAGTATATAGTCTGGACATCTGAATACAAGACTTTAGCCCCAAGGAGGTCATTTGATTATCTCACTTCAACAATGAATCGTACTTATGTGATTCCATCCTTATGTATTTTAGTATTAAAATTTGGATAGGGCTTTAATTTATATGTTTATATAATTCAACCAAAATAAAAATATAAATTCAAACATACACATTCATCATCATTTAAATGTGCTAAAACATATTGCATGTATAGATATGCTAAGTATTAAATCATATGCATGTTACATGTGATGGAAAGGAATGACTTAGTGTATTTCATGTGATAATTCAATTAGATTAATTTTAAGAAGCCTTCCATATTGGATAAGGTTATTTAAAGTTAACCTAAACTTAGGATTAATTAAAATTATTTAATAAGTCATTAAATAGAACTAAATCAAATTAATATGCTTTAGAAAGTGGCTTAAGGTAGAAATGAAATTATCTTTCTTCTCTTTATAACACTTAGATGCTAAGTATAAATCATATGAAAAAAATAAAATATAAATTAAAATTATCAAATCAACTAAATAACTTGAAGTGAAACCTATCTTTTATGTTAAATTAAATACTTCCAAACTTAAAAATCATAACTCTAATGCCTAAAGACATACCACACCAAGCCTTAACTCACACATTAGAACTAAGTCACCACCCTAAGTTAGGATGGTGTGGTGTATATATTTTGTGATGTAATATTTTAGACTAGATGTTAGGTATGCTTGATAGACTTGATGGTAGCTTGTTAGCCTAATCAAGTTTTTTCAGGGATTATGCTTAAGGATTTAAAAATAAATATAAATGCTCTTTTGTAGGTTGCTTAAGCCCTTAAGCATAATCTAAGTTAGGATAAGTGGGATTAATTACCCATGTATAGAGTGCTAAGCCCAAATTATGATATAACGCTTGGGAATGTATGTATGTTTAGCTAACCTGCTTTTATAGGTATAGATTTTATTTTTTTCTACATAAAATATAATTTTGTAATAGGAATGAGAATTAGTGTTATGAGAGATTAGGATGAGCGGCTAAAAGGCTTTTCTAGGGGTGCCTTGTGATGCCTTAAGTCAACTAAATCAAAGAAGGAAAATATGAAGGATAAGAAGAGTGAAGAATGAAGACCCCATAGCATGTATTCATTCTAATTGTAAAATTATTCTTTCATATTTCAGTTGTATAAGTGTAGAGCTGATTACCATCTTTTTTTTTTGGGGTGTATGCGACCACCACATCAACCTTATTCTTTTTTGGTAGCTTATAAAATGTTTGATGATTTATTTATATTGTGCATTAGAAATAGCTTGCCTTTTCTTAATGATTGATGCTTTAATGTGTGTGAGATGTAGGCTTTTAGAATAAAATAAATTTTCTATCCCAACTAACTCATAAGTAAATTTTAAACAACTCAACCTCATCATAAAGCCTAGGATTATAATCAAGATAACTAAAAGATTTAGCAATCCCTTAGTTGTATGTTGGATGTCTCACATCATGCATATCATATTCCTTCTTCCTTGAATATGGTGGATCTTCATCCTTGCACGATGGGGAATGCTTTGACCTATGAGGGCATCCCTTATGTTAGAAAACACCCTCTTCTCATTGATTTAGCCAATAACTTTATTTCATCATGCATTTAGAAACTATCAAGCCATTTGTCCAAAATGACTTCTCAAAATGAAATAAAATTTATAAGATTTTGCATTTGTAGATTAAGTAATATGCTCATAACACTCATGCTCTAGGGAGTTTAGGACTTTAGTCTCTTTCAAATTAATTAACAACCTTAAATATCTTGTACTTTCATAAGACTTCATAGTTTTGAATCATGGAGGAGGTGTTTGGCCCAACGGTTATAAGTCTAGAAGTCGAACAGTTTTTTCTTTCTTGTGGAGATAAACCCTTATGTCCATTTTTGCTTAGATTTTGGTCATTAGTCGCTCCCTAGATTTAGGATACGAGTTTCTAGTTTTCATTGGGCTACAAATATAAATCCTCACCTCTATTTCCACAATCTTATATGTTATGAAGCCTTAACAATCTAATAAAATTCTAACTCAAATAAAATAAATCCTCTCTCATTTAAATATATAAAGCCTCACCATAGGATAGATTGAAATGCTCACTAGCCTCCTAGTATCATGGGCATTCCTACTCATCTTCTTTAGGTTCCAAAATAAGTCTTTCCAATTGAACTTCCCCATTGATTTTCCAAACCAATCCTTTGATAGTCTTAACCTCAAAATCTTTGGAGAAAATAATACTTTAATCGAGAGAGTGTTCTTAAAAATCTCATTTTAGGATGTAATTAACTATGGAGGCTTGCCCTCATAAGAACTAAAGAACACAACTTAAAATAAATTATTCCTTACTTTTCCATGTAAAGTGGGGAAAGATCTCTAGTATATTTGAAGACCATTATGCTTTAGAAGTCCTTAGGTGATTAGGTCCATTGGAGGGTGATGTTTTTTTATCTTTTGAGATTGTACATCATACCTAATGTCATATTTGATCACTTCAATAAGTACCCCTAAGATCGTTCCACATCCAAAAAAAATACCACAACCCAATATATGAAAGAATAATTATAATTTGAATGAATCTATGTCTCTTCACTCTTCCATTTCTCCATTTGATTTGGTTGTGCTTTAAAGGCATCACAGGCACCTGAAAAGCCTTCAGCCACTCATCTAATCCCCATAGCACTAATCCTATTTTCATTATAAAATTACATTTATATATTGAAATAAATCTACACACTATAAAATAGATATTAGCTAAATATACACAATCCCAAGCGATTATATATTAACTTAGTACTTGCACATAGGTAACCAAACCTACATGTCTAACTTGGATTGTGCTTAGGGGTTTTAAGCAACGAAAAGATAGCATTTATATTTATTTTTGAGCATCTCCTTAAACATAATCTCAAAAAAATATGATTAGGTTAAGAAGCCTAACATCCAGTCACACACACCCTAACATCCAAAATAATACATCATAAAACAAAATATACATCACATCATGCATCCTAATATAGAGCTAGAAGTGACTTAATTCTTAATGTGTGTAAGACTTGTGTGGTATGTCTTACTAAGCATTAGAGTTATATTTTTCTAAGTTTGGAATTATTCAAATTATCATGAAGGTTGATTTCACTTTAAATTATTTAGTGGATTCATGAATTTTAGTTTATAATGTGTTTAGTTTTGTGATTTACACTTAACATGTAAGTGTTATAAAAGAGAATGAAGAAGATAACCCTCTTCCATCCTTACCTTAAGCCACTTTCTAAAGTATATCAATTTGATTTAGTTCTCTTTAGTGAATAGCTTATTAAATGAATTTTAATTAATCCCAAGTTTAGAACTTTAAATGACCTTATTTAATATGAAAGGCTTCTTAAGATTAATTGAGTTACTAGCATGATATATATTAAATCATTCATTTTCATCACATATATCATGCATATGATTTAATATTTAGCATATCTATACATACAATATATTTTAACACATGAATGTCAAATCCATATGTTTGGAATTCATTTTTTATTAAATTATATGAACATATAAATTAAAGCTCTATCCAAATTCTAATAACAAAATACATAAGCATGGAATCATAAGTATGTGTCATTGTTAATAGAAAGTGAGATAATCAAATGACAAAAGTTCTGATTCTAGACTAGATTATATACTAACATTCCAAACCTATGTAAATCTATACATGAATGAGTAAAAGAATAGCACTAATTTATATATATCATATGCTAATGACTTAGGTGGATATGAATGCTTGTATTTTTAGTAACAAAAGGGGATCTTCATGTTTTAATTAATCACACATATATATAAAAGATGCAGAAGTAGCATTGAAGTGAGGTAATTAAATGACCTCCGGGGCTATCTAAAGCCTCATATATATGTCAAACAGACTAAATATCTTTACATATGAATGTATACACAACTATAAAGATGAAAACCATGCAAATATTTTTTTTTATATTAATCATTTAGACATATGAATTAAAGCTAAAAAATCTAATATCAAAATACATAAGAATGAAACCTAATGAGTGCTATTATTAAACTGGAAGTGAGGTAATCAAATGACCTCCTTGGGGCTATACTCACATTCCTGGATGTCTACATATACCATTATTATCAAACTCATGAATCTATATATGAATTATAAGAAAGAGAGCTTTATTTAATATGCTTAAGCTATAAACACATGCAAATTATATGTGTATTCATTATCAACACTCTAAGTATTATAATAGATTCATAAGTTTTGGAAAATAGTTTTAAATTTATTAGTGATAATAATACACATATAGCCAATAAATATAACATAAAAGAAAGAAATTCATTTAATTTATTTAAATTTTAAAAAACATGAATATATGAAATCAAATGACATACAACATTTAATGTGCTTGGAAAGGAATGATTGAGCATAAAACATGATTCAATCAATTAAATCACTTCTTAAGGACAATCACATTAAATAAACCTATTTAATGAAAACCAAAGTTCATTTTATTAATTTAGTTTTGAATCTGATTTGATTTAAAGATGAGGAGAAATACTCATTTGTTATCTTAATCCCATTCCCACATTGATGATTTAATTTGGTCTAAGAAAAGGTAATTAGGTGAATTTTATGAATTAGTTGGATCCTTAATTAAATCAATTAATTACCACTTATGTTACTTTTAATGTAATTAACCAAACAGTTATGAGCCATCATGATATGCATATGAATGAAAATTAAATTTGCAATGACCCTAGGAATAAAGGAGCCTAATGGAATTGGATCACATGAATTAATTAGATTAAGAAAGTTAAAGTACTCTTATGATTTTCCACACATGCGTTAACCATAATTTCTAAGTACTTATTAAATTAAACATCTAAAGATCTACCCATGATATAATTAATCAAGATATGATGTTATTATGATTTTTAAATTGATTAATTAAGCCATTTATTAAATCAATTGAATCCTTCATTAATCCATATTAATTTTCTTTCAAAATGAAATGAAAGGGAAAGGAGCTAGAGAGGTCTCAACCTTATTCTCTTTGTTCATTCACCTGATTAATTAAGACATGTAATTAATCAATTTATTACTAATTAGGACATTAATTAATCATTTAATTAATTAAGAAAGCAATTAAGGATTAAATGAGCAATTTCCTAATTACCTAAGCAATAAATCTCAAGAAAATTGGGAGAGAGTTCATCCCATTAAACCACCATAAAGTTTGAAATTAATTATTTGAGTAATAAGCTAATTAAGTTTTCAATTAAACTTAAATTATGCCTTAATTACTATTCAAAATAAATTAGGATTAATTTTAAATGATTCTCCTCTAAAATACCTTTAAAATGAGTATTTATTTGTATTTGTTTTTTATGATTTGTTATTAATTTTGAAAGTTTATTTAAAAATAATTAGCCCTTAGCCTAATAAAGGCCATGCTAGTGCCATGAAGACATCGCACATGGTGCCACAGATTAGTCACTTAAACAAAGTGGATGCAATCGCCATCTTCGCTTTTAATGTCAAATCACAGTGTATCAAGCCAGTTCCTTAATAGATTAAATCAAAATAAATCAGCAAATAATCATGATCGCTCGTTGACCACGCGAATGGATGGTGTGTGATCCATCATCTCAGCAGGATGGACACCTTCTTTTTTATGCGAGCTCACCGAGGATCGACTCAAATGGATCCCACAACTTCACAAAAGGATCCAAAGAGATCCAACAAGATCAAACATTAACATTTTCTTCACAAACTCTAACAAAAATTTTCCAAAAGCTAGTTTTGAAGAATTACCTTGGAGCTAAACGAAATTGATTGAGGGAGCTTTTGTGGAGATGAAGCCCTAGTCATCATTCCTTCCCATTCGCTTCAAGGCCACGAACCATCAATTTGGAGGTCGGCATTGATTGAAGTCCGTCCGGGTCGGGCTTGGAGGTGATGCTTTCCTCGATGGAGTGGGGAAGGTGTGAAGTTTGAATTCGAGGTGGAGGTTTGAGGGAGTTGGATTGAATGAAAGGCTACCTATTTTGTTGAAGGAATCCAAAGTTGGGAAGCTCAAGAAGGTATGAGGAAGCTCTGATTTTAAATTACCTAGCTTGAATGCAAGAAATTAAGCCTGAGGGTATATCCCCTCCATCAAACAGGATTGGATTATTTAATTGGGCTTTCAGGTGCCGCCTCACCCAGTGGCTCTTGTTTGCCAGGGTTGGTGGCTCAAGGTGGTTGCCCTCTTCCATTGGGTTCAACCAGTGAGGAGTGGTGAGTTAACTTACCTCCCTTGGTCCAAGGACCTGGGCTGAGTAGGTTAGACCCCTTGGGGATGCTTGAGGGCTGCCAAGGAAAATAGGGGAGTTTGTCAATTTTAGCTAAAACCCATGGGAAGGAGAATCCAAGGGAGATTGCCTTTGGTTGAGCTCCAATTCTGGGTTTGGTTGGTTTTGGGCTGACCAAGGTGGATTTAGGATGGGTTGGGTCGCTTTCAATGGGCTTTGGCTTGGTTCAAATGGTTTAGCTCAATTTGATAGGTCAAATTGGGCTAGGTTGAGTTAGGTTGACCAAATTGGGTCAAACCAAAGTGGGTCAAGTTTGAATGATGATTTTGGATCTCAATTTGAATGAATTTGGCTTAGGTTTGATTTGCTCATTTGATTCAAATGGGTCAAGTTGATTTGATAAAGTTGGAAAAGGTTAGTGTTTATTTGGGTTTGATTGAACAATTAGAGATGATTGTAAGCTTTATTTTCAATCAATTTGGTTTGATTTGATATAAATTGACCCTTTAGGTCAATTTGGGCTAAATATAGAAGTTGACCAAATGGTCAAATTGGGTTCAATTATAGCTTTGGTCAAGTTTAATAATCAATTTGGAATGAACTTGAGCCATTGGTTGCATTCAATTTGGGTTAGATCATGATTTGGCCCAATTAGATTTTTAGGTCAAAGTCAACTTGGGTCAAAAGAAAATTGGGTTGGGGTTTGACTTCGATTGATGGTCAAGTCAAATTGTTGATCATAGGTTGGTGTGAATCATTGGTCTCAATTAATTTGGCAAGCACAATTTGGCTAGTTTGGGTTCATATGGGTTAAGGGAGTTGACCGGGTCAAATGACCAAGTTGATTTGGTTTGACCCAATGACTTGATCAATCCTAGGGAGATCATCAATCATGGTAGGAGGTTTTGGTGTGCTTGGTTCAAACCAATATGGGTTAAAGAAGGTCGAGGTCACTTTGGGCCAAGAGCCTGGCTGGGTTTAGTTGATTTTGGGTTGAGTTTGAAGTTGAATTTATATATGGATTTGGGATTGATATAGCTTTGATTACAATTGATTTGGGAAATGGTTTTGGTTGAATATTTCAAGTCAAGTCAAAAATAAGTTTAACTTGGGTTGATTTTATTTGGCTTGATGATTGTAGATTTTATTTATATTTGGGATGATAATTGAAGGAATAATTGATTCATGAGAAAATAAATTTATTTTGATTTGAATTAAATGGATTTTAAATAAGTCCATGAATTGAATCATGGATTAAGCTTGGATTTGGTTTGGTCGATTGAGTATGATTGAGTTAGATTTGATTATGTTTTATTTATATTTAGGATGATGATTGAAGATATAATTGATTCATGAAAAATATTGAATTTAGCTTGATTTGGATTGATATTTGGCTAATCATGGAATAATCATCATGTTTAGGTTTGGATTTTGATTTAATATTTGGATTTGATATGATTGAATGTAGATTTGATTTATGTTTGGGAAGATGATTGAAGATATGAATTGATCAAAATTAATTGAGTTTGGATTGATTTGGATTGAAATTTGGCTAAGTCCATGGAATAAATCATGTAGCTTAGGAAGGATTTTTTTTTTTTTTATATTTGGATTGGATGAATTGAATTTAAAGTGCTGCTTAAGAAGGTCAAAGGGATAGGCATAGGTGTGTTTGTCTCAGTCCCAAGGCATAGCCTAATCATATGATTAACCCTTCTAAATCTCTAGGCTTAAGTGTTCACCTAATTGCTAAAGTGTCTTATGAAGAAAGTCTTAATATCTAAGAAGACTCGGATATAATATGAGATTAATCTTCACTCCAAAGAGGTCAACAAAAGGACCAACAAGGTGTGGTAATTGACAAGGCATACCACAAGTATTGGCGTTGACCAAAATGATCAATAATATTGAAAGAAGCACTAATGGAAATGATATATACCTAAACTTGAGGTAGATGGAATCATGATCTTAGTGAAATGCAACTCAACTCAAGTCAGCATAAGAGAGCT
Organism: Cymbidium sinense; assembly: GCA_021442155.1. Taxonomy (NCBI): domain Eukaryota; kingdom Viridiplantae; phylum Streptophyta; class Magnoliopsida; order Asparagales; family Orchidaceae; genus Cymbidium; species Cymbidium sinense. The sequence goes on from CM038225.1 coordinate 63,239,211, forward strand.
AGGAGGATTTGTTGGGAACTTCATGTCAAGGACATGAGGAGAGGTCGCTAAGGGATTACACATGTATTGGATATGACATGTGAGGGGTTCATGCCAAGGGCAATATGAAAACCGCTAGGGATTGAGTATATGAACCTTTGCTGGTGTTCGAGCTATATATTGGGATATGGATTTGAGTGAATTTGTTTGATATCCTTGGGGATTGAGATCTGATTTAATTTATTTGATATGATTTATGGAGGGAGATCTAGTAGGGATACAAGTTTGAATTTGATTTGATTTTATTTATGTGATTTGGGGTATATCCAGCTAGAGAGCTTGAATCCACTAGGGATTAAGACTTGGTTTGATATAATTTGTGTAAATGTGGTACATATCTACAAGGATATGAGCCGGATCCATTGAGGATCAAGATTGGTTTAATTTGTTTTAATTTGATGTGACCGGGAGGTTGGAATTTGATTTGATTTATATGATTTGGGCTCCATTGGGAGAAGGGTGTGATTTCACTCCACTAGGGAGATTCAAGTTTAATTAAATTGAATTGAGGGCATATCCACTAGGGATATGAACTTCGGTGGAATTTGATTGATTTAATTTATGGACCCTATCGATGTTGGGCATATCCACTGGTTGATCAGGTTGGTAACAAATCCACTCAAAAGGAGACTCAGTGAGTGCCGGGGACTTATGTCACTCTAGAGTAGTAGTTAATTCCATTTTAATTTCATATGATTTTATATGGTTTGTGTGAACTTGATTTAATTTGATTTAATTGATGGACCCTATCAGCGATGGATACTTAGAAGGGGCTATGTCATCTTCTTAGATTTACAAATCCGGGGATAGTCTACCAACCGAAGGATAGAGCTAACCAACCTAAGGGTTATCTTTCTGAAATGATGCTAGGAAGAAAGTGTAAGACTTACATCTTCCAAAGTGGGAACAACCGCTGAGTGATAATTTGCATAACATAACAAACCCGACTTAAGGTGACTATCAGTGAGTGTCGGACATATGCCAACTTAGAGTGCCATTCAGAGAGTTTTGACACGCCTAAAGATATGATTTGATAGAAGATACCGGGTCCTCCTAATCCACAAGTATATATATATATATATATATATATATATATATATATATATATATATATATATATATATATATATATATATATATATATATATATATATATATTTTGTATGTTTGTGGACCCGTGTGCATGGACCAAGAGAAGGACTTGCTATCTCAAACTTACTTGGACCAAGGGAGAATATGCATCCATGAGTAAACTCTCCAACCATAGGGTGGTTACTAGAAAGGTAAGCCCAATCGGTAGTAACCCTGATAGTGTCAAGATGCATACATGATCCAAATGGAGTGCCCATAAAGGAGGTGCTAAGGGAGTTATCCTGGTCCCTAAAAATAAAGCCTATAGTGGCCAACTCAAAGAGAAAGACTAAGACTTACATGTGTGGTGAATCCACCGGGTGGATCACGCCGATAGCAAAAAAACTAGACAACTAAGGTGATCCGGACGATCAACCTAAGAAGCACTTACATCTTCACATGAAAATGATGATGAGATAGTCATGTCAGATGCTATCCGACCTAGAGACTACGGAGAGTCTTGAGGAAGGACTAGACCCATACTTGAAGTAGTAAGGAGGAAAGGAACAGAGGACTTACCCTAAAACCTCAAATATACTCAATTCGGTGCACGAAGACTAATCTAAGAAGAAAGTGTCAGACTTACATCTTCTTATCATTGAAATTTCCATGGTTATAGAAAGGCCAACCTAAAGTTGGTTTGTTAATTACTAAGTTCATCAATGGTATTTTAAAGTTATATACATAAGGGGAACATATGACCCTATTTTGACTTTTCAATTTATGAACTTTTTTATTTTCTATTTTTGTCACAAGAATTTGAGTAAGAAAGATAATTTATGTGTTGAAGAATAAGAAAGAACTCCTACCACCCTCATTACTATAGGAAGAGTTGTTCGTCATGATATTTGATAGAAAAGGTTAACCTTCGCTTTCTCTCTTACTAAAGGGATACAACAGTATCAGAGAGAGACTTCACAGTGCATATAAACTATTATTATGTGACATAATTTTTATGGAGATAGAATAAAAATTTTGTCACAATTATGCATGAAGATCTAACACATAAAAATAGAAGAAATATAGGAGATACAAAAATATTATTTGAAAAATCTCAAAAGAGAAAAAATTATGGGGCTTGGCTAATGAAAATAATTAAGTAAATTAGTGATAAAAAAATTGCTCCTTCTTTTTGAAAGTGAAAATATTACAAAGCACACTCAAGTCTAACTTCTTATGTGACTGTGATGGAAATAGTGGAAGTGAAGATGGTAGTTGTTGGTTGGACAAAGAGATAATGATGGCAATAGTGGTTTGGATGAAATAGATTTAATTTGTTAATATTTTGACTTGAGAATTACATTAAGATTCATACTTTTATGTAAGAATTTTTTGATGATGTATCAACTACAATATACTTATAATCATTATGATTGAAAGTAAGATTTTAATTTTGGTCTTGAACTTGCACAACAACTAGTTTTGATAAATATAGTAACAAGAGAAGAATTTTGATGTAAATCTTCCTTGTCGACTTGAAAGGATGGCGAAGGATATGGTTTATTTATTTACTCTTGCGATTTACAATATCTAGTAAAGCATTGTTACAAATGAAGATTTTGATTTTTTTAACATTAAAATTTAATTTTGGGTGCACCAAATGTGAAGATGTGGTAAGTATAATAAAAGAATAGTTGTATGAAGTTAGTTTTCATTTACACAAGGATAAAGTAACCAGTACAACATTGAGTATATAACGATTGTCCATGACTTATGACCATTGAAGCAAATGGGATATAAAAAAATTACTAATCGTGACTAAAGATGAAGAGAGCTAGGAAACCTAACATATTTCCATCTTAAAGATTTTTCAAAGCTAGTATATGAAGATTAGCTTTTGTTTGACCTCATTGCATTAAGCAAGTGTAATGGTCCAAAGCACGCATCCTATACTTTCTTTCATTGTGCATACAACATCAATTTATCATATCTTAGTCTATTTGAGCTTAATACAAACATCTTTATCAATTTCATTAGTTTAACTGGATTGATAAACACTCAATCAAGTTTTACTTCATCCAAATCTACCATAACATAAAGTTAATTGTTGAGTATGCTTTATGGTCATGAAGATTCATTTATGAAATTGATGGCCAAAGAATTCTTAGACACAATGCCTCCTTCACATTTTATCTAGGGAAGCAAAATTGTTTCATGATAACTTAACCTATGTCTCTATTAGCAGTAACATCATGCATGCATAGTGGACACCAATTATGGATAGTAATTAATTTTCCTTAAAACATGACAACAAGTTAATCCTCTCTAATCAATTAGTCATGCTTATCATTTATTGGATTATTTATTTATTTTTATTTTTATTACTTTTAGAGGAGTAAGATTTTCCCTCATGATACCTTTTTTCTATTTCCTTTATTATTAATTTAAAGAAAATTTTCATACTACAAGTCCTCCATATCTTTTGTCTATGAGTTTTTATAAGATCCTTGTGCTCACACTTTATTAGGGTTGCAAATGAACTAAACGCTCACAAACTACTCGACTTGGCTTAATTAGATTTCATCATTTGATCATTTGATTAACAAAGCTTGAAAAACTTTTGTAAATGGTCTCGCTAAATGAACAATATTGAATAGCTTGTCATTCAATTCATTTATGTTCATGAATAATATCATTTAATTTTTGTAAATAAGTTTGTTAAGGCTTGATGAAGGCTTGTTTAGTGAACAATATTTTAAAATTTTTATTTTTCTAGGCTTGATTATGGGATTTTTATTTGGAATACCAATGATTTTGGGGTACTTATTTAGGTAATCAAATACGTCATTAAATGATAAATATATAATCTCAAAAGATAAATATATTATCCTAAAATGGATTCAATTTTTTAATAAAACTCCTGGCTGGGTCTTCAATATACTAGATATTATTCTCTAAATTACATGGAGTGGTAGAGCAGGGTTTATTTTATTGAGATTGGAAGTTCCCTATAAGAGCAAGCCCATAGTTAATTATATCTTAGAAGCAAAATAATTCTTTCTAAGAATACTCTTGATTAAAGAAATTAACTTTAATTTCTATGGATTTCAAAGTATATATTAAAATGATGGTTAATTTAGAAATTCAAGGGAATGCTTCAAAGAGGGAAGAGTTCTTTTGGAAGCCAAATGAGATTGGGCAAGAAATGCTTTAGAAACTAAGAAACTCAGAACCATTTCAGCTATCCTTATTAGGGCTTTACATTTTTTGAGATTTATTTAGAATTTTGAGTTGGGATTTTCTTAGAAATCTAGGGCTCAAATTCAGACAACACAAAATTATAGAAATGCCTAAGATTTGAAGACTTATTCCAATAGATGCTTAACGAAAATACTGGCCGAGGTTCGACTAGTTTAATTTTTTATATGCTAGGGAATTATCGCTTTTCTCACTTGAGAAGATAAACCTATCCCGACTCTTATTACTTCCCACTTGGAAAGAGTTGCCAACTAACATCACATAAGCGATTTGAAATTCATGATGCCAAGTCTTATGAATGCAAGATGGTTGGGATGTTATGTTTAGGAAAGAAAGTCAAGAGCTTAAACTCACTCCCCGATAAACTAGATCATGTGTGGTATGCATTCCTTGACTTAGACTAAAATAATAAATTTATAATTTTTTATTCATTTTGACTCATTTTTGGATTTAGGCTTGGGATACTTTATGCCTAAAATGCATGGGCTAAATAGAAAATGTGTTCTCCACTACAAGGGACTACTCAAAGATCAATCATGCCCTTATGCAGTAAGAATGGAGACCCTCTATTTGCAAAAGTGAAATAATATGTAAGCATGATGTTGAAACATCCAACCATTCAACTTAGGGGTTACTAAATCTTTTATTTTTTGATTAAGATCATAAGCTTTAGAGTAAGGTTATGAGTTGATTAAAGTTTAATTAAAATAATTAATTGGAGTAGAAAATTTAATTTTTCTAAGAGCCTAATGCATCCAAGCTTTATTGCAAAATACAACAATCACAATAATAAACCTATGAAAAGCATTCTATTGTGCACCTCAAAATAAATCAAACCAAATTTAAATAAATAAACAGTCGGTATGGTCTTACGCTATACACAAAAAAAAGTGGACACTGAGTTCTGCTCTTATACTCAGCCTAGAACTAAAAATTTGAGTTTTTATAAACTTTTGGATCCATCACCTTCTTTAGGAACCTCCTTAGGCTCCTATCTTTGAGTCAGCAAAAGAAAGCGTAAATGGAGAAAAGTGCAGTGGTTGTTATCAATCGAGAGAAAAATGTAAGCAAAAACAACTCTCGATTGTCACTATTTTCTCTCAAAACACTCTTAGCCATTTTCCTGAGTAGTAGTTGCTTTTGCTCTGTTTTCTTTATTTTGTCCCTATTTATAATTGCAAGCATTTAGCATCTTGCTTTGCAGTTCGGTCTAGAATACAAGTCGAATTGAAGGGAGGAAAATACGAGTATGAAGGTGCTAATAATTGCAATAAATAAATTTGTGTTGGGTTAGTAGTCAATAAATACTTGATATACTATTTAGAATGATTTTAGCTTATAAATACTCTCATTAACCCATTTTCTATATTATTTCTTTCACTATTTTAAAATTAGATAAGATAGATCAACTAGTTCAACTGGCTCAACATTGAATCGAGCAGTTGACACGATACGATCTAAATTTGTATTGCATTGAACAAGTGAAAGTCATTGAATCGGTTAAACTAAGCAGATCGGTCCAAATTAATTTTTTTAAACACCTTTAATTCTCATTCAATTTATTTACATTTTCCTTATAAAAATTGTATATTAAGTTAAACATAATATTTTAAATAAATATTTTAAAATAAATTTTATAAATTTTAAATAATAATAATAATAATAATAATTATTATTATTATTATTATTATTATTATTATTATTACGATTTTAGAAAACCAAATAAAGAAAAGTTTTCACCCTTTTTAAATTTAGCATACAGATATATTTAAAGAGTTTAAGAAAAAAAAGGAATTTTACGTGAAAAATCTCGAGGAAAACCACGCAGCAAAAAAGCTTCCACTCATGTATCGTTGAGTAAGATCTTTACATTAAGGAACAGATATGAAAGGACATTTGCAAAATTGCAAACGACGACGCATTTAATACGTTGACAGTTGATGACGGTCTTGAGAATGGCAATGACCGGAAATAATCGACGATGGCGAGATCGGCCGGCGACTTGGCGGGCGGTGGTTACACCGCCGTACATGAGGGGAGGATCTTTAAAGCTCTCTCCTCTCTTGCTTCTTCCTCCCTCAAAGGAATGAGAGCATTTGGGTGGCGCTCTATAAATATGCAAATGAACCACTCCTCTCCATCGACGCATCACTCATGATGATTCCTTGATCATATGAGATATTTTGTGTATTTGAATGCTCAAATAAAGTAATTGTAAGATCTTTGGCATTGAACTCAATCACTCGATTATTTGACTATAAACACTCCATATATTTTAGAATTTAATGATATCTCAAAGTTTCCTATGATATTTTAAGTGATTGATGACAATTGCTTTCGATCAAGATTCAAGCTTAATTAGAGGAATTTCATCGATTATTATTATTATAAATTTGGCTAAATTAATCATAACATAAACATCAAGCCACCGCTCATTACAAGCTCATGTAATTAATTTTGTATGAATATAAAAAATATGTTTTACTTACTCTTTTTTTTAAATATGATGAAACTTAATTTAACTTTAAGATTGAGAAATTAGACTATATGATTTGAGCTTTAGAAATATTAAATGAACTTTCAAATATAATAATATTATAATAATATATATATATATATATATATATATATATATATATTGTAAATTATATTTTAAAATAAAAAATTATTTAACCAATATAAAATTTAAAATATTTTACATGTTATATTTTATAAATTCTTAAAGCATTTTCTATATTATGAATTTTATATTAATATTATAAATTTGAAGATTTACATACATACCACAATTATATACATTTACATATCTAACACCAAAAGTTAGATATTTATATAATACTTTTCTATGCTTAAAATGCAACTAACTTTTAAAGTGAATGATAATGATATTTTTGATTTGATATTAAAGATTGGGTGCTATATATATGTAAAAAATTAAATTTTAGATAATAGATATATAAATAAATAGAAATTTTGTGGTATGTATGTAAATCCTCTTTTATTTATATTAAAGTTATATTATTATAATTTTTTAAAGGAGCGCAACGATAGCATTTTCTTTCGGCATTGATCGAGGCTGCATTGCAACTCTTTGATCCTGGAGAAGAGGGGTTTAGTGTGGAGATTTTCGGCCTAGTTTTGTGTGTCGAAGGCATCCTTGGAGTGATCTTACAGTTTCTACGGGGTGGAGATGATAAGATCGGTTTAAAATTTTATAATATAGATTATCTAAATAAACAATATTCATATAATTATATCTTAATGAATTTTATAAAAAAAATTAAATTTATAATTATTAAAGATATTATTTATTTATATATTATATTTATTTTTATTATATCAATATCACATATTAAAATTAATATATTATTTAAATTATATTTAATAAATTAACATTTATTATATCAGTCCATTCGACTTCAATATAATCCATTTTTCACAATCTTGATTGTTCTTCCATTTTTAGAGTTATGAATAGCTTCAAATTCAAATTATCTGTTATACTGGTCCTAGCGAAGAGAAAAAATACCTGAAACATTGAACTCCGTCGCTCAACCCATTATCCTTCGTTCCCAGTAATTTTATGCCGTTCTTGCAGCCAGTTCGTAGTAGATAGTGCGCAGAAAACAATGCTAATCTTATTAAAATAAGAAAATTACAATAATATTCCACGATACATTCCCCGGTATACAACACATCGATCTTTATTAATGACTTTACATACAGCAAAACTACCAAATTAATATTTATTCCCCATTCAACCTCCAATGAAGCACAAGAGCCTACGCGTTTTCACACATTGGGTAGACGCGAAGTAAAGCGTCCCGCTTTGGACGTCATAAACAATATGCATGTTCTGCTGCTGAAAGTTTGCCAAACAAGGATAAATCTTGGCCGCTCTGCAGTATAGCTACACAACAAGCTGCCATCCCCATCACTAATCAAATAATTGTTTGCCGGCAAATGAATATCGGCGCCTTCAAAATGAAAGATAAGCTTTGGCGGCTGAAAAGACCCATCGGAAGGAGAGACAGAAGCAAATATCAAAGGTGCCACCACCACTGGCAACCCCATCTGTGACTGAAATTCTTGCTTCAAAACATCATATAGGCCGTCGTGACCAAATGAGTGAAGCTGGTGCCAGTCGATGATAACCCGCCTCCGCCAAATTGCAAACGCAGAGCTCGGGATGGAGAGCAGAGTGGTGCCCACGGTTATTCCTTGGCGAGATAGGTAGTAATAAGTTGGGATGTTTGGATTTTGACGACTGAGAAGAAGGATCGGGACTTGCGAGGGATCCAAGGAAAAGAGGGCTGGTGAGGGATTGGCCGTAGTGAGGCAGTTGGAGAATCTTCCCGAGCCGAGCTGAGAGATGAGGGAGAGCTGCCCACCACCCATACCCAAAATACCAGAGAACATCGTGTCAGATCCTTGTTCTGAGTTGCTGCATCCGAAAGCCGGGAACATCGGTGCCGCCAAAGGAGAAGGTTTCAGTGGCCATGGTTCCGTCGACGTTTGCGCTACTGTAGTGCTCGGAAAAATTGCAGTAAAATTAAGGCAAATTTCCTTTAAAAAAATCTTTTTTTTTTTGCTAAATTAAATAAAATATATAATTAATAGGTCATGACCTGACTGAGCTGCCTCAATTGTAAGAATTTGTGTTTCTGAGGAAAGAAATTTTCATTTATAATTAAGTTATGTTAATTGGAAGAATTTATTTTCAAATAAATTTTTTCAATTTTTTTTATAAATATATTTTATCTAGTAATAACTCAAATAGATATTTATTGAAATTAAAATTATTTTATTACAAAATAAAATTACATTTTACAATTTAATAAGTTTTGCAACTGTGTTTATTAAAAAAATCAACATACACCTTTTGAATCAATTTCATCATATTATTTAGAAGAAATTTTAAATTAAGTATTCAACAAATTAAGTACTTATTAAAAAAAATTAATTATGCGATCCGCTTAATGGGCGATCGGTCTGGCCACCTCGGGCTTTCGCCATTTATTTAACTAGCTAAACTGGGCAATGTCTATCGATCGACCATTAATCGCTGCCAACATTATTAACGCTTATTTCTATAACACGCCGACCTTCGAACTGATATCGCCGAACCTCGACACTTCCGCCCCCTCAACCCGTTAAAGTTTCAACTTTTAGGTTAGCGATCGGCCCTCCCACACACTCTCAGTATTCTCATCGGCTCCACCACCGCCGTTGTCATTTCAGACCAAAAGCTCCATTCGGTAAGGTAAAGGTTTGTATCTTTTTCCTTCTTTCTTATTTCAATTGGCAATAATGTATAGGGAAGTTTTTTATGATTTTCATAATTTTTCTCCTAAAATTTGTGTGGTTAGGTATACAAAATCCTTTGATTAGTAATTTGGTCAGATTTTGCTTTGCTAAATTGTTAGGTGTATAAATAGTGAGCAATATGTACACCGATTGATATTTTTTGAGTGAATTGTGAATTGTTAGTTAGATCTTTGGCCGAGCATAGAATGAGTTAGAGCTCGCTTTAATTTCTTCATCTTTAACCCCATCATTGATTCCAAAGTTACGTCGGTGGCAAAAAATCAGCTGAGTTTCACATCATGCAAGCTTAGGAGATTTAAAACAAAAGTGCTGTGTCTCATGCGCATGGCGTGATAACTTAGCAAAGTGGAGATTACATGTCATTTTCCAGAAGTGGAATACATACTATTATTGATGATGATGAAGTCCAGAAGATTGGATGAAGCTTCCCAGAGCATATGTCATAGATACATGTCACGATTTCGCTCTACGACCGCATTGCAGACGGCATGGGCCATCCACCCATCACAATCTTCTTTTCCGATAAGACCGAAGTCCGCACGTATAATAGGGCCGTCAGATTGGGTATCTCAACGAGACTCGCAATGACATGTGGGTCGAGCAAGCCGTCTCGTGAACATAGATGTCTCCCATCAACAAGGATCGTCCGTTGGTGCACCTAAGCACTATACTCCGTGAAGGTATATACTGTCCATCGACGATAGCCCCACAAATTCTCGCTCATACATCTTTGTATATTTGACGAGTGGAAATTGTATGGGAGGAACCATTATTTTGTAGAAGTTATGGTCTTAAGGCTTTTTTCATGTTTTATAAAGGCTTATTGTTAAATTTTATTTACTTCAATTTACTGGTTTTAAATAATTGATGGAATTGCTTATAATTCTCCTCTATTTCATTGTAAATGCCTACTTGTTTCATTTATTACTTCTTGTTTAGAATGCAATCTTTAGTTTGATGTACATTGATGTTCTATATGATTGAGTGCTTGATTACCTCAAATCAATCTTAGTTGTTATGTAGTTATTTATTTGGAAAGGTTTATGTACCATCATTAAATCCATACCGCTTCTGTAAATGTTGAAGTTCGACTTGTGTTCAATCTTGGTTGTAAAAGTACAACTTATTTTTTTAAAAAAATTGACAGAGTGCCAGGAAATACACTCGATTATTACTTAAGTGAGGGCACAAGCATAAGTAGCTACTGCCACCCCAACCACCTCGATAGGTGCCAAATTATTTTTTTTAATGTTACTTAATTTGTTAATTAATTAATACTTAATTTAAAATTTACTTATTATTTATTCTAATTTTCTGACTTCTACAAAAAATAATAATAAATAAAATAAAAGGGTTCTTCAGCCAATCGAATGTGTGTGATGCATGTTGAGTGATACCATTCCCATTATTGGATAAGAAGTTGACACCAAATAACTCCAGCTAAAGTTAACTCAAAAGATAAAAATAATTCTTCTGTAAGTGTAAAATAGCTCTTCAGATTTTGTAATATAACATTATTTTACCCTGTAAAAAAATATCTATAACTAAATCTTGATTGTTACCTAGTAAAAAAATGTTAAAAAAATAGAATTGATATGGCTCTCAAAATATAACTAGTAAGCAAATCTTGATGTCGAAAGTGATATGATTTTGAGTCAAAACCGATCGATCAAGACTTAAAATATCGGAATCTTTGGGACATCAATTAAATCCCAAACAGCTCTCAAATATAGAGTGTTTATAAAATCCGAAGGCCTCTGCCGGATCTAACGAGCCTAAGATCTCATAATTCGACTTCATTTGGGCCAAAATGCTCAAAATACATCAAATGATCGAAAGAATCATCCCGAGCCGATCGAGGGGAGTGGTATGCACTTTACATGAAAGAATGCCCCTCCTCCCATCTATAAATAGGCCTTCATTCCTCACATGAGGGAGGACCAAGGGAAGAAGAGGAGTCAAAACAAGTAAAGAATAGAGGAAAGGTGAAGAAGAGGAAGAGTCCTGAGTGAAAGAAGAGAAAGAGTCCGAAGAGGAAAGCCCAAGGAGAGACGAGAGCTCAAGTTTTGAAGATCCTCCAAGCAAGATCGCACCCCAAGCAAGACTCGCGACGCCATCAACCACCGCCACCACCACGTCACATTGTACCATGTATTCCCACCGTAAGCTACCATCTACTCCATTAATAACATCATTGTTACGTTATTCATCTCTCATTTGAAATCTATCGTGAAGACTTTGTACTCAAACGATATAGTGGAAGTGGGCTGCCAGTGATTTTTCCCTCTTTTCGAGATTTTTCACGTTAAAAATTCGAGTGTCTTCCTGCTTTTACGTGCACTGACTTCACACAACAAGCAAGGCGTAACTACTCTTCGGACGTTTTCAAAGCACGCAACAGCCAAGGCGCCATGGATGTCATTCATTATTTTATCAGATGGCAAACCAAGTTCCCAACAAGATCAAAATCACCATCGAGGTGGACCATTTCAAACTTTTAAGAGCACAAGTGAAGAAAGAAGATTCATCAAACTTGCTCCTTCAGATTTTGCTCCTGACACTTCTTAATTTAATATCGCCTATGAATATGTCAGATTACTACATCCATCCCAAGAAACAAGTCAAAGTTGGAGGATTTTTTTCCAATTATACTTATGGAAAACAAGACCAAGTTAAGAAGAAACTTTGGTTATAAGCTCAAACAAATGTTTCACCTCTTCCATACAAGTAACGCCATCGAAGAAAGACTCAGACAAACAACCTAAGTCAAAAGGTCGGACTTCCCCTTCCTCTTCCACAAGTTAACGCCATCGAAAGCAAAGACTCGACAAACAACCTAGATGGGTCAAAGGTCGGACTTCACGACCCTTCCATAGAGAACGTACCATCTGCAACACCAAACAACCTCGATAGTCAAAGATCCTCGTGGATTCAATTAAATTCTCTTCCATACGTGTTAATGTCAGTGGAACACCCCGACAAATAACCTAGATAGTCAAAAGGTCCTTTCCCTTCCTCTTTCCATATGTGTTAACGCACGTAACACTCGACAAACAACTCTGATAGGTCAAAAATCTTTAGGATTCAATTAATTCTTCCATACAGTTAACGCCATCGAAGTCACACTGACAAACAACCTGATAGTCAAAATCCTGGATTCAATTCAACCTCTTCCATATAGTTAACGAAGTCACACTGACAAACAACCTTGATAGGTCAAAAATCCTCGGATTCATTCAACCTCTTCCATGCAGCATCATCGAAGTCACACTGACAAACAACCTCGATAGTCAAAATCTCAACGATTCAATTCTAACCTTCTTCATTGTTAACGCCATCGAAGTCATACTCACAAACAACCTGATAGTAAAATCTCGCCGATTCAATTAAACCTTCTTCCATACAAGTAACGCCATCGAGTCACACTCGATAAACAACCTCGATAAAAATCACCACCGGCGTTCTGCACGCCGCCACCCACCGCCACCGCCCCTCGGTATCCACTATCTTAGCCATTTTACTACCGCCGCAACGCCGCTGATCTTCTGGCTCACACCATGACGATCACTACCATCAATTATCACTGGCCATTACGCCGACTATCGCCGGAATTCTCTCGGGCTGCCAATACTATCGCCGCAGATCTCGCCACCACCTTGTGTCACCGTTTCCCGGTGGATCGCTTCCAACCCGGCTGGTTCGACGAGGTCAATAACCTCTTTCGAGAGAAAACGGAGCTCTGCCAGATGAATCCACGGTCTTGATCGCTTCTCCCAGGTCACGCTCTTCGAGGGAAAACCTGAGCTCGACGTGATGGCGCGATCGCCCTGACGGCATTTCCGAAAACCAAACCGCGGATGTACGGGGCCTTGATCACCTCCTAACCCGGACGGCCGACGAAGGCCGGTAAATCGACGAGGTCGGAACCGGAACCAACCAACGATCTGGCCTTGACGCCTTCCTAACCCCGACGGTGCCCGACGAGGCTGAACCGACGAAGTTTAAACCGGAACCACGAACCCAGAACTTGACCCGACGAAAGAAACGGAAACCGGAACCTACGATGTACGTACCGTGGGCCTTGACGCTTCAACAGACGGTCCGATGAGGAAACCGAAATAAAATCGGAATGACGATGTAGCCTTGATCGCTTCCTAACCCCGTGATCGACGAAACGAACCAAAGAAACGAACACGACGATGACATAAAGTTTTGATCGCTTCCTAAACCGGACGGTCCGATGACGAAAAGGATCGAAACCGAAAAATCGATGAGCACCGGCCTTGACGCCTTCAACCCGTGACGGCTCGACGAGGCGAACCGACGAGACCTGAACCAACCACGACGATGCACTGGGCCTCGGCCTTCTGACCCTGGCCCCGAGGCGAATCCGGACGAAACGAACCACGACGAGATAAAATGCGGGCTGATCGCCTTCCCGCCCGACATCGGACGAGGACTGCGAACCGATGGCGGTGAGAACCGGAACCACCATGACGTGATCACCTCTAACCCAATCCGGACGAAAACCGAACCATGACGATCAATTGATCACCTCCTAACCCGGACGGTCCGACGAGGCCGCGAATCGGGATCCGAAAACCGGAACCACGATGTACCGCCTGACGCCCTAACCTGCACGGCCCCATCGAAGGGAATCGGACGGTGCCGGAAACCAAACTACTATGTACCGTGGCCTTGATCGCTTCCTCGATCGCTTCCCCAACGCTTGATCGTTTCTTTGATCGCTTCCAAAGGACCTCACTAAGGAGAGGGGAAAGGTGTGCCTTCTCACCCTGGTTATTTATAGCTCTTCACGGCAAAAGGGTAAAACTCTCAAAAATGGCTCAAAATCCTTCAAATTCTGGCCGCTGGGCGACGCCACCATCAGGGATGAGCGCGACGCTACACGCTGGCTCCCCCTTTTACGGCCTGTGGTCGTTCACACGGAACGCCGCGTGACTTGAACGGCTGGCTCGAACCCGTGGGCCTGGAACTGCTGTAACCAACTGGTTCCAACCCGACGGATCACTCCGCGACTGAACTGTCAGCGTCGGAACGGAACCGCCACGCTGACCAACCGCCACGAACTGGGAACCCACTATCGCATGAATTTAACCGCCACACGGAAGGCTTACCCCAACCCGCGGAACGCCTTCACGAGAATTCGGCGCTAGAGCAGATGGTTCGAATAAGCAGCTCGCGGCGGTTACTCGCCGCCGCTTCATGCGTCATTTCCACCGACCGCCCACGACGACGCCACCCGCTTCCTCACAGCAATCGCTGGCCTGCGCCCGAGATCACCATTCTGACTCGCTGCCCATCGCCGGTAATCATACCGGCAAGGTAAATCAATACGCCAAAAGTCACGGCCATGGGTCCCCCTAAACGAAAGTATCCAAATATCCCAGAATCTGTAAATCTCATGCCTACGCCACATCTACTTCCATAATCATAATTTTGTATTTTATGATGATTTATTCTCTCAAAATGTATGATTCATGGCCCGCACGTTTCAAGAATTATTTTCGAAGCAGATATATATTTTGGATGATTAAGCTAATGTCATCCAAAATTAGGGGCAATTGATGGTCAAAATACAACTAAAACACAAATCTGAAGAGATAAGAGATTATTTTGAGTCAAACCGACGAGATCAAGACTTAAAATATCATCTGGGACATCAATTAAATCCCAAACAACTTCTCAAATATGGAGTGTTTATAATCGAAAATTAATGTGATCTCTAAGCCTAAGATTCATTTATAGTCAAATCGAAAGTGTCTCGACGAGCCGGATCTAACGAAGCCTAAGATCTCATAATTCGACTTCATTTGGCATCCAAATGCTCAAAATACATCAAATGATCAATCATCCTAAGCCGTCCGACCGGTGGAGGTACGCTTTAATTTTAGAATGCCCTCCTCCCATCTATAAATAGCCTTCATTCCTCACATGAGGGGAGGACCAAGGGAAGAAGAAGAGGAGTCAAACAAGTAAAGAATAGAGGTTCCCGAAAGCAAGGAAGAAGAGGAAGAGTCAGAACAAGGAAGAAGAGGAAGAGTCGGCGAGGAAGAAGAGGAAAAAAGTGAGGAGGGAGGAGAGCTCTGACTTGAAGATCCTCAAGCAAGATCGCAGCAAGATCGCTCGGCGACTCAACCGCGACCATAAATTCGCCACTATTATTGCAGGGATTCAGCATCTCCACCATCGGTAACAATTACGATCGTTGTTACAGTTGTTATTCCTCTCTCTGGTCAGTAATCCTGTTATCGGAAGACTTTGTACAAACGGATACATAGTCGAAACTTTTCTTGGGCTAGTGGTTTTCCCTCTTTTCGGGGTTTTCGTTAAAATATTACGGGTGTCTCTTTGCTCTTTAATTACATGTGTGTGTCTTTGGAACTTGACAAGGCGTAAACTTTAAAATCTGGTTTTAACACAAAAGAATAAATAATTTTCAGTTTATGCAAAAACTTTTTTTTATCATTAATCAAATTTAGCTCGATAATTCCGCAAATGAAGCTACTGTTATGGGTTACACCATTTTTAATTTCTGGAAGAAGTTATACATATTCAAATATTTAGCGAAATGTTCTTTACAACGTCAGAATTTTCAATTATATATGATTAGTCGCACTCATGTATATAACTCATCACTCTTGAAATAACATATTACCTGCATATACTACCATCGGATCAAGACGTAATACCGTTCTGGCAGTAGGTCGAGTTACAGAGAGAAGAGTACGTGGAGGAAGCAGAGGGATTGTAAGAGGAGCCTGTCTCACACTTGGTCCATATGAGGTCGCTGCCCGTGTCGACGACGGCCTCGACCGGAACAGACTGGGTGCCGATGCCGAAGTCTGCCGTGTATTCCTCGTTAAAATAGTGAACGTCGGTGCGGACGTAGACTGAGGACGTCGATAGGCTGGCTGAAATATATGCCAAGCGAAGTTTGCTGCAGTTAACTGCAAACCGGTTACGATCTTCCATGGAGAGGTTAGGAAACCTGGAATCTATATGGTTAAGGTTTAGACGGAGGGAGGATCCGTTTGGAGGTGCTAGGGGATGGAAGGAGGAAGAGAAGCACTGCTGAGGAGTGTATGAGGAGCAATGGAAGCAAACGTGCCATGGCTGAAGCTGGGATAATTGGAAGAATGGAGATGGGATTTTGTTATGTATGGTAAGAGCAGAGGTATAGAAGGCGGATATTTATAGAGGGAAGACGATGGTGTAATGGTGTGGTTAGTTTGTTCTACAGGAGTGTTTTTGTAAATTTGACTCTTTTGAAAATAAATTAGAACTCAACAGGATGAACTTTTAGAGACTTTAGAGTTTTCACATTTGTCCCGGCAGTTAGTATCTCATTTCCTTCGTCGACTCTATAAGTTATTATTATATACTCTTTTCAAGTTTAAAGCTTTTAGCTCAATACATTTAGTACACTCAAGGAGTGTACTACTTTATTCATTTTATATAACAATATATTGAGATTTAGGAGATCAAATTAATGTTTGAAGCTATTTTAAATTATTTTGATGGGCAGTGAAGTCAAATGATACTATTTTTGCAACAATTTGTACACTCCATAGTGTATTGTATTTTTTGATATGTAAAGCATTATGTACTTTTCAATTTTGGATCTATGATATTATAAACTGTTTTGAGTGTTTTCAAGAGGATTTGAGTAGTTTTGGTCGTTCCAAATATACAATATGTACACTCTAGAGTGTACTCCATTTTGATATGTCAAACATTATGTACTCTCAATTATGAATCTATATGATATTATATCTTGTTTAGGTGCTTTCCAAGAGAATTTGATTAGTTTTGTGGCATTATTTTAGTTGTACAATGTACACTCTTGAGTGTACTCCTTTAATATGTAAAACCTTGTGTACCCCATTATGAATCTATATGATATTATAAATGTTTTGAGTATTTTTCAAGAGGATTTGAGTAGTTTTGGGCCATTTTTTGGAATATAATCTGTACACTCTAGAATGTCTTGCTTTTTGATATGTAAAGTATGATATACTCAATTATGGATCTATATGATACTATAAAGCTTTAGGGTGCTTTCAAGAGAATTTGATTAGTTTGTATTTTTTAGAGTACAATCAGTACACTCTTGAGTGTACTCCATTTTTGATATGTAAAACGCTACTCCCCAATTATGGATCTATATGATATTAAAACTATTTGAGTGTTTTCCAAGTGGATTTGAATATTTTGGGCCTTTGTTTCAAGAGTATAATTTGTATACTCGAGTGTATTACCTTTTTTTGATATGTAAAGTATGGTGGACTTCCCCATATGATATTATAAATAGTTTAGGGTGCTTTCTAAGAGGATTTGATTAGTTTTGGGATATTTTTTCAAGGTACAATCTATACACTCTTGAGTGTACTCCCTTTTGATATGTAAAACATTGTGTACTAATTATGAATTTATATGATATTATAAACTATTTTAAGTGCTTTCCAAGAGGTTTTGATTAGTTTTGGATCATTTTTTTTGGAGATAATCTATACACTCTAGAGTGTCTTGCCTTTTCGATATGTAAAGCATGGTATACTCCCCAATTATGAATCTATATGATATTATAAGATATTTAGGATGCTTTGAGGATTTGATTTATTTTGGGGTATTTTTTCAAGAGTATAATCGTACACTTTTAAGTGTACTCCCCTTTTGATATGTAAAAGCTACTCATTATGGATATATATATATATATATATATATATATATATATATATATATATATATATATATATATATATATATATATATATATATATATTAGTCTATTTTGAGTCCATTCAAAGAGTATTTAATTTGTTTTGGGTAATTTTTTGAGAGTACAATTTGTACACTCCAAAGTGTACTACCTTTTTTTAATAATGTAAAACATGGTGTACTTTTGAATTATAGATCTATATGATATTGTTAGCTATTTTGGGTGCATTCAAGGGATTTTAGTAGTTTTGGTCCAAATTTTTAGAAGTACAATCAGTACACTCCGTATATACTCATTTTTATATGTAAATCATTGTATACTTCCCAATTATGGATCAGTATGATATTATAAACTATTTTGGTTGCTTTCAAGAGAATTTGAGTTGTTCTATACTTATTTTCTAGGGTATAATCTATACACTATGAGTTGCATACCGAGCTTTTTTTATTTATATTTTATTTAACATTTAAGCTAACATACTTTTTTTTCTTTAATGTAGAATTGGTTTTGCACACAAGAGTGATAAGCCCCACCATTCATGCTACAAAGCCTCGTATGTTACGGTGGCAAAAAAATTAAATTTATAGGAATCATTGGTTTAGAAGGAGATTAGATAATCCTAAATAGATTTATTTTAATTACATAAAGTTTGATTTATTTGTGTTCAAAAATCTTAAGCTTTCTTAATTGTGTACCATAGGTCTTCCAATCATTTGAAGACATAAGGAGGAGGAGACCATGCTCCTTGAAACAGTGATCTCTATTCGTAGCCATCTCAGTGATGCATAGAGGAGTCCAAGTCCAAGCCCAAGGAGTGAGGCCTGATCTTTTATATCTCTCCTCGATATTCTCCTCCTTCATATACATCTAGCCATGCCATCTACTACTACCCCTGATAGTGTTGAGAAGGATAAGAAAATTTCTTTAATCAAGACCTTGAGAATAGATTGTCATATTTTGAAGCCACAATAATTTAGAGAGTGGTTGATATTGATGTGAGGCTTACTATCATTGAAGCGAGTTGGTGGACAACAAAGTCCAATCATTGTAGGAGGCTGGCCGAGGCAATCAGGGGAGACATCCAAAGGTGCCTCGAAAGTACATCAATGAAGGATGAAAATTTGATTGAATACAAGGCCCAAACAACACAAAATGATATTTCTTTGCTTTAGTTATATAGCTCATGTCTTTGTTAAGGCAAAGTTAGAAAGAGAAAAATGGTCTCATTCCTATTTAGTAGAGTGTACAAAAGAAGAGGCATGAGCTTATTGTAGTTGTCACATTAGAGGTCGGAAGTGGAGAGGAGGTAGTTTATTTTTCATTACACTAGTTTAATCTAATGAGCTTGATTTCATTTATTTTTTTGGTAGGTTGTGAGAAGAAGTTCGCAATAGGAACAACCTATAATTGCTATTATTCTAGTTGAGGAAATGAATGATAAGGTATCATTCATTTGACAAACTTCTTTTAAATTAAATTGAATTCAACCCTAGAAGAAGAGGAGTTTTATTATAGCCATCGAAATGTAGAAGACTATTGAATTTTTATCTAGAGATGTTATGCCCAAGCTAATCTTTGGAGTTTATCGACACATCTTGCACACAATTTAGTGATAAGTATGGAAATACTTAATATATTTGATTTAGTTTCAATTAAAACCCCTTTAGTTCAAATTGCTCACATGGAATGATAATGTTATCTCACGGCAATATCATGATTAGCATGGCCCAAATTGATGAATTCGATAGATCGATATTTATTCGATGCACATATTGATGCCTTGAGTATTTTGAAAAGAATAAGATTTGTTACGGGTTATATGTCCCATATATGTACATTTCATGTCTACACTAGAAGAGTTTATGCGTATTGGATTATAGGCTACCATAAAAATAATTTAAAGTGATAAACTAGTTAGTTTTACTTTACTTTGTATTATTTGAGTTATGCATATTGGCTAGAAAAGAAAGAAAAATGTTTATACAACATATCAATGGAGATAGTATTTTTAGAGCTAATCCTAATTCCAATTGTTAATAATCAACAATGGATACTACTAGTGGGATATCTAAAAAACAAGAAATAGTTTTTTAGAACTCACTTTCAAACTCACTTCATATCTATCATTCCGATATTGTAAGAATACTTGTCTTATTCAAAATTTTCTTAAATGCATTATTTATAACTAAGTTTTTTTTATTTAATTTGGTGCATATGTAGGCTAAACTACTTGTCTAAGATCTGAAAATGCTTTTGAGACCAATTTGGAGGATTGACCAATCGATGTGGTCATTAGTATACCGACCAAGATAATAGCTTGTGGCATGTTTGTATGCAAATATATGGAGGCGACGTTAGCTCAACTCCAATGGATTGGAGCATAAAGATTGGCCAAAGAAGATGATTTTTTTAGAGCGAGTTTGTGTATGCTATTTTCTGTTTGAATATGAAATAACTAAAATATAGAAATTTGAGTTCTTGAGATGGAATGTTGTTTATATGTATTATTGGACAAATGTGTATGATAATTTTTTTTTTTATATATCTTTCTTGTACATATCTTTATAGAATAAACTAAGTTCTTAAGAAGTATGTGATAATTTCTTTATATATATTTCTTGCTATAGAGTGTACTCTTTTTTTGATATGTAAAGCATTGTATACTTCCAAATTATGATCTATATGAAATTATAAATTATTTTTTATGCTTTTAAGAGAACTATTTTGAAGCATTCCAAGAGTAATTGAGTTGTTCTATATTTATTTTCATGAGTACAATCTATACACTCTAGTGTTCTCTTTTAGATATGTAAAGTATTGTGTTCTTCTCAATTATGGATCTAAATGATATTATATGTTATTTTGGGTGCATTTCAAAAGGATTTGGGTTATTTTGGATCATTTTTCTAGGAGTACAATCTATACACTCTAGAGTGTACTCACTTTTGTATGTTAATCAAGGTGTACTCCCCAAATGATATTCAAAATGATATTATGAACTATCTTGAGTGCATTTCAAGAGTAATTGAAATTTTTGGACAATTTTTCAAGAGTACAATATGTACACTCTAGAGTGTACTCTTTTTTATTATAATCATGATATACTCCCTAACCGTGCTCTAAATGAAATTATTATGCTATTTGAGTGCATTTCAAGAGCAATTGAGCTTTTTTTGGACCACTTTTCTAGAGTACAATCTATACACTATAGAGTGTACTCCCTTTTACATGTAAATCATGATGTACTCCCAATTGTGGCACTAAATAATATTATATGTTGTTTGAGTGCATTTCAAGAGTAACTAAGATTTTTTGGACCATTTTTCTAGGTGTACAATCTAAACACTCTAGAGTGTACTTTCCTTACATGTAAATCATGGTGTACTTCAACCTACTCTAAATGATATGATATGCTATTTTGAAGCACTTCAAGAGTAATTGAGCTTTATTTTGACCATTTTTCCGGAGTACAATTTGTACACTCTAGAGTGTACTCCTTCTTTATATGTAAATCATGATGTACTCTAACTATGGCTCTAAATGATATTATATGTTATTTTGAAGTACATTTCAAGAGTAATTTTAATTTTTTGGTCAAGTTTCATGGAGTACAAACTTTACACTAGAGTGTTGTGAGGTTTATTTTTAAATGTGGGGGGGACACCATGTAGATCAAGAGGGTACCGGTATGACATTGAGATATGATATACTATCTCGAAAGATAGAGGTATCACCCTACAATGGACTTAATCACCTAATAAAGACTCCTAAGACATGATGGGTCTTGAATATACCGTAGATTTTTTCCTACTTTACATGGATGAATAAAATAGGGTTTATATTAAACCAGTTTATATTAAATCGTTCTAAAGTTCCCTATGGAGACAAGCCTCCATAGTTAATTACATCCCGTGGAATGAAATTCTCTAAGAATATTCTTGATTAAAGTAGACAATTATCATCTCCAAAGATTTCAAGGCTAGACTATCAAAAGATTGGTTATGTTTGAGAAATCAAATGAGAAAGTTCAAGGAGAAGACTTATTTTAATCCAAAGGGAGAAGTAGGAAATGCTCTTGATACTAGGAAGCCTAGTGAGCATTCCAATCTATCCTATAATTGGACTTTATATGTTTGAAATCAAGAGATTTATTTATTTGAGTTGAATTTTATTAGATTGTTGATTTATAATCCACCAACACAAAGGTAGTGGAGATGCCTAAGAGGTGATGATTTATGCTTGTAGTCCAAAGAAAATAGCTACTCGATCCTAAATCTAGAGAGATTTAGCATGAGCTAAAACATGAACTAAATCTAAGAGACAGTGACATGATGGTTTGCCTCTCAAGAGAGAACAAATCATCTTACTGACTTATAATCTCAGGAGTGCCCACCGCTAAGTCCTCTTATGATTTTAAAATCATGTAGTCCAATTTTATGAATTATAAGATGGAAATGGTAGTTATTTAATTAGAAAGAGACTAAAGTTCTAAACCCACTCCTAAGAAACTAGAGCATGAGTGGTATGAGCATATGACTTAATCTATAAATGTAAAATATTTTAAGTTTTATCTCATTTTGACACATCATTTAGACAAAGACTTTGGAATTTTTATATGCCTAAATGCATGAGTAGATTGTTGGTCAAATCAAAAGTGAAAGAGGGTGAAGGTCCATCAATAGGGGTTGCTCTCATAGGTCAAGCGATCGCTATGCATGTGAGAACGGAGGCCCTCATTTTACAAATTGATTCAAGATGCATGCATGATGTGAAACATATAACCATACAACTAAGGGGTTGCTAAATCTTTTAATTATCTTATTTATATCCTAGACTTTATGATGAGATTATAAGTTGTTTAAAATTTAGTTATGAGTGATTAGTTGGGTAGAAAATTTATTTTTATCCCAAGAGCCTACCGATCCGAGCCACACATTAAAGCATCAATCATAAGAAACTATGAAAAGCATGTCATTTCTAATGCACAATCTAAACAAATCATCAATTAATTTTATAATTATCAAAAAGAATAAGAGGTCGATGTGGTTGAGCTCGCATAACCCAAAAAAAAAAAAGATGGGTATGAAGTTCTACCCTTATACAACCCAAAATATGAAAGAATAATTAAAATTTGAATTAATATATGCTGAGGGTCTTCATTCTTCATATCAACATTTCTCTATTTCGATTTGGTTGTGCTTTAAAGGCATCTGGGCACCCCAAGATAGCTTTCGCCACCGGTCATCCTAATCCCCATAACACTAATCCTAATTCTATTACAAAATTATATTTATATATGGAAAAGTAAATCTAACACACAAAACATAGATTAGCTAAACATACATACAATCCCAAGCGTTATATATATAATTTGGACTTAGCACCCAGCACATGGGTAACCATGCCCAAGTCTAACATGGATTATGCTTAGGGGTTTAAGCAACGAAAGAGAGCCTTTACATTTATTTTTAAGCATCCCCTTAAGCATAATTTCCTACAAAAAAAATATAATTAGACTAGGAATGGCCTAACATAGTCTATGAAGCATACACCCTAACATTTAGTCTAAAATAATACATCTTAAAATAAAACATATCATCTTATATATGTCCTAACATAGAGCTAGAATTAGTGACTTAATTCTAATGTGTGTGATAAGGTCTTGTGTGGTATGTCTTAACTAGGCATTTGAGTTATATATTTCTAAGTTTGGAAGCTATTTAATTTCACATAAGGATTGATTTCACTTAAAGTTATTTAATTGATTTATGAATTTTAATTTATATTTTATTTTGTTTCATATGATTTACACTTAATAACTAAGTGTTATAGAGAAGGAAGAGGATTACCCTCTTCTATCCCTACTTTAAGCCACTTTCTAAAACATATTAATTTGGTTTAGTTCTCTGTAGTGAATGGCTTATTAAATGATTTAATTAATCCTAAGTCTAGGTTCACTATAAATAATCTATTCAATGTGAAAGGTATCTTAAGATTAACTTAATTGAATGACTACCACATGACATATATTAAATTATTTCTTTCCATCACATATAACATGCATATGATTCAATTCTAAGTGTATCTATACATGCAACATGTTTTAGCACACTTTGATAATGAATGTATATGTATGTTTGAAGTTTATATTTTCATTTGATTGAATTATTCAATACATGTAATTTTAAAGCTCTATCCAAATTCTTATACAAAGATACATAGGATGAAATTAAATGGGTACGCCATTGTTAATCAAGGAAGTGAGGTAATCAAACGATCTCCTTGGTGCTAGCTAAAGCCTTGTATTCTGGGATATCCGACTATATACTCATTTGCATTCAAATATATGTAAACTTGCATACATGAATATAAGAAAGAAAGCTCCAAATTGTATGATTAATTAATTCAATCACTTAGCCAATCATGGATGCATGCAATTTTAATATAAAGGGGATTTCCATTCTTTAATCACTTATACAAATACATGTATAAAGACATAAATAAGTATGCACCATTGTTAACCGTGAAAGTGAGGTAAATCAAATGACCTCTTTGGGGTTAACTAAAGCCTCATATTCTTGGGATGTCCAGACTAAACACTTGCTATCTTAAATACATATGAATGTATACATAACTATAAAGATGAAAAGCATACAAAGATTTTATTTTGTTTAATTTAAATCATTTAAGCATATGAATTAAATCTATATCTAGATTCTAATATCAAGATACATAAGAATGAAACCAAATGAGTATGTGCCATTGTTAAACCAGGGAAGTGAGGTAATCAAATGACCTTCTTGGGGCTACTTAAAGCCTCATATTCTCGGATGTCTAGACTATATACCCATTATTATTCAAACTATATATATAATATATATATATATATATATATATATATATATATATATTTTAAGAAAGTGAGCTTTATTTAATATGCTTAAGCTATAAAAACATATAAATCCTATGTGTATTCATAACTATCAACACTCTAAGTATTATAATTGATTCATTAGTTTTGGAAAATAGTTTTGAATTTATTAGTGATAATAACCACATATATTTAATTAAGCCAACACATGCAAGCTTACATAAAGGAAATTTATTTGATTTGATTACTTTTGAAAGATATGGATGCATGAAATCAAATGACATACAACATCTATCATGATAAGGAAGGAAACAATCAAATATAAGCATATGATCCATTCAACCAAATTAACAGGACAATCAAATCAAATAAAATTATTTAAAGTAAACCAAAGCTTCTTTATTGATTTAGTTTTGGATTTTGATTTGATTTAAAAGGAGGATAAATTTATCCTTTGCTATTTCAAACCCATTCCCACATTAATAATTTGATTTGGTTTAAGAAAAGGTAATTAGGTAAATTTTATGAATTAATTAAGTTAGATCCTTGATTAAATCAATTAATCACCCTTATGTCACCAATGTAATTAACCAAAAATTATGAGCCAACATGATATGCACATGAATGGAAAGTAAATTTGCAATGACCATAGAGAATAAAAAGGGGCTGCAATTGGCTCACAATTGATAGTTAATTAGATTAAGGAACTTAATTAAGTACTCTTATAATTTTCCACATGGGATAATCATAATTTCCTTAAGTACCTTTAGGTTATTAAACACCAAAGATCTACCCATGATTTAATTAATCAAGATATGATATTGTTATGATTTTAAATTAATTAATTAAACCTTTAATTAATCTCATTTCAATCAATTCCCTTTCAAGTGAAATGGACTTTGGAAAGAGGTCTCATTCCATTTTCTTTTCCCATTTACTATTCAACAATGATTAACAAGTTTAATTAATTAATTTGTTGCATGATTAGGGGTTAGTTAACCATTTAATTAATTAAGAGAGTAATTAAAGCTTAAATGAGCAATTTTCTAATTACCTAAGCAATAAATTCCAAGAAAATTATGGGAGGTAGAGGTCATCCCATTAAACCACCATAGAAAGTTTGGAATTAATTACTTGAGTAATTAAAGAGTAATTAAGCTAATTAAGTTTAATTAAGCCTTAATTACTATTCAAAATTAATTATGATTAATTTTAAATGATTCTCCTATGAAATATCTTTAGAATGAGTATTTATTTGTATTTTTTTTATTTTTCTATGATTTGTTATGAATTTTGGAAGTTTCAGCCATTAAAAAAATAATTAAGCCTTAAATTAGGTCAAATCCATCGCCATGTGGTGTCATGGGATTAGCCACTTAAGCGTCCAACTCAACGATGTGGTGGAGGACACACTTTCATTTTCCGTCATCTAAGATCGACGAAATCAAACCCGCGGTTCCTAAGGGATAAATTCAAATTAAATCTAGCAAAATAATCACCTCCCATTCCAATCATGCGGAATGAACAATGTGTGATCCATCATCTCGAACGATGGAAGGCGGACACCGTCCACCTTCCATCACTCGAGCTCACCTTTGACTCAAAATGGATCCCACACCTTCAATGATGATATGAGGGATCCAATGGTGAAAAATGCATGATATGCAAGTTTTTTCACAAAGCTCAAATGAAAATTCACAAAATCTCGGTTTAATGGAATTACCTCACGGACCTCAAGACCGTGACAAAATCAATTGAGAAGCTTCATCAGTGGAGATGAAGCCCTTGATCGACGCTGTTGACCTCACTTTTGGAGTGAGCTCTCAACTTCCTCATCATAGATCTTGGACTCTTATAGACACTAAGAGTTCTTTCTTAAGACACTTCTAGTGATTAGGTGAACACTTAACTTAACCCTAGAGACTTAGAAGAGTTAACCATAGGAATAGGTTGTGCCTTAGATTTAGGAGGACTTGCACCCCTATAGCCCAAACTCAATCCTTACTTCCTTCCTTCAAACCAAACCTCAAATTCAAATTCTAAATCAAATCCAATTATCCAATGATTGAAATCCATCACTAAATTCAAACTCAATCCCTTCCTAAGCCCTTTGATTTTATCTTATGGACTTTAGCAAATCCAAATCAACCCCAATCCGGTTGATTTTTTCAAATCAAATTCCAAGTCATGAATCAATTCCAAACTCCAAATGATTGAAACCCATGATTAAGTCCAAATTCTAAAATCTTTCCCTAAGCCATATGAACCACTTTTATATGCTTAGCCAAAACTCCTTCAAATCAACTCAAGCTTGGTTGATTTCTTTATAAATCAATCATTCTTCATTTATATTCATAAATATAAATGAAATCAAATCAAAACAAATCAAACCAAATCAAGACTCTTCTTAAGACATATGGACCCAATCAAATTGATCCAAATCAACCAAAACATGATTGATTCTTTATAAATCAATCATTCTTTCATTTATACTCATAAATATAAATGAAACTCACCCTCCAATGACCAAAAATAAATCAAACCAAATCAAAACCCAAGTTAGCCCTTTTTGACCTACATCCCTAAGCTTAATCAAATTTGCTTCCAAATCACTCCAAACTCAAGTGATTTTCTCATAACACTTATATCTTCATTTATATTCACAAATATAAATGAAATATAAATTCAAATGACCAAAACCAAACTCAATTCAAACCAAATTCTTGATTTTACCCTTTTAGCAAAACTTTTGAACTTGGCTAAATGACATCTAAATCAACTCAAAACTCATGGATATCTTCATGATTCAATCATTCCTTCAATCATTGATCCAAATATAAACATAAACCACCATTATCAAACCAAATCCAAGTCAACCCAAATCAAGCCCAAGTTAACCCTTTTGAGTTGAAATTGTCATATGAACCAAAACCCATTTGGCTCCAAACCAATGCAATTGGATTTATATTTCAATGCTAAGCTCATATGTGGGTTCAACTAAACTTGAATCAAACCTTGATCAAGCCAATTGATTCATTTAGCCTCACTTGACCTAAAATGACCTAAAAGGCCTTTTTGAGCCAAGTTCTAATCCAACCCAAATTGGATTGAACTAAACTATCTAAACCTTAATCATGATCAACAATCATCATGGGGTGATCAACCACCTTGAATTGGGTCAAACCAAGTCAAACCTAGACTTTGACCAAGTCAACATTTAGCCCAAATGAAACCCAAACTAGCCAAAATCCATCATATGCCAAATTGATTGAAACCATTGACCCAAACCCATTCATAATCAATGATTGAACATGACCAAATCATCAATTGACCAAACCTAATTGGCCACTTGACCCAAGTTGACCCAAATTGGCCTAAAATGCCAAAATGGGTTTTAAACAATGGCTCAAGTTCATTCTAAATCACTTATTAAACTTGACCAAAGCCATGATTGAGCCCAAGTTGACCAAGTTAACTTGACCTAGCCCAAATTAACCTAAAAGGTCAAATTGACCAAATTCAAATTAATTCTAAATTAAACCAAATCAAAGCATACAATCATTTTCAATCAACCAACTTGAACTTCTAACCCAACAATTTGATCAAATTGGTCAAATTGGTCAACTACAAATTTGATCCTTTTGAATCCAAATGAGTCAAATCCAAACCTAGACCAAATCCAAATTAATTGAACCAAAACATCCCAAATCATCATATGAATCTAACTTAAGACTTGGTTTGACCTAATTTGACAAATTTGGTCAATCTAAACTAGCCCAAATGGAAGCCATTTGACCAATCCAAGTAAAACCACTCAAATCCAACTTGGGATCTTGTGGGATGACCTAACTCACTCACCCCGTCAAACTAAGACCTCCCAAAGCTAAGTGGGCCCCACCAAGGGATTAGCCATCAAACCATAGGATTTAAACCTTAAAATCATTGGATCCAAGCTAAAGTCAACTTTCCCATCCCCATGGCGCTCATTAGCACTCCATGGAAGCTTCTCACGAGCCACCTAGCCCTAACCCACCCTAGGTCGGGACCTTTGGGAGGTGAGTTGACTCACCTTCAACCTAAACCAGCACCCATTGGATCCAAACCTTTGCATCCTTGCACAATGGGTCCATGGCGCCTCCCATCATTCCTCCCATCCACAGTGCCACCACGACTTGATCGGTGACAAGTCAGATGGCTGAATTGTGAGCGATTACATCTGCTTGTCCATCCATGATGGGAAATTGAGGGGTATACCCTCAATTCAGCATTTCACACACACTTGCATCGTGAGCCTTAAGAAGCCATTTTGAAATCCCACATAGTGATTCCAAGCCTTCCGAGCTCCAAAATCTAGATTTCCCATTCCCATGCAAAAGCCAAAATAGGGGAGGGAAATCGATCCATACTCTCTCATTTCACAATTAAACCCAAATTCTCTTAGCCACACCATCACCATACCCTATCGAGCCAACCAACTAATTCCCAAGCTTCCAAGCCATGGGAGGAGTGAGTTTGATCGGAGCCCCTCTTGCATGCATGGATTGGTCAACCGAGCCTTCCACTAAATCAAGCTCAAAGCTCTTCACAAGGCCTCTCAACTAAAGGCTACCTCCGGCATTACCATGACATTAGTGAGGTAATTTCTCAAATCGAGCCTTGTATGGAAAAGTGGGTTGGTCCTTTGTGAATTAAATTTGAATTTCATGGAAATTTGACTTGGATGTGTGTCTCCCTTCCCAAGGTGTGGAAGAATTTAGAGACAATCGAGCTGGGTGAGCTAGGATCGAGGAAGATGGACGACATCCTCTTTCATCATTCATGAAATGAGATAGATAATGAGCCATCTCGCATGATTAGATGAATGGCTTTGTCAAATGATAGAGCCTTGATTCCTTTCCTAAATTTGGATCAAATCATCCATGATCTTAGATCTGGTCCACAAAGAAAGCATCCACCACCGTTGAGTGTCGTGGATGTGACTTATAGCTAATCCCATCGCCATGGAAAGCACGCGTCATCCATCACCATTGGCCCAATAGGATTAAGGCTTTAATTAGGCTAATTAATTGGTTTTAATCCAAACTTCCTAAAATCATAACTAATTGTAGAAAAATCCAAAAATACAAACTTATGCTCATTTTGAAGATATTTCAGTAGAATCTAGAAAATTATAATAAATTAATTTTGAATAATGATTTTGGCTTAATTAAAGTTTTTCAAAAATTAATTAACTTAATTATAATTAAGCATTGATTAATCTCAATTTTTTGTAGATTCTTAAGGGGATGACCTCCCTCCTATTTTTTTTATTGATTGCTTAATTTGGAAAATCACTTGATTAAGCCCAACTCTCTTAATCCAACTAATCATAATTAATGAACAACGAACTTGATTAATCATTTAAACATGATTACCTCTCTTGAACAAGAAGATAACTTAGGGAATGTGATTGGGGATACTTTTCCTAATTCATTTCCTAAGTCTTCTTTATCTTTAAAAATCAAGTTAATTAATGGTTAATGGAATGATTGATTAAGTGATTAATCTTCAAAATAAGGAAATCTAAATCTAATTGAATGTTAAAAATGATTTAGGGATTAGGATTGGGGTCTTGCCTTTGATCATTTCCCTAAGTCATTTCATCATTCAAATTAAAACATAACCAAAGTGTTTAATCAATTAAATAAAATTTTAATAAAATTAAAATTAAGAATCAATTCATCCACACCTAAGCAACCCTTAATTGATCTTGGGTAGCTCCTTGGGTGTTCAATAAGGTGAGAGGTAATGAAATTATGGTTATCTCACATGTGTGAGAAAATCATAAAAGTAATTAAATGAGATCCTTAAACCTAATTAACTATTAATCATAAGCCAATTACATTAGGCCCCTTTCATTTCTTAGGAGCAAATTTACTTTCCATGTGGTTGCATATCATTAATTAGTTAATTAACTTAAGGTGATATATAAGGTTAATTAATTCACTTAATTCATATCCCTAACTAAAACATAAAATTAACCTAAGTATGCTTCATTAAACCAAATTAATTCACACATGGGGAATTGGGTTAGGTTTAGCAAATCTCCTTCATATTTCTTAAATCAAATTAAACTCAAAGTTAATAATGTCTTCAAAGAATTTTGGTTCATTTTAAATAGACTTATTTAATATGATTGTCCTTAAGAATTAATTTAGATGAATGAAATCATGTGCTTACATTTCTTTATTTCTTTCCAATCATGTTAAACATTGCTTTCCATATGAAATCATGCATTCATTTCTTTCAAAATTAATTAAATGAAAATGGTTTCTTTTATGCCAAATTGCATGTGTTAGCTTAAAATAAAATAAGTGTGGCTAATTATTAGCTTAAAATCAAAAGCTATTTTAAAAGACTATAAATCAATTATCATAATATATTAATTACAAATATTTATGAGCTTGCATGTGATGATAATATAAAATATGCAATATGAAGTTCTCTTTCCTTATCTTATATGGATTCACATAGGATTTGCAGTGTATAGTTCATTTGAAAGAACACAACATTTGCCTAAATCTATTCCTATGCCTCTCCATGTTAAGACTTAAGAAGAATTTCATATCACATATGTAAATCATACAACCAAATCAAATATGACATCTTGCATTATTTCTTATTCATGTGGTTCTTTTGTACGCTCACATGTATCCGAGAAAAGTGGTATATTAGTCTGACATCCAGGACGTGAGGCTTTAAGTAGCCCTAAGTAGGTCTTGTACCTTATGCGTAGAAAAAATGGTGTTGTACTCACTTAAAACTCTTATACATATGCATGTGATGTGGCCAATGAATAAGAATCATAAATCAAATATAATTTTTTGCATGTGTTTTCCTATCCTTTATGGTTACTTATACATCTACATTATCTAAGAAAAGTGGTATATTAGTGGACATCACTGAGGCTTTAACTAGCCCTAAGTAGGTCTTGTACCTTACCTTAAATAATTGATGTAAAATTAAAATTTTATACATGTGAATGTATACTAATGGATGAAAAATCCTCTTTTCTATGTAAAAAGACATGCATTCATAACTCAATCAACAAAATGAAATATTTAAATTCCAAATACACTTCTTTGCATTCATCATTTAAGTGTGCTAAAATATACATTATATGTATAAGTATACTTAAGATTTATTCATATGCATGATACACATGATGGAAAGAAATAAATGAATATGTGTTATATGATAGTGATCCATTCTAATTAATCTTAAGATGCCTTTCTTATTGAATAGTTATTTAGGGTGAACCTAAACTTAGGGTTAATTAAAACACATAATATACCATTCACTAAAGGAAATTCACTAATTAACTTACCTTAAATGACTTAAGGTAGGGATAAAAGAGAGATTTTCTCTTTCTTCTCTTCACAACACTTAGTTATTTTTTTGTAAGCTAAATAAAAGAAAAGAAAATATCAATTAAAACTTTAAATCAATTAAATCACTTAAAGAGAAATCAATCCTATATAAATTAAATCCCTCACACTTAGCAAATTATAACTCTAAAGCTAGTTAGACATACCACATAAGCCATAACACATACACTTTAGACTAAGTCACCACTTTTAGCTTTATGTTAGGCGTTGTATGGTTTGATGTATGCTTATTTTGTGATGTATTATGGATGTTAGGGTGTATGTGGTTTGGATGTTACATTAATTAGTCTAATCATGTCTTTTGTTGTAAGGGGCCTTGTAGTAAAAAATATAAAAAATGCATTTGTTATGCATTACTTATACCCCTAAACCCAAGTTAGACAGTGAGCTTGGTTACTCATATGTGGGGTGCTAAGTCAAATTATTTATATAACTTTGGGTTGTATGGTGTGTTTAGGTAACACTTATTTTGCAAGTGTAGCTAGATTTACTTTCACTTTTAATGTAATTTTTTGCATTAGGATTAGGATAAGTGTTATGGAGGATTAGGGTGAATATTGGTTATAAGACCAAGTCTATATACCATGTGATGCCTTTGGAGCAAACAACATCCCAATCAAATTAAGAGAGAAAGAAATAAATGGAGCAAATCAAAATGAAGAAATGAAAGATGAAGAGTGAAGAATGGAGGATGAAGAATGAAGATCCCATAACACTTATCATTTTATAATTATAATTATTCTTTCATTATATCGGTATAAGGATGAGCTACCCATATTTCTTTTCTTATGCGATTGTACCGCCTCTTATTCTTTTCGATAGCTTTATAAAATTATTTGATATCTTTATTTAGCTTGTGCATTAGAAATAACATGTCTTTTCATAGTTTATTTATGATTGGTGATTGCTATATGGCCTGGATGCGATTAGGCTCTTAGGATAAAAATAAATTTTCTATCCCACTAACAATTCATAACTAAAATTTTAAAATAACTCATAACCTCACATAAAAGCCTAGAATTAAATCAAGATAATAAAAAATTTAACAACCCCTTATATGGATGATTGTATGTATAATATCATGCATGTCATATTCCACTCTTATTAAGAGAGGGCTTCCATCTAGAATAAAGGCTTAACTTGTAGCCTTTGATGGAAAACACCTCTCTCTCTTTGATTTGGCCCATAATCAATTTCTCATGCATTTAGGTATACAAAATCCTATAGCATGTGTCAATTATAAAAGTCCAAAAGTCAAATAAAACTTGACAAAATTTGTATTATATTTAAGTCATTATTCATGCCCTTCATTATCTAATCTCTTAGGAGTGGGTTTAAGGACTTAGTTTCTCTAAATAAATAATAAGCTTAACCATCTTGTAAAGCATATGACTCACATGGATTTAAAGCAGTGTAGGAGTTAGTTGGCAATCTAGGCATAATAAGTCCATGTCGGTAACTCTCTTGTGGAGGTAAAACATATACCCACTTTCACCTTAGCTTTAGGTTGTGCTTTGGTCCTCGCCAAACTCCCAGATTTATGATATGAGGTTGTTGTTTCTCTTTTTGGGCTACAAGCATAAATCCTCATCTCTTAGGCATTTTTTTATAATGTATTGTGGAATTATAAGTCCTAGATTTCTAATAAAAATTCAACTCAAATAAATAAATATCCTCAAAATTCAAATACATAAAGCCCAACCATAAGATACATTGGAGTGCTTACTATCTTGAGCACTCCCCTTTCTTTGGTTTCGATAATAACTCTTCCCTTTTGATCTCTCCCATTTGATTTTCTAAAATACAACCAATCCATTTGATAGTCCTATCTTTGAATTCTTTGGAGACAACAATCACCTCTTTAATCGAGTATTCTTAAGGTATTCATTTTCTTAAGATGTAATTAACTATGGAGCTTGCCTCCATAGGGAACTTAACGAACCTGTTTAAATAAACCTTGCTTTACTTTTCCATGTAAAGTAGGGGAAAAATCTTTGATATATTCAAAGACCCATCATGCTTAGGTCTTATTAGGTGATTAGGTCCATTATAGGGTAGTGATTTCTATCTCTCGAGATAGTATACTATTCCTTAATGTAGTAATCACCTTAATAATACATCCTCAAATCTCATGTCCCCTCACATATACCACACAAAATGCATAAACCAAAAATAAACACCACATAAGCACGTGTGTTGATTCCTCATCATTTGCTCGGAAGGCCATGAACCAATGATTTGGAGGTCATTGATCAAACTCACACATCGATGGTGGAGGCTGATTCGTTCTTGCTAAACGGAGTGTGGGGAAGGTGTGTACAGTTAATTTGAGTTTGGTGTAGAAATGGAAGAGTTAGAGCAAACAAATATTTCAATATTGAAAATCCACCATGGGGGGGCGCTCGGTTTGCCGGGAAGGCTCTAGAGCTTTCAAAATGACCATTAGGAGCATGTTGAGGGTGTGAGTGATTGATTGCATCAAGATGAGGGGTATATCCTCCCTTGAATCGACGGATGAGATTGGAGCCCAATTTTGATCGATCACCATTATTAAGGCACCAAAGTGGTCGTGTCACCTCTACATGGCTCAATTTGGTTGGTGGGATTCTTGGTTGGTGGCTCAAGGTGCCTATCTTCTCCTTTGGGTCCATTTTTTTACGTTAGTGAGAGGAGGTGAGTTAACTCACCTCCCTTGGTCCATGGATTGACCCTAGCCCACTTGGGTTGGGCTAAGTGGTTGTTAGACCCTCATTTGGGTGTTTGATGGCCCAAGGGGAAAAAGGAGGTGGGATTTAACTATTTTAGAAAATCGCATGTGGGGAAGAAAATCTAAGGGAGATTTGCTTTGGGCTAAGCCCAATTTGGGTTGGGTGGTTTTGGGCTAACCAAGGTCGTTTAGGATGGGTTGGGTCAAGTTTAAATGGGTTTGGGCTAAGTTAAGTGAGTTTGGTCAATTTGACCCTTACAAGTCAAATTGGGCTAGGTTAGGTTAGGTTGACCAATTGGTCAAATTGGGTCAAACCAAGGCTTATGTCAAGTTCAAATGATTAATTTAAAGTGTTTTGGTTCAATTGGTTTGAACCAATTTGGCATAGGTTTGATTATGGCTCATTTGGATTCATGTAGGTCAAATGGATCAAGTTGACCAATTTCACCAAATTGGCCAAATTGGCCCTTGGGTTATGGGTTGATTCATGTTCAATTGATTGAGATGATTGTAGGCTTTGGTTTGAGTTAATTTGGGTTTGATTTGATTTGAGCTAATTTGACCCTTCAGTCAATTTAGGCTAAATGGGTTTTGACAATTTGTTAAATTGGGTTCAATGGCTTTGGTCAAGTTTAATAATTAATTTGTAATGAACTTGAGCCATTGGTTTATAATCAATTTGGGTTAGATCATGATTTGATAGAATTTGATCTTTTTGGTCAAATTGGGTCAAAAGGTGAATTGGATTAGGTTTGGCTTAATTGATGGTCAAGTCATGTTCAATCATTGATCACAAGTTGTGAATCAATGGTTTCAATCAATTTAGCATGGGTTGAGATTTGGCTAATTTGGTTAAGGGTGTTGACTTGGTCAAAGGACCAAGTTGACTTGGTTTGACCCAATTTATGACAATTGATCAACCTAGAGTGATTAGCAATCATCATAAAGGTTTTGTTAAGTTGATTCAATCCAATTTGGGTTGGATTGGATTTAAATAGATTTTTTAGGTTACTTTGGGTCAAGTGAACCTATGGGTTTAGTTGGGTTGATTTTGGAATTGAGTTTATTGAATTTATATATGGATTTGGGATTGATATATAACTTTGATTGCAATTGGTTTGGGTTCAAATGAGTTTTGGTTCATTTGAATATTTTGAGTCAAATGAGTTAAGCTAGGTTTGATTTGGATTGATTTTGGTTTTGGCTTAATGATTGTAGGTTTGATTTATATTTGAGATGGTGATTGAAGATATAATTGATTCATGAAAATCAATTGGTTTGGATTGAATGAAAATTTGGTTTAGTCCATGGATTGAATCATTTGGCTTAAGCTTTAGTTTCAATTTGATATTTGGAATTGGTATGATTGAATTGAGTATGATTGAGTTTGATTGATTGGGTTTTATTTATATTTAGGATGAGGATTGAAGATATAATTGATCCATGAGAAAATCAATTGAATTTAGCTTGATTTGATTGGATTTGGCCAAGTCCATGCAATAAAACCATAGTCTTTAAGCTTGATTTTGATTTGATATTTGGATTTGGTATATGATGATTGAATGTAGATTTGATTTATATTTGGGAAGATGATTGAAGATATGAATTGATCATGAGAAAATCAATTGAATTTGGCTTAATTTGGATTGAAATTTGCTAAGTCCATGGAATAAAACATGTGGCTTAAGCTAGGGTTTTATTATAGGTTTGAATTATTTGATTTGGATTCAAATTTGGATTTGGATTTGGATTTGATTGAATTGAGTTTGGCGTTTGGTTTAGATCAAAGGGGTAGGCATAGATTGGGATTTAGGCTATAGGTTAGGTTTGTCTCCCAAAGTCCTAAGGTATAGCCTAATCTTTATTAACCCTTCTAGTCTCTAGGCTTAGGTTAAGTGTTCACCTAATTGCTAGAAGTGTCTTATGACTAAAGAAATACTTAATATCTGAGGACTCATAAATATAAGAAGGAGATAGAATCCTCACTCCAAAAGTGAGGTCAACAAGTGTACTCCTTTATAGCGGTAATTTGACCTATTTTAAGGTTTGATATTATTGTTGTTGCTATTGAAGCTTGGATGCATCCATTCTCGATGTCATTTTTTGGTTGTACACGGTGTACAATCAATACACTCTATAGTGTACTTCCTATTATAGAAGTAATTTGACATGTTTTTTAGATTTTATATTATTGTTATTATTATTGGAGCTGGAATGCATCCATTTTGATGTCATCCGAGGTTGTACATTAGTACAATTAGTACACTCTAGAGTATACTTAATATTATAAGCAATTTGACCTGTTCGAAGTCTAGAAATTAATTATGAGGATATTACAGTTTTGCAATATGCTAGATTTTATGGATGCACATAATTGAACAAATATAGAATAAGAAAACATAAATGCACAACTCAAAGTATAATTCCAAGAATGGGGTTAAATACTTTCAATCAAATTGAACTGAAAAATTAGAAATTAATATGAATATAAAAAATTTGGAAAGTCAACTAAACATAGAAAGTAGCAATAAAAAAATATTTGACTCTCTATTTCATGCATCATAATGTTTCCCTCTAATAATGTCCATCATTATTTTGGTGTATCCTCGGTAGACTTAGTGATGAGCTTGAGTGAAATTCCTAACATATGAAACATCATGTTAGTTTCTAAAATCAGCAGAGATAAAGTATTATACTTTTCATGCCTTTGATAAGCACTTTAGCATTATAGAAAAGTGTTGCAATGGTCTGAATCTCTATGTTCTCTAACTGTTGAAACTTGTTCATGTCTCTCGTAACAAAAAACATAATGGGTGAAAATTTCACAGTATAATTGAAGATTATAATTTTAAAATCGACAAAAAAAACTCTTGCTTTCTTATTTCTCTCCCAATATCCTTTCAATCTTGCATTGAAACACCCTTCGATCGCATCTTAGTTGGGACTTCAATAAGTTATTACAATTGGAACCTCTTATAGTAGACTTCCTTTTCTTCTTTATTTGAATCAACATCATCGATAATTTCTTTAAAGAATCCAACATATACTATTTAGCTTACCTATTACCTTATGCTATGGTGCTCATTTGATATGAATATCTACGATGTGGTTCTAAAAAATGATTCATTAGGACAACCATTCTTAACATGTAAATATTTTAAGTCTTTGAAAGCACTATCAAAGTAGATATCCTTCTTTGCTCTAGAATACAATGAGAGATGATAATTTTTGAATCCACACAATATCTTCGACTCAAAACTCTAATGCGTGGGTACAAAGTAATCACATCATTTTAAATTTCTTACAACTACAAGTTATATTTAGACATATCTTGTCCAAATGAATAGTCAATGTCTTGGAAATGCTATTATTCTCTAAGTTTCTTATCAAATATTCCATAGAATTATCATTGGACATTTTTGCTAGTCCACCCACTCCTTGCAAAAAATTTTCTTCAAAAATGTATAAAACTTTCTTATGTAAAACATAATAGCTTGCTTCCATATAAGACTAGTTCTAACAACGAATAATTGTTGTGGTTACATTTGAAATCTTCATCATATTCATTTCATCATTATATGTCCATAACTTCTCTCCAATCCCTAAAATAATCGGTGATAGAACTTGTTGGTTTAGAGATTTCATGACTTACATTATTTGTTGATTTAGTGCATTGCATTGATAAAATACCCATGCAAAATGAATCTTTATTGAATGTGGTAGACCAGTTACTCTAATTCTATATAGCTCAACCAAGCATGATCCTACAAATTCCTTCTTCTAGCATCTTAGACCAAGCTGCTCAAACTCTTCTTTGGAATCACAATTACTCATGTATGTATAAAAGAGAATTTGTACAATCTTATTACTATTAAAGCAATGTACTTTTGAATGAGCTTTCTTAAAATATACCATTGGCACAACCTATGATGAGTATGAGGTAATGCAATTTTAATAGCTCTTACCATTACTTAATTTTGATCAATGAATATTGTTATAGGATGCCTCTCATTCATTAACCAGAGAAATAATTTGAATAGCCATGTGAATGACTCAATTGTCTCTTCGGATAAATGCTACTCCAAATAAAATATTTTGCCAATGATGATTGACTTTAACAAAATGTGCACAAACTAGATTATATTTATTGAGTTGATAACTTGTATAAAAATTATGGCATCCCTAAAATAGTCATAGTCTATCCTTAATAAGCTATCACTCCAAAAAAATTCACCAAGTTATCCGACTCATCATTTTGGAAATCCCATGCAAAATTCCATCTTCTACTTCTTTCTTAAACAATTGTATTAATGCATTAGTATCACCATTCACAATCCTTACTCTTCTTTCTTTTGAATATAATTGAAAGCATCTCTTTTGTAAAGCCAACATTCTTCACTCTACCAACTTCTTCACGAGATAATGCATCAATTGCTTTAATTTCGCCTCATCATTGACTTTAACACAACCTCTCTTCTTGATGCCTCTATAAGATCTTAAAGATGTTGATCACCCCGACTTTGCTAATGAATGATTATAATTTTTTATAATTTTTAACCTTCCAATTCCCATCTAAATCAATAAAAAATCTAATAATGGCGGACAACCGATCCTAGTATCTATTTTCTAAAATTTCCGAAAGCGGTTTATATTGAGACCTTTTTTCAAACCTATTTTGCACATAAAAATTCTTTGATTTCAAATTCTTCAAGTTTAATAACTAACATGCTTCCTTCCAACACCGAATCCAGCTTTGATGCGCATAATCACAATGCTCATATGCCTCCTTTTTTATTGTGAACAATGGTGCAAGGAGTTTGCCAATAAATGGTTCATGAGATATTCAACTTCATCATTACTCGATGTTTTGGCCTATTCACCTTCACACACACACACACACACACACACACACACATTATGAAAATCTATATAACATGTATAACTTTGTAGTCAAATTCTCTTGGAAAGTACTCAAAATAATTCATAATATCATCTAAATCCATAATTGGGAAGTACACAATACCTTATATATGAAAAATAAGGAGTACACTCTAGAGTATATTGATTGTACTCTTTAAAACTATAACAAAACTATTCAAATCCTCTTAGAAAGCACTCAAAATAGTTTATAATATCATCTAGATCTATAATTTGGAAGTACACAATGCTTTATATATAAAAGGAGTACACTCTAGAGTGTAAAGATTTTACTCCTCAAAAACTATAGCAAAACCACTCAAATCCTTTTGGAAAGCACTCAAAATAGTTTATAACACCAACTAGATCCATAATTAGGAAGTACATAATTCATTATATATGAAAAAAAGTACACTCCATAGTGTACGATTGTACTCTAGAAAATTGATATAAAATAACTCAAATCCTCTTGGAAAGCACTCAAAATAGTTTATAATATCATTTGATTCATAATTGGGAGGTACACAATGCTTTATATATGAAATAAAGGAGTATCGAGAGTGTATAGATTGTACTCTTGGAAAACGATATAGAACAAATCAAATTCTCTTGGAAAAAAAATCAAAATAGTTTATAATATCATCTAGATCCATAATTGGAACTACACAATGCTTTATATATGAAAAAATACTCTAGAGTGTGCATATTGTACTCTAAAAATTACAGCAAAACTACTCAAATCCTCTTGAAAGCACTCAAAATAGTTTATAATATTATCTAGATCCCTAATTGGGAAGTACACAATGCTTTATATATGAAAAAAATAGTAGGTTTAGAGTGTATAGATTGTACTCTTAGAAAATAGATCTGAGAACAACTCAATTCCTCTTGGAAAGCACTTAAAATAGTTTATAATATCATCTAGATTCATAATTAGGAAGTACACAACACTTTATATATATATATATATAGAGTACACTCAGTATACGATTGTACTCATGGAAAATTGATACATAACAACTTAAAATCCCCTTGGAAAGCACTCAAAATTTTTTATAATATCATCTAGATCCATAATTGGGAAGTACACAATACTTTATATATGAAAAAAGGAGTACACTCTAGAGCACAAATTGTACCCCGGAAAACTACAATACAAAACTACTCAAATTCTCTTGAAAAGTACTTAAAATAGTTTATAATATCATCTAGATCTATAATTGGGAAGTACATAGTACTTTATATATGAAAAAATGAGTACACTCTAGATTGTATAGATTGTCTTACAAAATTACATCAAAACTACTCAAATCCTCTTGAAAGGCACTCAAAATAATTTATAATATCATTTAGATCCATAATTAGAAGTACACAATACTTTATATATAAAAAGAAGAGTACACTCAAAGTGTACATTATACTCTTAGAAAATTGATATAGAATAACTCAAATCCACTTAGAAAGCACTCAAAATAGTTTATAATATCAATTAGATCTATAATTAGAAAGTACATAATGCTTTATATATGAAAACAAAATGAGTACAATCTAAAGTGTACTGATTACTCTAGAAAAATTGATACAAAATAACTCAAATCCTCTTGAAAAGCACTCAAAATAGTTTATAATATCATCTAGAATGATAATTGAAATACATAATGCTTTATATATGAAAAAGGAGTACACTTGAGAGTGTACATATTATAATCTTGAAAAGTAGCAAAACTACTCAAAACCTTTTAGAAAGTGCTCAAAATAGTTTATAATATCATCTAGATCCATAATTGGTAAGTACACAATACTTTATATATGAAAAAGGAGTACACTCCATGGTGTACATATTTTACTTGTGGTGGGACACCACACAGATCATAGGGGTACTTATTGAAGTAATTAGATATGACATTGATGTATGATGTACTATCTAGAAAGATAGAGGCATCACCCTTCAATGGACTTAATCACCCAATAAAGACTCCTAAGGCATGATGGGTCTTGAGTGTACCAGATTTTTCCCTATGCTTTACATGGATAAATAAAGTAGGGTTTATATTAAATCGAGTTCTAAAGTTCATTATGGGGTAAGCCCTATAGTTAATTACATCTTAAGAAATAAAATTTCTTAAGAATACTCTCAATTAAGGTGACAATTATCATCTCAAGATTTCAAGGCTGACAATCAAAGGAATTGTTATATTTGGAAAATCAATTGGGAAAGTTCAAGGTGAAGGTTTATTTTGGAAGCCAAGGGAATAGGTAGGGAATGCTCATGATACTGAAGCTTAGTGAGCATTTCAATCTATTCTATAGTTGGGCTTTATGTATTTGAAGTTGAAGAGAATTATTTTATTTGAGTTGAAATTTCATTGGATTACTAAAACTTATAATCAAGCAACACAAGATTATGAAAATACCTAAGAGGTGAGGATTTATGCTTATATCCCAAAGGAAATAACTACCTTGGATCCTGAGTCAAGGGAGCTTTAGAATAAGCTAAAACATGGCCTAAATCTGGCGAAGATGGCCATAAGGTTTATCTCCACAAGAGAGAATAAACCACTCAACTTACGGACTTATAATTGCAGAGTGGCCACCAACTAATTCTCCTACAATTTTAAAATTATGTAGTAAGTCTTATGAATTTGCAAGATAGTTGGGCTATTATTAATTTAGAAAGAGACTAAAGTCCTTAAACCCACTCCCTAAGAGACTAGAGCATGAGTGGTATGAATAATGACTTAATCTAATGCAAAATATTTTCAAATTTTATTTCAATTTTGACACTTCATTTAAACAAAGGCTATAGGATTTTATGTCTACATGCATGATGAAATATAGTTGTTGACTAAATCAGAAGAAGGGATATTTTCTACCACAAGGGATGCTCTTACGGTCAAATATTTTCCTATCGCAAGGGTGGAAATCCACTATTTTCAAGAATGAAGTAATATGATAGGCATGTTATGGAACATTTAATCATACAACTAAGGGGTTGCTAATCTTTTAATTATCTTATTTAATGCCTAGGCTTTATGATGAAGTTTGAGTCATTTAAAGTTAATTATGAGTGATTAATTGGGTGCAAAATTTTATTTTATCCTAAGAGCCTAATCATATCCAGCCACACATTAAAGCAACAATCATTTAACAAACTAAAAAAAAAAGCCATTTATAGTGCACAATTTAAACATAATATCAATCAATTTTATAAGCTATTACAAAAGAATAAAAAAGGTTGGGTGGTTATGCCACCATACAACTTGAAAAGAAAGGATAGGTAATTAACCCTTATACAACCCATAATTACAAAATAATAATTCCAATTTATAATGAATGATGCTATGGGGGTCTTCATTCTTCATTCTTCATGGCTTCATTTCTTTCATTCTTGCTTCTTTGGTTTGGTAGGTTTCAAGGCATCATATGGCACTCGAGGACAAAGCTTTCTAGTCAATGCTCATCTTAAACCCCATAACACTAATCCTTATTCCTAATATAAAATTTCATTAAAAATAAGAAAAGTAAATCTAATTACACCTACAAAATAGAGGTTTGGTAAGCGTACATATATTTCCAAGCAATTATATTTATAATTTAGACTTAGCACCACACATGGGTAACCAAGCCCACCATCCTAGATTGAATTATGCTTAGATTAAGTAATATATAAAGAGAGTATTGATATTTATTTTTAAGCACCCCTTAAGTATAATATCCCATAAAATATGATTAGGCTAATATCGCCTAACATTTAGTCTAAAAGACATATACCTTAACATCAGTCTAAAATAATACATAATAAAATAAAATATACATCACACCATGCACCATCTTAACATAGAGCTAGAAGTGGGACTTAATTCTAATGTGTGTGTTAAGGCTTGTGTGGTATGTTCTAACTAAACATTAAAGTTATATCTTTTTTTAAGTGTAGAAGACTTCCATTTAACATAATGGGTTGATTTCACTTTAAGTTATTTAATTGATTTAAGAATTTTAATTTATGTTTTCTTTTGTTTCATATGATTACACATTGCAACTAAGTGTTATAAAAAGAATAAGAGAGGATTGCCCCTTTCATCCCTACCTTATGCAACTTTCTAAAATATGTTAATTTGATTTGGTTCTCTTTAGTGAATGGCTTATTACACATTTTAATTGATCCTAATTTTAGGTACACTTTAAATAACTCTATTCGATATAAAAGGCATCTTAAGATTAATCTAATTGAATTACTATCACATGACGATGCTAATTCATTCCTTTCCATCACATGTAACATGCATATGATTTTCCCTAGGTATATCTATATATACAATATATTTTGACACACTTATATGATGAATGCATACATATACTTCAAGTTTATATTCTTTTATGTG
Organism: Cymbidium sinense; assembly: GCA_021442155.1. NCBI lineage: Eukaryota > Viridiplantae > Streptophyta > Magnoliopsida > Asparagales > Orchidaceae > Cymbidium > Cymbidium sinense. The sequence goes on from CM038225.1 coordinate 63,283,954, forward strand.
ATTAGATAATTCAATCATATTAGTTTAAATCTCTATATAAATTCTTATACAAAATAACATAATGATAAAATTAAATAGGTATGTGTCATTGTTAACGGAAGTGAGGTAATCAAATGACTTCCTTGGGGCTAACTAAAGCCTCGTATTCTCGGGATGTACAAACTATATATCCATTTGCATTCAAACACATGTAAATTTATATACATGAATACAAGAAGGAAAGCTCCAAATCACATGACCAACTAATTCAATCACTACCAATTATGAATGCATGTGTCCTTGATAAAAGAAAAGGGGTTCTAATTCCATAATTAAATACACACACATATAAGCAAGCATGCCATTATTAACGGAAAGTGAGGTAATCAAATGACCTCCTTGGGGCTACTTAAAGCCTCATATTCTGGGTTGTCTAGACTAAATACTTACTTTTCTCAAATATATATGAATGTATACATAAATAAAGGAAGGAAAACCATGCAAAGATTGTATCTTTATTTGATTAAAGTATTTATGTATATGGAGTAAAGTTCTATGCCAAATTTTAATATAGGAACACATGTAAATGAAATCAAATAAGTGTGTATCACTGTTAACTGTGGAAGTGAGGTAATCAAATGACCTTATTGGGACTAGCTAAAGCCTGTTTCTGGGGATGTCCGAACTATATATTTATTAACATTCAAGTACATATAAAACTATATATAAATTAAGGAAAATGAAGCTTTACTTCATGTCTAAGCTATAAGCACATGCAAAACCTATATATGTTCATAACTACTATCACTCTAACCAATGTAATTGATTTATCAATTTTGAAAAGTAATTTAAATTTATTAGTGATAATAGCCACACATATTATAAATTAACCCAACACATGCAAACTTACATAAAAGAGAAACATTTGATTTAATTAACTTTGAAAAGATGAATACATGATCTCAAATGGCTTACAACATTTAACATGGAATAAAGGAACATAAACATATGATTTCATTCAATCAAATTAATTCACGAGGACAATCATATCAAATAAAACCCTTTAAAATAAACCAAAATTTCTTTAATGTCATTTTTTAAACTACATATTTTGATTTGATTTGAGGATGTGAGAGAAAGTATGTTGATCTAACACATTCCCATATTAGTGACTTAGTTTAATGAAATATAATTAAGTTGATTTTATGAGTTAATTAGGTTATGATATGCATTAAATCCACTAATTAACCCTTTCTTACATTACCTTAACATAGTTACCCAACTAATTATGAGCCAACATGGTATGTACATGCATTGGAAATAAAATTAGCAATGATCTTAAGAAAGAAAAGGTGTTTAATGTAATTGGCTCATAATCAATGATTAATTAAGCTAAGGAACTTAACTAGTTACTTTTATATTTTTCTCACACATGTAGACTAATCATAATTTCATTAAACCTCTTAGGTTATTCAACACCTAAAAGACTACCCAAGATCTCAATTAATTTAGGTGGCTCAATTTGAGTGGCCAAGGCATGGGAGGTCGCCAAGGGAGATAGTGGGTGTCCTTGGTGGTTTTAAATGCTCCAATGGGGAGGGAGGTGATTTCACCTCCCCATGGGTTGGCTAACCCAACCACCTTTGGGTTAGGTTGGGCAATGTCCTAGGAGCCTAGGTGGACTAATGGAAAAGTGCCAAGTAGTCAAGGAATGGAAATGACCACTTACATGGGTGATTTGCCTCATGTGATACCCCTAGCCCAAGGGTAGGATGGTCATTTGGCATTTAGTTTGATTTGGACAAATTTGAAATGAGTCAAAAGTGGGTTAGGCTAAATTTCATGTGATTTGGAGTTCATTTGGTTAGGTTTGGCTCAATTTGACCCATTTGAGTCAAATTGGGCCAAAATGGGTTAGGTTGACTAATTGGTCAAATTGGGTCAAACCAAGGGGTCAAGTTCACATGACCATTTGGAGTGTATTGGTGTCATTATTTTGGTTCAATTTGGTTTAGATTTGGTTTTGATTCATTTGAGTTCATTTGGGTCAACTGGGTCAAGTTGACCAATTTGACCCAATTGGCCAAAAGCTTGGGTCATGACTTGGTTTGGATTTGGTTGATCATTTGGAATAGGTTGTTGGCTTTGGTTGAGTTTAATTTATATTTGATTGGGTCTTAGGTCATTTTGGTTCAATATGTCATTTAGGTCTAGTGAGTCAATTAGGCTCTATTGAGGCCTTGATCAAGTTCAACAATCAATTTGGAATAAAATTGAGCCATTGGTTACAATCAATTTGGATTTTGATTTGACCCATTTTGGCCATTTAAGACAATTTGGGCCAACTTGGGTCAAGAAGGCCAATTGGGCTTGGTTGAAGGTCATGTCATGTTTAAATGTTAGTTTTGGGTTAATTTAAATTATTGGTTTCAATGGATTTAGCTTAGTTACATGTTGACTAGTTTGGGTTCATATGGGTTAAGGGGTTGACTTGGTCAAGGTCTAGGTTAACTTGGTTTGACCTAATTTATGATAATTGATCATCATGGTGATCAACAATCATGTCATGAGGTTTTGGTGGGCTTGGTTCAATCCAATTTGGATAAGACCGGAACTTGGTTCAAATAGGTCAAATTGACCACTTTGGGTTAAGTGGACCAATTGGGTTTGGTTTGCTTGATTTTGGGTTGGGTTTGATTTAGTTGAATTTATATATGGATTTGGTATTGATATATAATTCAATTGCAATTAGTTTGAGTTCAAATGGGAATTGGTTCATTTAAATATTTCAAGTCAAATGAGTTAGGTTGGTTTTGACTTGGGTTGATTTTGATTTAGCTTGATAATTGTAGATTTCATTTATATTTGGAATATGATTGAAGATAAGATTGATTTATGAGAAAATCAATTAGTTTGGGTTTGAATTTGAATGGAAGTTGGCTAAGTCCATGGAGTTGATTCATATGGCTTAGGTTTGAATTTGATTTGGTTTGGATTTAGTTTTAATGATTTAGATGTATATTTCATTTATATTTGTGAAGTGATTGAAGAAATGATTGATTTATAAGAAAATCAATTAAGTTTGGATTGATTTGTTAAGGTTTGGCTAAGCTAATGAAATTGATTCATGTGGCAGAAAGGATCTTGATTTAATTTGATTTAGTTTGATTTATTTTTGATCATATGATTGTAAATTTGACTTATATTTAGGAAGATGATTGAAGATATAATTGATTTATAAGAAAATCATTGAGTTTGAATTGATTTGAATTTGGCTAGGCCAAAGTCCATAAGATAGAATCATAGGACTTAGGTTGATTTGAGTTGATTTGGAATTGGGTATAGATTTCAATCATTTGATTTGGATTTTGATTTGGATTTGAATTTGAATTGAATTTGAGGATTGGTTATAGCTTAAGAAGGTGAACATGGATTGAGTTTAGACTATAGGGTAGATGGATTTCCCTAAGTCCTAAGACATAGCCAAATCCTATTATTAAACCTTCTAAATCTCTAAAGCTTAGGTTAAATGTTCACCTAAGTGCTAGAAGTATCTTATGACTAAGAAAGTTTTAGTGTCGGAAGACTCTTAAGTCTAAGAAGAGAGGATGAGAACTCATTTCAAAAGTGAGGTCAACGATTCTGGAAAACTATAGAAAAATTACTCAAATCCTATTGGAAAGCACTCAAATAGTTTATAATATCATCTAGATCCATAATTGGGAAGTACACAATGCTTTATATATGAAAAAGGAGTACACTCAGGGTACATATTGTACTCTTGGAAAACTACAACAAAACTACTCAAATCCTCTTGGAAAGTATTCAAAATAGTTATAATATCATCTAGATCCATAATTGAGAAGTACACAATGCTTTATATATGAAAAAAAGGAGTACACTCAAGAGTGTACAGATTGTACTCATGGAAAACGATATAGAACAAAACAAATTTATTTAAAAAGCACTCAAAACACTTTATAATATCATCTAGATCCATAATTGAGAAGTACACAATATTTTATATATGAAAAAAGAGTACACTCCAAAGTGTACCGATTATACTCTAGAAAACTGATATAGAACAACTAAAATCCACTTGAAAAGCACTCAAAATAATTTATAATACCATCTAAATCAATACTTGGAAAGTGCACAATGTTTTATATATGAAAAAAAGGAATACACTCAAGAGTGTACAGATTGTACTCTTAGAAAATTGATACAAAACAACTCAAATCTTCTTGAAAAGCACTCAAAATGGTTTATAATATCATCTAGATCTATAATTTTGGGAAGTACACAATATTTTGCATATCAAAAAAGGAGTACATTCTAGAGTATGCATTGTACTCTGAAAAATTGATATAGAACATCTAAAATACTCTTGAAATTCACTCAAAATAGTTTATAATATCATTTAGATCCATCATTGGAAAGTACACGATGCTTTACATATGAAAAAAAAAATGGAGTACACTTTAGAGTGTACGGATTATACGCTATAAAATTGGACCAAAACTACTCAAATCCACTTAGAACTCAAAAAACAAGGTAGAAAATTTATATTTCAAAAGAATTTGAAGAAGATCACAAAGTAGTGTTTCAAAATAACTATACATATACAAGTAGGAACTTTATCGATGCATTTATATTTATGACATCATCCGCTAAATTGGTCTCCATATGAAGTCTAACACTTTCGCTCATTCTCCATCTTCACGCTTTTTTCTCAATTGAAATGAGAGATTTTTGTTTCTCTTCTTTCGGTTTGGCTAAAAAAAATTAAATATTTTTATTACGTTTGAGTGCCCTAAATCCATTTATATATTGCTTTTAAATTTCTCTTGCACATTCAAATGTTGTCCAGTTCGTGCTTGGAAATGGCAGTGCAATCCAGTTATTTTAACGGGCCAAGGATGTTAACCTTAAAATTAATATTTTAAGCTTCACGATGTGTTCAGATTTGATTGGAGTCGGATGTAGAGCTACATCATGACTCCATATGTAATATTTCTCCCTTAGAATGAACATTGGCATAAGAAAATTTATATTGTGAAAAATAAAAAATAAAAAAAAAATTATTAAGAAAATGTCTAGCTTATTCTACATATAAATATTAGTCACTTCATTACATGATTTATATTATAAATTTTACACTAAAATTAGACGAGCCTCTAAGAGTTTTCTTTTAATTTTTGTTGAAGAAAAATATATGCATTTGTTTCCTAAAGATTCTTACATTGATATAAATGAAATTCATTGAAGGTTGGAACTTTCCCACTGTAATCAAATTAACAGTAGTGAAAAAATAAAATGGGTTAGTGTTTATCTATATGTGTGTGTGTATGTTAGAGAGAGAGAGAGAGAGAGAGAGAGCCATCAATATTTCATTAGATTTAGTGTGTTAGAAATAGAATGATGAACAATCTATATTATATCATCTGTGAAGACCGTCTAAATGAAATAAGTTTCTTATTCCAACAACAAGATATCTATAGTTGGTATACTTAATTAAGGTAAAATGTCTTTTAATAAGGATTGGTTGAGCGATGTAACAATAAGAATACATCAATTAGAGTGCCATGCCCATGAAAATGAAAATATGATTTAAAAAATTGCTTCTATAACTAAGCTAAGTAATATATACCTAAACTAAGGATTGAAAAATTTAAAATATCAATTTAAATAAAATAAAATAATTCAAATCCTTATATATAAGAACTGGATATGTGGAGTCCGGTTGATGGGTGGGGTAGGGTAAGAAGCTTTTCTCTGCTCAAGAGAAGGTTGTAATGATTTTGATGCTTTTAACAAGTGTCTTTAATATTTAAAGAAGATTTATATACATATCATATAATTCTTATGCATTTACATATCTATTATCCATAGTTAGATATTTATTTATCTAATATTTTTCTTTGCTTAAAAAAATACATTTCACTTTAAGAAGTGAGTGATGATGATATTTATGATATGATATTGAAGATTAGGATGTTATATATATATATATATACTTCTTGGAGACTTAAGGTGTTAAAACATAGTTCATAATATTAAAACACAACTCAAAGTGAAAGAGATAATAATTTGAATCAATCCTCAATCATGTCAATCTAGTAAGCATGAAGTAATATTTACTTCTTGGAGATTTTCTCCGATCCAATGATCATAAATTTGTTCGGCTTAATATTTTTCTCTTTTTTAAAAGTGCAAAAAAGGAGTAAAAAAATCATATATTTAGTCGAATATTGAGATCCTTTGCTAAGTGTTACTCTACATAGCACCAACATATTAATGGCATCCTAGCTTTCCAAACATTAAATCAAGAACACAAGTGCAACTCATAATTTTATCTAATGCTAATACATTTGTGAAGTAACCTAAAGAGACCAAAACAATGTCGACTAAGAGAAGAACATCATAAAGATACATTGAATAAATTACAAGTAAACAAAATACAAGTCTAGCTCTTTATAGCCTATTAAACTCATCCCTATATAATCACAACTCTCAAATATAATGCTCATTCCAATTATAATTGAAACAACAATTAGCACATTTTGAATGAAATATATGTAAAATACTATTTAAAATGAAAATTGAAAGATATATTCAAAACCAACACTCTTCACATTAATGTCAGTTGGGTATGGGACTCCAAGTGTAGGCCCACTAACATGAAATCTATCCTTACAAAATATGTAATAAATGTAGACATTCAGTTATATTCACTGTTGAGGCTTGGTAGCCTCCTTTAGCTCATTATACAAATTTTTCAATATTGTTGCTCTATTAGAGTACTAAAAAAACACTACCAAATCTTTTATAATAGATACGATCGCAAATGAATCAATCATGTATCTGAAATGATAAGATAATTTAGATATTAGGTAGTATATGAATAGTATACACGCTCCCACATGTCTTGCAAATCTACATATGACCCTCAATCGCTAAAAGTCCATCTCAACCACCTATGTATATATAATAAAATACATAATAATAACAATAACAAAGTAATAAATATAATAAAAATAACAAGAATACAAATGAAAATATTAGTAATTGTAGTAATGATAACAACAATATTAAAAAAACAGCAATAGTATTCTCTTACCCCTTTAAAATATAACATTAAGCAAATCTAACAAGATTTCCTATATTGCATAACCTAAATACTAGATAATTAAAATACTTTGTTGAGCTAAACCATAAGAAATAAAATTAGGCTTCAATTTTTTGCAAAAAAATAAACTCCACCAAGATGCAAGGTAAAAGTTTCTCTACTATAGTAGCACCCAAGACTTTAGAAGATCTTGATGAATTGGCACCATATAATAATAGAGCACTAAGAAATTTACTAACTTGAAGAAATATGGAATGAATTTGGGAGAAATTAGTGTTGAGCTTAGAGGAATGTGAAAATAATTTGGGAGAAATGAGCTTAGAGAGAATATGTTCTCATTTCTACCCACTCATGGAGCTTAAATAGCCAAATCAGCCCTCTAAAGCGCTCAACGACTAGCCACTCAATGGGCTCAATCATCACCCATTTGGAGACATTTCTTTTTAAAAATTATTTTACTATTGTCGATTATGACCCTGTCAATAATAAAAGTTAATTTTTTTAGTGTCATTGTGTTAAATAATTTTTTAAAAGATGTTGGTTTTAAAAATTTTAATTGAATCACGTGGCAATTTGTCCACTAGGAAAAATTAAACCAAAATTTTAAAATCGACACTATTACAAACTAATTAAATAAAATGAGATTAAAAATTTTCAAAATCAACATTATCAATGGTTTATTTGTCCATATTTTGCCGACATTGTATGTTGTCGATGAACCTAACGTCAATAATATAGCACATATACAAATTATCAACGGGTGAACCTTTGACAATGCCTATATATATATTATTTGACGAAATTATTATCTATTTACAAATTTTCAAAATCAACAATGTCATGACAACTAATAATAATAATAATAATAATAATAATAATAATAATAATAATAATAATAATAATAATAATGGTAATAACAATAATATTACTAATAATAATAATAATTGATTATTCTAATAGCTAATCCTAAACTCTAACAATACTAAACAAACATTGGCTTCATTATTTGTGAAACCCCAAATAAACTTAGAAAAAGCAAGTTAAATTCTTTTTACTAACCTATTAATGACAACGAATTAGTAAGATCATAATAAATTAACACAGAATAATAATAACACAGCTCAAATGACTTCTTTAGCTTGAAAAAAAAAAGACAAAGAGAGCAAGGAATGAAACTTAGGATTGAAGAGAAGAGTTGGGTGCCCATTACACTGATTTGGTAAGTTTAGCCAACGATTAGATGTCCATTGGGGCAATAGTCATATAAAATTTTTTCTTAACTATTGTTGACGTTCAAACCATCGATAATTTACTTACATGGCACACTGTCGATGTTTTGAGCATCAACAATATCAAATTTAAATTTTTGTAATGCTATTGTATTAAATAAATTTTAATAGTGTCAATTTTAAATTTTTAGTTCGCAAATTATAGCATGGTAGAACCGTGGACATGGGAAAACAGTTGCATAGAAATTTTATATTATTAAAAAGGCTATAAAACCAGAAATTTTATTTAAGTATGATGAAAATTAATATCTTATACTACATATAAATATTAGTCATTAGTCAAGTATATGCTTTAGACTATAATTGGACGTGTCACTAAAAGTTCGTTTTTTTTTTTTTTTTGGTTGAAGGAAAACATGAGCTTTTTTTTTCTAAAGAGTTTTACAATGATATAAAAGAGGACCATAAAGATTGGAACTTCAACCAATGCCAAAATCGATCATTGAATATATGAATGTTAGAATTTTGAATGTCATGTATTTAAATCCCCTACAAAAAAAAAAAAAAAATGTCTCTCACTCTCTCTCTCTCTCTCTCTCTCTCTCTCTCTCTCTTCTACTCAGGTGGGCTCACCTCCTAGGCAGAAAATTTTGCCTAATGTTGAGGAACAAATGTGCTTAAAGATTAAATCCGGCTATTAGATTTGGAGTCAAGAAGTCTTTTCTGACGAGGGGTCGGGTCCTTCACGTAAAAGACTTAATGCGAAGTCTTGGAGTTATGGCTAAATTTTAAAATAAAATACGATTAAAATTTTAATTACGGAATTAGGCACAAATTTTTTTTTTCAGTCATCCGTTAAGCTGGTCCGAAATAATTTTTTTTTAAAATCAACCGAGATCTGACCGGTGCATCCCGATCTCATTTCACGCCTTATGTCACCAGGAAAACCGTGGTCAGCCAATGCGTCACGCGTCAGCTCCGTGAATCGACCCGGCAACCCATCCGTGAATCGGCCGTCGGCCTTCCGTCTTTTAGGTATTTTTTTTGTTTTAAAAAAATGAAGAATATGTAAATGTGATTTTATTTGTTGTGTGTTATGATGTTATTAGTAAGTATATTATATGATTAGCTAGTTTTATGGTTGATTTTATGCAAATGTAATGTGGGTTTTAGGTATTTTAGGTTTTATTAGTTTTATTTAATTTTTTTTTATAAAATGAAATATGCAAATGTGATTTTGATATTTTGTGTGTTATTAAGTTATTAGTTTGTGTATTATATGATTAGCTAGTTTTAGGTTGATTTCAGGTTAATGAAATATGGATTTTAGGTAATTTAGGTATTTTTTGAGTTTTCGGCTTTTGTTTTGTAAAATGAGAAATATGCAAATGTGATTTTGATATTTTGAGTGTTATTATGTTATTAGTGAGTGTATTATATGATTAGCTAGTTTTAGGTTGACTTTAGGCTAATGGAATATGGATTTTAGGTATTTGAGGTATTTTTGAGTTTTTTTGATTTTTTTTGTTAAATGAAGAATATGCAAATATGATGTTGATTTTTTTGTGTTATCATATGTATTATGTAAATAGATAGTTTTAAGGTTGATTTCGGCAAATGTAATGTGGATTTTAGATATCTTTATTATAAGGAACAACCTTCATCATACCACCCATGTAATCCCGTGGAGGTTTAAATGTTTGTTCATTAGAGCCATGGACCAGTTCCAATTCCCTCTTTCTATGGTCAATGTTGGAGCATCTAAATGCTCATTGCATTTTGATGTAAAGGGAGATTTGATGGTGTATCAACGATCATCTTCTAAAAATTTTGACCTAAAATGTGACTTAAACTTTACAAAGTCAGGGGCCAGTAACACCATGGCTTTACGCTACCTCATGATCTAGAACTTCCAAAGCGCCATGTGGTGCTTTAATTGCAATTAGTGGTGATTAAAGCATGGTAGTTTCTTGGTATCCTCTTGATCACATAAAGCCATTTGAATTATTTCCATCTTCACTTTGCTCCTTATTTGTTCTTTCATTTCATCGATACATTTATCTAGATTACGCTCCGCAATGAATTATTTTTATCTTCACTAAAAGTTATCAAATATTTGATTAATAATCTCCAACGGATTATTCTATCGGCAATAGCTATTCTTTCTATAGTGTAAATAGCTATTTATTGTGTTCTAACCAATTCATATAGTTCTCATGAATCTAGTTGATTTAAACAAGTGTGTTCTTGACATTCCGCCTCGATACATATATTTGATTCAAATATGAGTTCATACACAACATGCTTGGTGCTATATTATGGCGACCAACTAAGTGTTAGTGATGATTTCTTCCTTACATATGGTGTAAAAAATTGTCTATACAAGTTTCACGCCGGTGATTTTAACATCATCGTCGAATCTTGAGGTCACTAAAGTTGATTCGACGCGGTTTAGATTAATCTCATATGTAGATTCCTTGTTGGTGCCGTTTCATTGCTACACCATTAAATGATGACAAAGAAATCTTGTCGTCATTAATGTAGCAAGTATACAACCAGTTGTATCGTCAAAATTGAGTTGAAACAACAGATGATTGCGAAGTTCATAATTACAATTTGAATTTCATCCAACTAAAGTTCAAAATAGTACTACCAGAACCATATCGGTGATCTCAATCGGTTTTGTTGGTAAGTACCTCACGACTATCTAATTAATATTTTTCATTTTAGTCTTACACCGCATTCAAATGCGGCGATGATAGAGATGTATGCATCTCTACTCATGTTCATCATATTGCCTCGACTTTTTCTAGTATGGGTGAATATCATGGCGATCAGTTGCTCCTTTACAAGCGAAGATGGGGCTGAAACAATGCCTAGCATGATGAGTTCGGACACAAATGATAGTGAAGGTGACATTGGAGAACAACAATGTCTAAACATTGGGCCTCCTTGTACATGAGGTGGTATGGTCTTGGGCCTCCTTGTACATGCTCATGGCTTGACCATGCCACATACCACCTACTATGCTCAAGCTCACGGAGGCTGATGGTAAGCACTAAAATTATATGCTAATCAAATATTTATATGTTATGCGAACTAAATTATGTACTTGCCTGAGATCATATCTTGGACACACAAGATATTTTCTAGCTTTATTTTGGGAGAGACTTTTACACGATTTTCATCATTCAATCAATACTTATGAGGAGTTATGCAGAACTACGAACATGCACATATCGAGATAGCAGTCTGGGGATCTGAGATGAAGCGAGTTCTTACGCAACACCTTCATCTTCTCGACCACATCTGTAGATTTGGCGTAGTCCATCGTACATGCAGATTTCGATCCATATAGTTACCCATATGGACACCGGCTCCATACTTCAAGAAGCCATATTGATCCATTTGCGGCGTGGCCTCCTATGTCCTCCTGGTCTGCACGTAGATGCACGTAGTGTACCCCACTATCCTCTTCCGGCCGGGACCACCACGGAGATAGTCGATGTTACACCCTCGATGATACTGAGCATACCGACCTAGAGATAAAGTGTGGCATCAAGCACCATTTTGAGACCATCCTCGGCGACCACACGTGATACTCCGGAAGTGATGCACTTCCACCACCATGACGCCGTCGTTATATGTCATCTTGTCGTCGTAGTTCGATCATCGATAGCTTGATGTACACTATTTTGTCATTATTTTATATTTTTTTTATACGCATATGAGGACACCGTTATCTATGTTATATATTTTCGGTTTAAGTAAATTATATTTTTTTATTGCGAATATCGGAGATATCTTATTGGTATTGACTGAGACTTTAGAAATTTTGGAGAAGTAGATAATGGCTATGAATTTTTCATGCTTGCAAACTTTGTAATGAGATTGTCACATCTACTATTTTTTGCAAACTATGTAATGATCCATCCACTATTTTGAATCTATATTTTTCACAAAATACATAGCGGTTTGAAATCATATCTTTATGTCGCATGAAAGTCTGGGAGTTTCATGTCGATTCTAATAATACCAAGGTCGTTAAATTACGACACGGATGACTCGGTGTGGCCAAAATACAGCGGATCGCGGCATTCAAAACCGTGCGCTTATTTATGGATGCGCATTGGTGAAATCTTCTATGTAAGGAGCCACAATCATTATTTTTTATCAACATGAAAGTTGTGGAGAATTTTGCTAATTCCAACGATACTAAGCTCACTAAATTCGACAATAGGCGACTCACCAAAATAAGGTATCGTCACTATTCAAAAAAGATTTTTCAAACTTTGGCGAAATATGCTATGCAAGGAGCCACAATCACATTTTGGGTCAACATGAAAGTCATGGAGAATTTTGTGCCAATTCCAACGATATCAAGCTCACTAATTCCGACAACGACTCCGTGCGTAAAATACGCGGTGGTCATGATATTAAAATTACACAACAGATTTTGAATAGAAAAAGCAAAATCTGCTATGCAAAGAGCCACAATCACATTTTTTGGTCAACATAAAAGTCGTGGGGAATTTGTGTCGATTCGAGCGATACCAAACTTGCTAAATTCGACAATGGGCGACTGTGCGGTCAAAATACGCGGCTGATTCAAAAAATTTTAAAAAAATTATTTATTCGGGCTTAACGGGCGGACGGCCGGGCCGTGACGATTGGCCCGGCGTATGTCTGGTATAGTCGGCATGTCGCTGTTAAATTTTGCCAACTTAATTTTTTTATTTTAATGCCTAATCCACTAATTAAGATTTTAATGCTTATTTTAAAATTTTACCCCGGATTTTCTCACAGACGTCCAAACCGCCTGAAATCAACTTTGCAATTAATTCGTAGAGTTGTCCTTTGTTGATGAAGAATGTATATTAATGAATTATATTTTTTATTTAAATAGCTTAAAATTAATATTTATTTGTATGTAATAAAACAAATATGATTCCTTTAAATATATTTTATAAATTCAAACAATGAAATATGCCCTTAACGAATAGACAATCATAAATCATATTTTTATGTGTCACCCATCACGAGTTGTATGTACCATGAAAATGCCATATAGAGTATACATAATATGTTCATCACGTTAATACTTTATTTATATTTGTCATTATAGTTAAGTCAGGAAGCATAAATCAAGCCAAAAGAGAAATAAAAAAGATAGTGAAATGAGGGAGAGTTACTACAAGAATTTTACTAAGTCCTGTCAAGTAGATGTGATCTGAGTTATAGTTAAAATGTTAACATGTATCAATCTCTTCTTTTGACCATCTACTTCTATGTTTAGATTGAGATTCAATGCATCATAAAATTGGGGTGGAACTAACATCTACTTTGAGGAGAGGTAATTTTACATGTTAAATGAAGGACAAAAATAATTTTTAGAAGCAAATGATTAATTTAACTATCTCATATAAGATAAATTATAAAACTTAACGAGGATTGGAAGTTGTACCTAATTTAACCCTTGCATAAAAATATAAATAAATTTCTATAATGAGACTTTGGCACTTATTGAAAAACTACCCAAGTTTTTCTAGTTGATAGCTATTTTAAGTACCTAGGAAACTCTTTACAAGTTCAAAATAGAAGAGATCTTTGAGAAAAAAATTGTTTAAAGAATTCTTTGCAGAGTTATTTGGTTAATTTTATAATAAATTCTTTTGCAAGTGTTGACCTTCATATATATCCCATAAGTTAGGTTGAGCAAATTTGAAGAATTGAAAACCATGACGCGGTGTTATGCAAATCAAATCCCAAAATACCTTGATCGATGAAAAGATCGAAATGTTCTTGATCGATGAGCTTAATGTCATATTTAGAACATCAATTGATTAGAATATATATTATAATTGATTAAGATTAAGAAGGAGGTCATCGAGCGGACCTACGAAGGTGCAAATTCTCCATAAATTGATTGTGTCGTTATAGTCAAATGTCATCAATAACTGTTTGTGCTCAATTGACGAATCTACGAATGTCGGCGTTAGGCGATAATGCATATTTTGAGCGAAATTGATCCATTCGGCGACGACACCACGACCTCGATTGTGAAATAGATATCGTTGCATTGAGCGTGAATAATAAAAAATTAATATCCAATTTGTCTAGGTGGTGATATAATCATGAAAAGTCAAAATTAGAGTTTATTTTATCTCAAATAAGAAATGGAAGTCTACCTATATAAACCCGTCTTAATATCTAAACCTAAGAATTCTATCAATAGCCGAGACACCCACTCATGCGCCACACAGCTCTCGACCGAAATCTCCCGTCCGTGCCTTCCTCCTAGCCTCGCGATCAAGTAGCACAGGCAAGCTCGACCTCCTGAGTTCCTCTCCATTCAGCCGATCTCGAATCCATTCTCGTCTGTCCGAACAGTAGCCGAAGTCGACCCAATCAAGCCGAGCATCCACCGATCACTCCCTTCCGCACATCTCATTCTTGCACGTGACCCGAGCTTTCCTCTCGTGTCGTTCCGCATCCGAGCTCTGTAGCCCTCGTCCGATCCGAGCCGCGAGAACTACAACCCTCATCCGACCCAAGGTGCGCGAACCGCGAGCCTCACCCACCTCCTTGAAGCTGCATGAACCGGCCGTCCTCCCGGCCATCTGTCCCTCCTCCAGCGAGCCAAATGAGCCATTCCCCTCTTGGTCGAACTCTCCTCTCCATTGGAATTCCCTCCAGCTAAAGCCAAATGTATCCTCTTCTCCTTTGTTCCGTCGATGTAAGCCAAGTAGCCAAAAGCCATTTTCCTTCTTCCATTCGGCCTTCCGTCCCTGCCATCGACGAGCTCCCCAGCAAAATCTTCCCATCACTCAAATATATTAAAATGCGTGTGGATGTGCGAAATGTATTATATTTTATGCAAGTACTCGAAAAGTCTATATGCATCTTTTAGATGGATATGTTGGAGGATTTAAGATCATGATATTGCAAACCACCGTATCTTTTAGGCGGGTCCAGCTTTGGTAGAAATCTCCCATTAGAGAGGTGCAAAATTTAATTCAAAATCACGAATAAGGACAATAAAAATACTTAAAACTTAAATTGAAGAAGAAATTAATGAAATCAAATGTGAAATATAATTATTTGAGATAAAGTTGATTTGAAAGAATCAAACACTCGAATAAATTGTCCACCAATGATCGTAATTGATACACAATTATTGAATAAACTAAAAGAATTTAAGTAACTTTGAAATAATTTTGCACCCAAATTAAGTGCTTTAAAATCCATGGAAATGCTCAAAATACAATGAATTATGCACGCATTTGAAGATAATCTTGGACTTAAAGTTATCTATTATAATGCATATCAATGGGTTGAAAGAGTATATTTTATACACTTCTCAAGATAGTTTTGATATTCAGATTACTATATTAAAACATGTCAACCCTTAAGATTGGACAATACATATTATGAAACTTGCTTATATTCAATATCACCATCTTTGAATATGCATAACTTACTTAAAAGATCGCATTATGCACACGTCAAGGTGACTATATGATAAAGATCATTTACACCAAAGCTGTGTGATGATAGTCAAAATATGAAAGTGAAATGAATATTGTAGAATCACAAGATCAATACATTTCCTAACTTGTGATATTTAAATACACACAAACATTCTAAAGAGATAAGCCTTACATGCATTACGGTCAAACTTATACATCTTGCTTCAAGATTTATAGTATATAATGAGATGATATAAATTCAAATGCTTTAAGAAGTGTGCAAGTACTCTCAATTGACTTACACATTTCACGAGGAGTGTCTTATTTTATCATCCATATTGCCCATTAGCAATTGGATCGCATGTTCCTCTTCCATTTGTTGCTCGCACTTCATACTTAAGTTACGTCGATTTATAAATTTTGTCACCGACTCATATTTTCTTCTTTTCGGTAAAGGCAAGATCGAATTGTAATTTTCTCGGTTACCTTGGTGAACCTCTTCACAAATATAGTCTCTAATTCACTAAAGGTTTTAAGCGAATCATTTGATAATTCATATCATTCGGCGAGGTCGGCTCGACAAATTGATGGAAAGCGGTCGCGTTTCCCTCTGTGTTACCACAAGTAGCCTTAAATTGGGCTAGATATTTCTTTGGATTACCAAGCCCGCTGAAAATATTAAATTTCAGCAGTAAGAGTATGATACTTGGTCATATTCAGGGTAAGGCGACCCCTCACGAAGCTTTTCAGCTACTATGACCTCTTTATATTTTCATTGATTATCGTTTCCAACGGCGGTTGTTACTCCAAAATGACAAGGGTAGTCAAACACTCGACCAACCCATCAAAATTCTTATCAAGAAAGCAAGAAGAGTCGATGAGTTAACATCTGAATTTTATCTAATGACTCAACAAGACAATAATAATTCGATGAAGATCTATAATTTCACGATGGAGAAGAGTTAGACTCATTGATATCATCATGTATGAAACATATGACATTGAAAAATGAGTCTAACTATTTTGGCCAATCTTGTAAAATAAGAAGGGAATTTGAAGAAACTACGTCTTCGTGAGAATCTAAGCAAGATAAGGTGATTCAAGTTCGGTTGATAAGTGATAAAGTTTTACCACCTACATCAAAGAAGGAAATGCAAATAAATATAAAGGAAAACAAATTGAAGTCAACGAGAATATCATTCTCAAAAATTTTAAAATAAAGCCTAAGTGAAGCGAGAAGATAAATTATAATATTCTATCACGAGAAAGATCCACTGTAGTGTGTACGAGGCTCTCTTGATGTCAAAAGATCTCCAGAAACTTTGATACTGAGCTCTCAAAAAATTCGAAAGTTATGAAGCTTATTTTTGCTGAAAATGCATGAGTATTGCAAACTCAAGATCTCCCAAGAATCACATTTTTTGAAGAAGATTTTATGTTGGGAATGGTAGATCAGTCTATATATATAGCAGAGAGTCTGACATCTCGATTAGTCGAATATTGATTGATCCAAGTTCATCTATCAACCTTATGAGTCTTAAGGTATTAAGAGGATTATCACTGATATCCAATATTTTGGGAGAGATAAATTGATGGTTCATGATTTCAATGAAAAAGGTAGAAAACCCTCGTCTTTTATTCTCCGCTCAAGTTTGATTTATGTACAAAAGCCAAGTTTCATGTAATCGATGCTAATACATCATTTAGAGCTCTCTTGTGGCCGTGCTGAATGAGTATGGTTTGGTCCCATCAACTATGCATCGGTGTATGAAGTACCTAAGAAGGAAAAGAATTCGGAATTCTCGGTAACTATAACCATTCTCCATGAAGCAAAGATCTATGGAGATGCAAAATATTTCATCTCTAAAGAGCCCAAGCCAATAAAGAGGTGGTAGCATCCACTTCGGAACTAAAACAATTTCATAAAGTAAAAGAGCAAGTAAAGAGAAAGAAAGAAATGGCAACTCTCCTAAAACACTTGATCCACTAAATCAAGAAAATCAATTTCTCATTTGGGAAGTGACACGTAAGAAGGAGAAGATATTCTGTCAAACTTAAAGGAACTTATAAACTTTCAAGAAAGACAGTATGAAATAAGTGATTGATTGGTATGATTTTGAATCTATTTATGGAAATAGAGTTCAGATGGTTGCGTCAAGGAGGGACTCACTTGACGTCGGATGACTCACTTAAATTATACCCATCCTCAGGTGCTTCAAAGAAATCACCCGGAGGTTCATAATATTAAAGAATTGATAACATTCTATGTGCCACGGTTGAGTGAGAGTGGCGAACATGAACTCTAATTTATAAATTTGAAGAGTCTCTCACAATTTTAATCACCGCTCAACATGAAAATTCGATGAGGTAGTGCCAAGAATACCAATATACTATCCAAAATTATGAATAATGATGCATAAGTTTGGAATTCATATTGGAACTACTAAGCATTGAACTCAAATCTTTAACAATATGTGGAGCTAAAGAAGTCCTCAAGCATCGCAAGTAATAAGTTTATCACTAAAGTTTTGGGGTTCACCCACAAATCTCATCAAAATAGAGCTTGTTATAATGTAATAGAAGTTGAGATAGAAACTCATAGTGATGAAGATGATGATTCCATGAAATTCTTCTTGAAAATGATGAAAAAGTAGCGAGCTGCGCTGAACTTCGAAGATGGTGGACAAATAGCTACTATGGATGAACTTACGAAATCAATCTAGGGAGGATGATCCAGTCCAACTTTCGTTAGTTCCCTTCTGCAGATGAAAAGTTGAAGAGCTAAAAATGCTACTTTATAAATTTAGGGATTGCTTTGCGGACATATTACGAAATGCCAAGCTTATCCCTAATATAGCGTTCTGGCTATTAAATTAGATGTGATGCCTCTTAAGCAAGCTCCTAGGAATGAGATTGGAGATTGAAGAACCGTAATTGTAGAAACTAAGAAATTGATCAAAGCAGCTTCATCCAAGAAGAGAAGTATGCATATTGAATAGCAAATATTGTCCCAATTATAAAGAAGAACGACCAAATTTATCTTTGCATTGACTTTCGGGACCTATATAAGGCATGCCCAAAAGATGACTTCTCACTTCCAATATCGAACTACTAGTGGACAACACTTCCATCTATGACTTGTTCTCATTATGGATGAATCATCAAGATACAACCAAATCAAAATGTCACTTAAAGATGAAAAATATACATCATTCGAACACTATTGACATCTATTGCTACTGCGGTCATGCCCTTTGGCTTGAAAATTGATGGAGCTACATACCAAAGAGCCATGACGCATATTTTTGATGAGTTAATTCATTAAAAGGTGGAATGTTATGTCAAAGATTTGGTAGTAAAGAGCTTGAATCATGAAAACTACTTTGAAGCCTTGAGAATTGTACTAGAGAATTAGAAAATATGATCTCAAGATGAATCCTCTAAAATGTGCATTTGGGTTATCCTCCAAAAAATTCCCGGGTATATTATATGTCACGAGTTATTGAAATTGATCCTACTAAAATCAAGGTAATCATTGAGATGCCTCCAGAAAAGTTTGCATCCTCTCCATTCTTTACAAGGACGACTTGCATCTATGTCGATTTATATTAAACTTATCGATGTCAACTATTTGCAAGGTTAATGAAGAAGGATGTTCCATTCAAATGAGAATAAAGAGTGCCAAGAAGCTTTCAATAGCATTAAAAGCTACCCATTAAATCTACCAATCTGGCGTTATTCACGGGAAGCCTCTCATTCTATACACAATTGCTTTAGAAGAGTCCATTGGAGTATTATTATTGGCACAACAATAAAGAAAGCAAAGAGAATGCTTTTTATATATATCGAGGTTGATTGGAGCAAAAATGAGATACTCCGATAGAAGCAGCTTTAGCATTAATCTTTGTAGTCCAAAAGCTTCATCACTATATGTTATCTTACAAGATTACCCTCATCTCAAGGAATGATTAAGTACTTTATGACAAGAGCGTTGTGGTCATTTGGCAAGATGGAAGATTGCTTCTACAATTTGATATCACATACGTTCAAAAGCGGAGGGAAAAATCTTAGTGGATTTTCTTCACATCCCATCCCTGGACTCTTCTCTTAATGAAGATTTGTCCGATGAGCAAATTATGCTCATTCATGAAAGAAAAATCACAAATTTGGAAAATGTACTTTGATGGAGCCTCATCGATAAAACAAGTCCAACATCAAAATTTTCCAAGAACAAGAGAAGGAATCGACATCATCTTCATAACACCAAAAGGAGAGATAATGAGATGATCATATGGATTGACCAGCCAAGAACTAATAATGAAGGCGAATATGAAGCATTAGTGGCGTCTTGAAGAAGTTATTTTCATAGACATTCAAAACTTTCATATTTTGGTGATTTTAGCTTATTATAAATCAAGTGCTTTGAATCTATAGAATCAACAAGCCCAGTTAGCTTTCTACCATAAGTGAGATATTGAGCTTACAAAGTAAATATAAAATATCATACTAACTTGAGTCTCTCGATCCGAATAGTAAAAGATTGCTTGAAAAATTAGCTAAGAAAATGGCAAGTATGAATGGTGATTATATCATGATCGCATATTTACTCGATGAGTTCTAGAGCAAGTAAAGTATCAATCCCCTCGGTAGAGGGGTTATCCAATCGACCCAGGATCGTTGCTCCACACTCCCCAAAATCAATAAGAACAAGAAGAGCTAAGAATGACATTGCCTCGGAAAAATAGTATGAAGCTTTTGTTGTAGAAGAATATATGATTGGAGGCAACCCTTCATCGACTACTTTAAAGAAGGCAAATTACCAAACAATAAATCACGCTCAAATTGAGAAGAGGATGTTGTCTATGCTTTTGTCAACAACATGTTATATCGTAGATCCTTTGAACAAATGTGGATGATGCCTAAATTTGGATGAAGCTAGCAAAGTGATGGTTGAAGTTCATGAAGGACTTTGTGGTGCATATCAATCAGCCCCAAGATGGTAGTAAAGATCAAAAGGATGGGCTATTATTGGCCATCTATGGTGAGAGACTGATCAATCATGCTAAGATGTGTCATGAATGCCAAGTACATGAGAATATAATCCACCAACCTCCAAATCTATTACACCCAACAAGAGCATCCCGACATTTGAATCTTTGGGTACGATGAAATCGGACCAATTGATCCATAGTCATCATTTGGATATCGCTTCATCCTAGCTAATTATTTCTCTAAAGTGGTAAGCTACCCCATTTAAAGAAGTTACGCTAATCGAAAGTGATCACTTCTTCACGCATAATGTGGTCTATAGATTTGGAGTGTCATACCAAATAATTTGATAATGACGCTTTTCAAAAATATAAAGATTTATAGACTCCTTGATTGGCACAAAATTTATTGGCGATACTATTCAATATATAATCCAAGAGCAAATGGTTTGGCGAGGCTTTCAATAAGATATTGGTCAAAGCTCAAGAAATCTAAAGAGAATGGCATACCAAGCTAATAGAGGCTCTATGGGCGTATCTCTACCTACAAGAAATCGACTAAAGCCACTCCCTATTCATTAGTATTTGAAACAAGTAATTATTCCACTTGAAGTTGAATTTCCTTCACTTGAGTAGCCATCCAATACAATCTCAAGATCAAAATGCTCGTCTAAGGATGGAGGAACTCATCACACTTGATGAATTTAGGTTACAAGCTCATCAAAATATGGAGGTATATCAAGTAAAGATATTTAGAGCTTTTGACCATACGGTGTGACCTCGAACATTCAAATGGAGAATTGGTCCAGTGACAAGACCAATTATTCTCAATCAAAAATTTGGTGAAAAATTTGAGCCTAATGGAGGACCCTTTTGTCATCGAGAAAGTGCACCAAGGATGGGCATACCAACTCATTGATTTAAAGGGTGAAAGACCAATGTTGTCAATTAATGGTCGATACTTGAAAAAATACTACACATAATGACCACATTCTTGAGGTATAAAAAAATCCCCTACAAGATAGGGGAATTTTTTAGTATTTCTATTTAGGTTGACATCGTGCTTCATGCCGAGATCCTTGAATAAATATACTCACTCGGATGAAAAGCTTTTTCTTGAAAATTCTCCTATTAGACAAGGGGCATTTTAGAGTTCTATATATAGATGAAATCAATGTTACATGTTAAGACTCTCTAAAGAGCATATCAATTCAAAGGCGATGTTTTGTGTATTTTCATCTTGAAAATTCTCCTAAATGTGCTCTAGAATTCTCCCCGCAAGACAAGGGGCATTTTTTTGTTTTAGTTTATGTTAAGTTTATTTGATTTGATATGGTGCTATAAGACGAGATCCGATTATATTCTTATTCGGTGACATCGACCTTTACACCAAAATTCTTAAATATATCCATAATTATTACTGTTAAGTTGCGTTCTTGTAGGAGCACAAGAATCTATTTCCATGCATGAAAAGACACTCTAAATGTCAAGAAATTTATCTCCCGTGATTTGCTAAAATCGGAGATCAAGTCAAGAACTCCCAATTTTGGAAGCTTCAATCAACCGAGTTGGAAAAAAATATCAACCTATGCATCCCAAGTCAGGATATGGATGTGTTCTAAAGGTCGAACTCAACAAGCCCATAAATTTGAGTTAATGTTCTCCTCACTTAACAAGCCGCAAGAAAAGGCCACAAAGGTGAAAGAGTCCCTATCCATCTAATGATAAAATCACCAACCCTTCACAGCTTAAGTTGAAGACTCGGTAGATTCTAAAGGTCGAACTCAACAAGCCCAAATGTATGTTGTATCCTCCTCACTCAACAAGGCATAAGAAAAGGCCACGTGAAAGAGCCCCGCTCATTAATCCAATGATGATACTTTCAATCTCAAACTAGATCTAGCTTAGTAATTATAAGCAACCAGGATCCAAGAGATCTTTCTACTTGATCAATAGATCAAGACAATGAGGAAACTCTTAATTCAAGGTCGCCTCAAATCAAACTATATATTGCGTAGGGTGATATCTCAATTTATTCTCAAATAATGATCAAGCTCAAAGCACAAATCAAAGCCAATCTCCTCATCAAGTCTCACAAAGCGTAAAAGCATAGGATCGAGGAAGCAATTCCATAGTTCATACAAACCCATGGGAACTAAAGGAATTTTATGGTTATTCGTCTTAAAGCACACATTGCTAAAATGATAACTCAACATTGACCCTACATTAGTTGGGAGGTTGGGTTATCTATATGTACCCTTCAACGAATCACAAAGCAGCAAGCAAGGTTCATGGTGTAATTACACTTCCCGATAGGTCAATGTGGACAAATCATATCCCTTCATCAAGTCTCACAACCTTAAAACTAGACGTAGAAGAGTTTCAAATCGACCAAGCAGATAAACCAATTCTCTAACAGAGTTGAAATCTATGGGCTTCAAAATTCATAGATAAGATAGTAGATAAGACACTACCTAGAGAACTTTATATCCGGTTCCAATTTTTCTATAGAGTAAGCCCATAGTTAATTACTCCTCTCACAGAGAGAACTTTCGATAAAGGCTATTAGATCGCTAAATGCGTGAGTATAGTAGATATGGAGCTTAAAATGTAATGAAATTCATCATTTTAACTTAAGCGATGGTTGGTGGAATGATGATGTGCTGATCTAGATCTCATGGTTTCATCATCCGTAATCGTGGTCCCTAGTATACTTAATCGGAGGAGGTAGTCAATCCAACTTGACCGAAGGATCCTCATCACTACACACATGGGTTATGTTGTCCATGAAATTTTGTAGACTGGGGTGGTGTTCATCTAAGGAGACATGTTTAAGTCTACCTTAGGTGATAGAGGACTATTTGACCTATCAAGTATACCCTATGATTCACAACTCAAAGGGCAAAGCCATTGGGGAGCATACGGACTACGGTCGTGATTGTAATATGATGGAGCCTAACTGGCCAACCCACCCATGAGAGGACCCGGTGTAACTACTTCTCATGGAGCCTCCAAGCCATGTAGTCTAAGGACATGGGCCACATCCTCGGCAAGAGAGATTGATTGAGAGTGAACATTGGAAAACACTTGATTTGACACTAGCTCTTTTGTAAGCTAGAGTTTTCTTAATTTGTCACCCCGACAAACTTGGAAGGTGGATAAATTAAGTTGACTTTAAGCTTTTAATGATAAAATTTTCATTTAAATAGATTTTTGATTGACACTTAATTTGTGTTAATTTGATTAATTTTGATATATTTAAGAGCTTTGGATCCTATCAACTCGTTTAACTACTAACATAGGATTAGATCTATTGTCACCTCACGTAATTAGTTTATCTAATATTTTACCGATTTAAAATTTTTATTATAAGTTTTAGGTTTTGTTAACCCGGACCCGTCTAAAATAAACCGGGAAGTAACTCGAACATCCTCACACACTTGAATTTAAACATTCAACCTAGTTCGGCCCATACGGTGCATCTAAGAATGTCTTAATTAATGCATTATGTTCGCTTGTACAATGTGTGAATGGTGGTGATGAGTGATATTTGATTTAAGTTAATTTGATTTGAAAATAGAATCACATTTTTATGGAAGTATCCTCCTGCTTGAAATCACCATTGACCATCATCGTTAATAGATTCACTCGAATATATTTGAAAACTTTAGATCATGTCAACTCTATTTAGCTCTAACAGGATGATCATCTTATATGATAGAATTAGCATCTCGATATTTCACTAATTTAAAATTATTATACTAGATTTTAGGTTTTGTTAACCCAACCTAGTCCTAAGACTAAATCGAGCCACATGCAATATCCTCGACACTTGAATTTAAGCATTGATAGTGTTAGGGCCCATGCGTGTATTTAACTTTATGTGATGTTTATTTCTTAATTATAAGATTGATTTCATTTTTTATTTAATTCAAACTTAGCTGTAGCCTTTTGCATTAAAATTTGCACTTTAAATCTCTATTTAGAACATGCGGTATTTATAGCTTATATACTTTCACCTAATTAGTAATTTCATTAATTTTGAAAATTATAATTAGAATGAAATTTCTTAATTTTAATTGAAGGAAACCCTATGATTTTTGTAGAATTTGATTTAGTATCCTTCTATCCGCTTGTACAAAGAGTTGATCTAGTGGTGAAGAAGGCATTTTGATTTAGATTGTAGTTTAAAATATTACTTGCACTTAGTTTATTTGTTGAGTTTTTGTAATTCTCTAACTTATGTTCATTTAATCACTTTTGATAAGTTATGATGATTTCTGTTTATTGCTTTAGCCCTACTCTTGCTTATTAGCTAGCATAGAATCACCTCCATATTCATATAAGAGTTATTAAATCCAATTTGGATTCATCCTTAACTCCATATCAAAATTTATATTTATTTGAGAACTAGACTTTAAATTTATTGAAAGTCTCTTATGATTTTGGCATTTGTCTCCCCAAGTTTTAATTAAGGCTTGTTTAATTTTGAGGAATTTGAATAAAAGAGAACTCACTTTATAACTTCAATTTAATCCATGAGAATTACAATTAGAGTTTGTGAGTTTAATATTAGCCCCAAAAAATTTTACTTGTATTTTAAATGAGTGTTCTATTCTTTCCAAAATTTTCTTTAAATGCTCTCCCCTATTTCTCTTTGACTTAACATTTATCTTCATATTTATCATATATCCTTTTGTTGGACTTACATAGGTAACTTCCACTTGAATTTATTTAAGTCTTGAATTTTAGTCTAAATTTTCACTCCTGATCATCTCCATGTAGGACGCATCTAAGTGTTTTGGCTTTCTCGATGCCCTCATGAGTGTAGAGTGGTGTCTGTGATACGACAATTTTTTCATCTCGGCTCTCATGAGCACGATAAGGCCTTCAAACCTATAAAGAAACACAAGCATGTATATATCCACATGTCATGACTCATTTTTCTATGTCAGAAAAGATCAAGGGAACGGGTTAGGCATGCTGAAAATCAAGAGAAGAACCCTCCTCATGATGATGTTCTTCCAATGTAGAAGAGAAGGGTCGAAAGTGGAGTTGTTTGTCGTAGGGTATTGGAAATGTCGAAACCTAGAGAAGAACCCTCCTCATGACAGTGTCGCTCGCTTTTGTCATTTGCAAGGAAGGAAAGAGGAGTTATTTGGTCAGAGGTAGTGGAAACACCGAAAACCAAGAGAAGAACCGCCTCATGATAGTGTTGCTTCTCGATTTCCATCGCTTGCAAGAAAGGAAAGAGGGGTTATGGAAATGCAAAACTTAGAGAAAAACTTGCCTCATGATAGTCGCTCGATTTTCTTCATTTACAAGGAACAAAAGAGGGTTGTTTGGGTGCGGGGTAGTGGAAACGCGAAACCTAGAGTAGAACCCACCTCATGACAAGAGCTTCTCGCCATCATTTGCAAGGAAGGAAAGACGGGTTGTTTAGCAGAAGGAACGTCAGAAACCTAGAGAAGAACCCGCCTCAAGACAATGTTGCATCTCCATCATTGCAAGGAAGGAAAGAGGGGTTGTTTGGCTGCAGGGTAGTGGAAACGTTGAAAACCTAGAGAAGAACCCTCATGATAGTGTTGCTTCTCAATTTTAGGAAGGAAGGAAATAGGAAAGTGATTTTCAATTGAAAAAAAAAAGAAGAAGAAAGAAAAGAAAGGAAGAAGAAAGGGAAGAAGAAAGGAGGGAAGAGAAGAGGAAGATCACCTATGCTTACATTTTGGAGAGAAGAGGAAAAAACAAACTTACAATTTTGGATTAGGACAAGAAAAAATGAATATTTGATTATTGAAGAGAGTGATTTAAAGTGTCGATGTGATTTCTAGAAGGCGGATGGAATAGTAGATAAGACAATACCTAGAGATTTCATCATCATTTGGGGAGAACTTTAGATCTGGTTCCAAGTTTCCTATAAAGCAAGCCCCTATAGTTAATTACCCTTCTCAATAAGTGAGAGAGAACTTTACATGCTCAAGATTAGATTGCTAAATGCATAGCATATACAGGATATGGAGCTCAAAATGTAATGAAATTCATCATTTTAGCTTAAAGCTGGATGGTTGGGGAATGATGACATGCCCGATCTAGATCTCATGGTTCTATCATCCCAGCTATTATTGTTCCTAGTCTACATAGTCGAGGAGGTAGTGACCCAACCTAACCAAAGGATCCTCATCAAAACACATGGGTTACATCATCTAAGAAATCCTTGTAGACTGAGGTGGTGTTTATCTAAGAGGCATTTAAGTCTACCTTACGACATGTGATTGTTTTCCTATTAAGTATACCCTATGATTCACAACACAAAGGCGAGCCATTGGGGAGCATATGGGCTCCGTGATTGTAATATAATAAAGTCGACATAAATCACGATCATAGGGACTATGGTCATAATTGCTTCATCGTGGAGCCTCTTGGCCAAGCCACGCAAATGAGAACATAAGCCATGTCCTTACTAACAAAGATTGATTGAGAGTGAACATAGTAGAACACTTGATTTGATATTGGCTCTTTTATGAGCTAGAGTTTTCTTAATTTGTCACCCCGATAAATAGTCAAGGTGGATAGATTGAATTTTGCTTTAAGCTTTTAATGATAGAGTTTTATTTAAACCATTTTTTAGATTGACACTTAATTTAAGTTGATTTGATTTGATTTGAGAAATTGATTAATTTGAATATATTTAAGAGTTTTAGATCCACAACTCTATTTAAATATAGAGGATTAGATCTATCACTTGACGTAATCAGTTTATAGATATTTCGATTTGAAACTCTTATTATAGGTTTTAGGTTTTGTTAACTCGGACCCGCTTTAAGACTAAACTTGGAAACCACGATCCTCAAAACTTGAATTTAAACATTTAGCATAGTGTCGGGCCTATGTCAATTTTTTATAGCTTAGATAATTTCATCTAATTAATAAAGTCTTTGACTTTGAAAATCATAATTAGAATGAAATTCCTTAATCTTTGATTGAAGGAATCTCTATGACTTTTATAGAATTTAATTTAGTATCAATTTCTATCTGTTTGTACAAAGAGTTGCATCGTGGTGAAGAAGGCGTTGTTAATTGATCTAATATCTTATTAGATTTTTAAATTAATATTTAATTTATTCAGTTTAGCCAATGCAACCTTTTAGATATTAAAATTTGCACTTTGAATCTCTATATCGAGCACATGCGATATTTATATTTTAGTTAATTTCATCTAATTAATGAAGTCACTAATTTTGGAAATCATAATTAGAATAAAATTCCTTAATTTTGATTGAAGGAAGCCCTATGATTTTTATAGATTTTAATTTAGTATCGTCTCGTCTACTTGTACAAAGAGTAGATCCAATGGTGAACATTTATTTTGAAGTTATAGATTCAAAAGAGTTTAATTTGTTATTTTAAAAGAAGATTTACCCTCATAGTAGCTTTCATTTTTCTCCTCTTTGTTTTACTTTTGTGTTTGTTGTATGTTATTTTCCTCCGCTTTTATTATTTGGAGTTTTAATTTGAATTTTAGCTTTAGGTTTCATTGCATGACATTCTTAAGTTGATTCTTCTATTTTTCATTTTTTTATAAGTCAAAAGATTCGACAAAATTTTGGCAGCCTCTAGCATCATCCCCTCATAGCTGCATCGAGTGTTTTGGCTTTCTCGACACCTCATGAGCGGGCAGTGGTGTCTTATGACACCACAACCGATTTTCATCTCACTGCTCTCTTGAGCACGATGAAACCTATAAACTTGAAAGAAGACATACAATACAATATATATTCATTCTCTCCTTTTTTTCTAAGTCTAGAAATTAGACAAAATTTTGGCAACATTTCTGGGAAGCGACATCTAATGCATGTTGGCTTACTCGACCCTCTTGAGCGTAAGCGCCTTGCAACACCACAACTAATTTTAATCTTGTCGCTCTTGAGCACGATGAGACCCTCAAACCTGCAAAGAAACACAAGCATGTATATATATCTACATTCACACATCCCACATTTCTCATTTGTCATGCAAAGATCGAAAGAAATGGAGTTGGATATGTTAAAACTAAGAGAAGAACCCTCTTGACAAGGTTCTCTAGTTCTGACTAAGAGAGAAAATTGGGAATGTAATGCAAGTGCGACACCATAAATTGAAAGAAAACCAGCCTCTTGACGGTGTTGTTTGCTCGATTATGGTAAAGTGAAGATTTGAGAGGTGATGCAAGGAGGGCACACAAAACCGAAAGAAGAAACCTCTTGATGGTGTTGCTTCCTCCATGTTTTAAGATTTGGAGAGGTGATGCAAGGAGGGCAACACTGGAAACCAAGGAAGAACCCGCCTTGATGTTGCTTTCTCCAATCATGGTGAAATGAAGATTGGAGAGGTGATGCAAGCAGGCACAGAAACCAAAAGAAGAACCCTCTTGTTGCTTCTGTGATGAAGCAAAGATTGAAAGGATAATATGAGGAGTGTGACACCAAAATTGAAAGAAGAACCCTTGATAGTGTTTGCTTCCTCCAATGATGAAGCAAAGATTGGAAAGGTGATGCAAGGAATGCGAAATGTGAAAAGAAGAACCCACAGAGGGTGTATTGCTTCTGAAGCAAAAAATTTTAGATTTTGACAAAGCGAGTTTGAAATTAAGATTAGGAAAAATGAGGGAATTTTGAATTTGGAGAATGGGTGAATTTGAAAATTGATTTTCGATTTTGGTAAAATGAGGGGAAATAAGGAAATTTTGGATTGAGGGTAAGGTAAAGAGGAGAAATCTAGATTTATAAGGGTGAGGGAAAAAATTTTGATTTTGGAGAGGGAAGGAAATAGGAAAGTAATTTTGGATTATAAAAGAAGAAAAGACACAAAAAGGAAAGAAGAAAAGGAAGAAGAAAGAGAAGAAGAGGAAGATCACCTTTCTCTTCGATTTTGGAGGAGGAGAGGAGTTCTTTCAGCTTTGGAGAGGAAGCGAATGGAGAAGAAAGAGCTACATGACAAAATGAGAAAGAAGCCGTCCATTTGGAGAAGGAGGGAGCGGATTGACGTCAACCGACGAGCGAAGCTCAATCGAGGGAGAATCAAGAGAGGGACTGCATTGGTTTCTCGAGAAGCTGACGGGAAGTTTGTGGAAGAGGAGCAGTTGGTTTTCTACATGAGGAGAACCATCACACATGAGAGGGGTGTGGGCTTAGGAACTAGGGTGACTTTAGAGATTTAAGTTAGATTTTGGTTAGTTAGCATTAAATTAAGGCTTTTAATAATATTTTCTATTGGTTAATTGATTTTAATATGAATTTTATGTCAACCTCAACATAGGGTTGATATATCTATTGATTCATGGTTATTCCATTATTCCAAATGCAACGTAGTCTATTTCAATGATCGGAGACCATTTGGTTCAAGTCGGCGTCAAATTGAGTCAATTTCAAAAATGCGGCCATCACTTTCGACCATTTGACATCCTGCGAGTGTTTGAATTAAGTGCAAATAATCTTATTTGATAGAGTTCGACATTTTGAAGCTAAGATAATCAATTTCATGAACAAAGGTTGTTTGGTTCGTGGAGGTGCTTCGACCTCGAAGCGCATTAATGATTCGGCTGACGGGTTGATCATCAAGTTATGAGATATTTATATCCTAACTAGTTTTGATGTTTTGAACATGACGAAAGTCCGCTCATCGATCGAAGGTCATTTGGTTTGATTTTGCAACGCCTAGTGTATACCAATTTGTGCGTTGTCACTTCAAATCATTCGACATTTGTATGCACTCATCCAATTTAAGTAAACAATCTCATTTGATAGTTTTGATATTTTGAAGCTAACGGAGTAATCAATTTCATGATAGAAGGTCATTCGGACATCATCAGCTTCTTGATATGCACGTCGACATTCATTAATAGCTCAATCGCTGATCGATTGATCTTTAGATTTTTTAATATTTATATTTTAATTAATCAAACATGATGGTAAAGTTTGTTCATCGATTAGAAATCATTTCGATAATTTTAGTGACCGCATTTTGAGCCTTAGTTTGCATCACACCTCAAGTCCGTGAATTTGACTTATGGACTTAACTTGATTTATGACACATATGTGAGGGTCAATAAATGCCCCCAACAAATGTGATTCACGCATTTAGCAAGTTATGTTTGTTGAAAATTGACCTTGGGGTGGCCACATAACTTGGATCATTTCAAACCGATTGCATTAGCTTTTAACTTTTGATAGGATTTGTCATTAGTATGATGCCTTATTTAGGACAAACTACGGATTAACCAATTTATCAGAATTGACTTGTCATATAGATAAGAGTTCTTATACCATCTACTTTCAATGGATTTGTTGAAGATCTCTTTCTTTTATGTCATCAGATTTGAGTTTCCTCCAACCCTAGCTTCATGCTTTGTTGGGTTTGATGGAGAAATTGGTGCTTATTTTGATGAAGGACTCTGGGATTTTTATCCATGCTTGGTTGAATTTGAAATTTCTTCTATCCTATTTTTAAGCTTGACGGACTTGATGAAGGAATGAAATTTGTCCATTATTTACTTGTCGAAGTGTATGCATGTCATGAATCCTATGCTTATTGCCTTAATGGACTCATTGAGCGTACATAGATGACCTAGCCTTCTAGCTTATAAAAGGTCAATGTTGAGTTATCCTAACAATGTGTGCTTTAACGTGAATAACCATGAAATTCCTTTAGTTCGCCATTGTATGAACTATGGAATTGCTTCCTCAATCTTGTGCTTTCTACTTTGATAGACTTGATGAGAAGATTGGCTTTGATCGTGCTTTGAGCTTGATTAGATCATTTGAGAATAAATTGAGATATCACCGTGGGTAATATATAGATTGATTTGAGGCAACCTCGAATTGAGAGTTTCCTCAAATTATCTTGATCTATCGATCAAGTAGAAAGATCTCTTGGATCATGGTTGCTTATAATCACTAAGCTAGATTTGGTTTGAGATTGAACATCTATCATCATTGGACAGCGGGGCTCTTTCATTCGCCCTTTTCTTGCCTTGTTGTGAGGAGAGGCGAACTTGGCCACATTTGGGCTTGTTGAGTTCGACCTTTATAACCTGAGTTTTGACTTAAGTGTGAGGGGTTGGTGATTTATCATTACCGACAAATGTGGGCTCTTTACTATGGCCTTTTCTTGCAGCTTATTGAGTTAAGAGAGTGTCGAATCATGGGCTTGTTGAGTTCGACCTTTAGACCCATCCATGTCCTAGACTTTAGGATGTAGAGGTTGTTGTTTTACTAACTCTTGATTGAAACTTTCAAAATTGGGAGTTCTTCTAGATTGATCTCGAATTTTGGCAAATCTAGAAATAAATTTCTTGACATTTTAGGGTTGTATTTTCTGTAATAATAGATTTTTTTATTCTGTAAGAACCCGCAACTTAACAATGACTATTATGGATATATTGAGGATTTTAGCATAAAGCTCAATGTCAACTTGAATCATAATATATTCGAGGATCTCATCTTACAACACAATGTCAACTCAAATAAACTTATCATAAATTAAAAAAATGCCCCGTGTAATAGGGGAATTTTCACTAAAAAACTTTTTTAAGAACTGAGTATATTTATTTAGGGATCTTGGCATGAAGCACGATTTTGGCTTAAATAAATATACTTAAAAAATACCCTCTATCTTGCAAGGGGATTTCTATTGTACCCTGAATGTATTATCATGTTTAATACTTTTTTCAAGTATCTAGTGAATTGGCATTGGCCTTTCACCTTTTAGGTCAATGAGTTGGTATGTCTCTCCTTGGTACACTTTTCAATGACAAAGGGCTTTCCAGTTAGGCTCAAATTTGCCATCAAATTTTGAATGGGAATAATTGGTCTTCTCAACACCAAGACCAATTCTTCTTTTGGAATGTTTGAGGCCACAGTATGGTCAAAAGCTCTTGACATCTTTGCTGCAAACTTCCAAATTTTGATGAGCTTACAATCTAACTTCATCAAGCGATCGAGTTCCTTCATTCTTAGATGAGCATTTTGATCTTCAATTAGATTGTGTTGGATGGCTACTCAAGTGAAGGTAACTCAACGAACGGATGAACTGCTTCGCCCAAATACCAATGAATAAGGAGTGGCTTTAGGGCATCTTGTAGGTAGTTTGATGCACCCATAAAGCCTCTATTAGCTTGGTATGTCATTCTCTCTTATTTTTGGTGAGAATCTTCTTGAGTAGTTTGACAAATATCTTGTTGAAAGCCGCCAAACCATTTGCTCTTGAATTATATAATGAAGAGTATCCAATCAATTTTGTGTCGATCGATAAATCTATAAATCTTTATATTTTTGAAAGCTATGTCATTATTAGAAATTATTCGTGACACCCCAAATCTATAGACCACATTATGCGTGAAGAAGTTAATCACATGATGAGCAATAACTTCTTTAAATGGAGCCCCACTTAGAGAAATAAATCGTCGCTAGATGTTGCCATGATGATGGCGGATCGATTGGTTTAATTATGTCCCCCAACATTTGAATGGCCAAGATGCTATTGTCGGTGTAGTTGATTTGGAGGTTGGTGGATTATATTTCCATGTAGTTCACATTCATGACATCTCTTAGCATGATTGATACAATCTTCACCATAGATGACCAATAATTGCCCATCCTTTTGATCTTTACTGCCATCTTGGGACTTATGCCACAAAGTCCTTCATGAACTTCAACCATCACTTTGCTAGCTTCATTTGCATTTAAGCATCATGGCCACTTTTGTTCAAAGAATCTATGATATAGAGTGTTGTTGACAAAAGTATAGCAACATTCTCTTCTCAATTTGAGCCGGAGATTTATTATTTGGTAATCTACCTTCTTTAAAGTCGATGAAGGGTTACCTCTAATCATGTGACTCCCAAAGGCTTCAAACTACTTTTAAGCAATGTCGCTTAGCTCTTCTTGGTACAACTTCTTGTTAATTTTGAGTATGAGGAGCAACCTGGTTGCATCCTATAGGGTCAACTTTGATAACCCCTCTACCTACGGGATTGATACTTTCTGGCTATAGAACTCATCAAGTAAATATGTCGATCATGATATAATCACCATTCATACTTTCCATTTCCTTAACTAATTTTGCCAAGCAATCGACATTGCTATTCTTGGATCAAGAGACTCGAGTTAGTGTGATATTTGGTATTTGCTTCATAAGTTTGAGAACTCGCTTGATAGAAAGCTAACTCAAGCTTGTTGATTCTATAGATGTCAAGTACTTGATTTTAATAAGTGAGAATTGCCAAAAAATATGCAAGTTTTGAATGCCTATGAAAATAGCTTCTTCAAGACTTGCCACTAATGCTTCATATTCAGCTTCATTATTATTTCTTGGCTCCAATCCATATGATCGCCTCATTATCCCTCCTTACGGTGTTATGAAGACAATGTTGATTCCTTCTCTTGCTCTTGGGAAATTTAGATATTAAACTTGTTTGATCGATGAGGATCCATCAAAGTATATTTCCCAAATTTGTGATTTTATCTTTCATGAATGAGCATAATTTTCTCATCGACAAATCATCATTAAGAGAAGAGTCCACTGGGAGAGGATGTGCTAGAAAATCGCTAAGGCATGTCCCTTCACAACTTTCAATGAAATATATGTGATATTGAATTATAAAAGTAATCGCCCATCTTGCCAAGCGACCAATCCGGTCTTATCATCAAATACTTCAGGATCAACCTTGAGATGAGGGTAATCTTGTGAGATAACATATAGTGGTGAAGTTTTGACGAAGATCAATGTTAAATGGCTTTCTATCAAAGAGTATCTCATTTATGCTCCAATCACCTCCGATTGATATAGTAAAGAGCATTCTCTTTACTTTCTTCATTGTGTTGTGTCAATAATGCTCCAAGAGACTCTTCTAATGTAGCTATGTATAGAATGAGGGCTTCCTAGAGTAGGTCGCAAGGATTGGCGAATGATAGCTTTTAATACTATTGAATACTTCTTGGCACTCTTTATCCTATTTAAATGGAGCATCCTTCTTCATCAACCTTGTAAATGGTTGATAGCATCTGATAGGTTTGATACAAATTGACGGAAGAATACGAGCTATCCTTGTAAAGAACGAAGTCGACGCAAACTCTTTGGCGAGGCATCTCCACAATTGCCTTGATCTTAGCAATCATTTTAATTCTTGTGATCTACAATATACCCAAGGAATTTTTTGAGGATACCCTAAATGCATATTTTAGAGAATTCATCTTAAGATCAATTTTTTTATTCTCTCCAATATAATTCTCAAGTCTTCAAGTGGTTTTCATGATTCAAGCTCTTTACTACTAAATCATCATTACATTCCACCTTTTGATGAATCAACTCATCCAAAATACATGTCATGGCTCTTTGGTATGTAGCTCTAGTATTTTTAAGCCAAGGGTATGACCGTAGCAATAGAAGCCAATAGGTGTTTTGAACGATGTATGTATTTCATCTTCATTTGATTTAGTTATATCCGACATTCTCACAATGAATGAGAACATGTTATGGTTGGAAGTGTTGTCCACTAGTGGTTCTAATATTGGAAAAAGTCATCTTTTGGGCACACCTTATTTAGGTACCTAAGTCAATGCAAAGATGAATTTGGCCATTCTTCTTTCTAAGTGAGACAATTTTAGCTATCCAATCGACACTTCTCTTGGATGAAGCCTTCGATCTTCTTAGTTTCTACAATTACCTATTCTTCAATCTCTAATCTCATTCATCTAGGAGCTTGCTTAATGTGCATCACATATGGTTTAATAGCTAGTTTATTAACAGCATCAAGGGATAAGCGGCATTTCAAAATATGTCCGTGCAAAGCAATCCCTAAATTCATAAAATAGCATTTTTAGCTCTTCAACTTTCTCATCAAGAAGGGCGAAAGTTGGACGGGGATCCTCTTCCCTAGGTTGATTTCTTTAAGTTCATCAAAGGTAGTTATTTTTCCACCATCTTTAAGTTCTTGGTGAGGGCTTGGCTTCTATGTCTTCATCATTTTAAGAATAATTTCATGGGAATCATCTTCTTTGTCACTATGAGTTTCTATCTCAACTTGTATTACATTATAACAAGCTCTATTTTGATGAGATTTGTGGATGAACCCTAGATCTTTAGTGATAAACTTATCACTTCTTCTCAATGCTTGAGGACTTCTTTGGCTCCACATCTTATTAAAGATTTGAGTTCTATGCTTAGTAGTTCCAATATGAATTCCATGCTTGCATCATTCTTCATAATTTGCATATAGTATATTGGTATTCTTGTTGTCACTACCTCATCAAAATTTTTATGTTGAGCAAGCAGATTAAAATTGTGAGGTGAGACTCCTCATTTGTAAAATAGAGTTCATGTTTCTCCACTCTCACTCAACAAAGGACACATAGAATGTTATCAATTCTTCAATATTATGAACCTCCGTGGACTAATTTCTTTGAAGCATTCCGAGGGATGAATATAATTTTGAGTGAGTCATCCGACTCTACCAAGTGAGCCATCCTCCTTGACGCAACTATCTGAACTCTATTTTCATAAATGATTCAAAATCATAGTCTCAATGAATCACTTATTTCATATTCTATCTTTCTTGAAAGTTTATAAGTTCCTTTAGCTTTTACAAGAATATCTTCTCCTTCTTATGTGTCACTTCCCAAATTAGGAACCCATTTTTCTTAATTTAGGTGTAGGATCAAGTGCTTTAGGGAGAGTTATCATTGCATTCTTTCTTCCTCTTTGCTTCTCCTCTTTCACTTTGTGAAATTTCTTTTAGTTTTTGAAGTGGATGCTACCGCATCAAGAGGGTCCGCTTGGCTTGGGCTCTTTAGGGATGAAATATTTCAGATCTTCATAGATCTTTACTTCATTGACGAAGAATGTTTGTAGGTTATCGAGAATTCAAATTTAGGGAGAGGGAGCTAGACCAAAGTGGCAAGCCTAGGAAGGCGACTTTGGCCAATTGGAGTATCTACTCAACCTCATGCCCTCAAACCTTCAACAGGCTGTCTACTAAAGCTACCTCGACTTGGGAGCTCCATTGATAGCCTTTGGTGAGGTATTATTCAAAACTGAGCTTAGGCAAGATTTTCTTTGGTCCTTTGTGAAGGAAAGTATCATCTCATTGCAGATTGACCATTGGATCTTTTCTCTATTCCTTCTTGATGGTGTGAGATCAATCCCCACTCAATTTAAGGTCAAGTGAGCTCGAATCAAGCCCTAAATGATGGATGATCACCGCTTTCTGCAGGGGATGGTAGAGATGAATCACGGATCGTCCATCCCTCATGTTTTGGATGGACAATCTGATTAAAACATGTGAGATTCCTGTTTAATCCCTTTAATACCGAGCTTGATCACCATTCGATCTTTGATCTGACGGTCCAAGGGAAAGCATGTAGCACCGCGATTATGTAGCCGATGTGATAACTTAAATAATCAATCCCATTGTGCCACGCGGAAAGCGCGTGCAGCGGTCCGCAGCCGAATGGGATTAGTTATATAATTAGAATTTAATTTTCTAATAATCACAAAAATTTCAAAATTACATAACTAAATGTAGAAAAATAAAATAATACAAACTTAAATGCATTTTGAAGATATTTCAAAGGGAATAATATAAAAATAAGTTTAATTGATTTTGAATAGTAAATTTCATACAATTTGGGTTTTATTGGGAATGTAATTATGTTAATTACTCTAATTATTACATTGTTTAATTCCAAACTTCTCAAGTATGTTTAGTGGGATGACATCTACCTCCTCTAATTTTCTTGAGATTTATTAATGGTTTACTTAGGGGAATTGCTTGATTCACTCTTAATAACTATCTTAATTAATTAAATAATTAATTAACCTATTAAACATTAAAAAATTTATTAATTAAGTTTGTTAATTACCTTAGAATAGTGAATGGACTTATGAAATGAGATTAAGAGTTCTTTTCCAAATCTTTGCCCCTTAAATTTATTTCATTTGGAAAAAATCTAAGGTGCAAATTAATTAAATTATTTAATCACTTTATTAAATGGATTAATTAATCAAAAGTTTAAAATCAAATCAATCTAAATTTAATCAATTCCTTCTTGGGTAGATACTTAGGTGTTTAATAACCTAAGTAGCTTAAGGAAATCATATCTAACCCAAATATGTGGGAAGGGTTATGAAAGTACTTAAATTAAACTCATTAGCTTAATTAATCATTAATTGTGAGCTAAATGCATTATGCTCCTTTCTTTCTTAGGTGCATTGTTGATTTAAATTTCTTATGATTTTATGACATACATTGGCTCATAATTATTTGGTTAAATATGTTAAAGTTGTGTAGGTAATGAACTTAATGTACACCTTAACCTAAGCAAAATATAAAATTTATCTAATGGTTTTAAAATCAAACTAAAATAATATACACATATGGAAGATGGGTTAGGACCAACAAACCTTCTCACATTTTTTAAATTCAAATCAAACTCAAAACAAAATCAAAATTCCTTAAAAAACTTTGATTCACTTTAAATAATATTATTCCATAAGATTGTCTTTAGGAATTAATTAGGGTGACTAAAATTACATAATTACATCATTTTATTTCTTTCCTAGGATGCTAAATGTGTATGTCATATGAAATCATGCATTCATGTCTTTTGAAAAATAAATTAAAAATGAAATGTTTCCATTATGTCAAATTGCATGTTTTGGCTAAATTAAGAACATGAACGGTTATTATTACTATTAAATCCAAAATTACTTTTAATTACTTATAAGCTTGCATGTGAGTATTATATAAGATGTGCATTAGGTGATTGTTTCTTCTCTTCTCTTTTAACATAGTTTTGAATAGGATTTGCAAAGTGTATAGTTCATTTGAAAAGAACACAACACTTGCTTAAATCCATTTCTATTCATTCCTATGTTATCATTTAAGACCTTCACATTTGCACATATAAATTAAACAACCAAAATCAAATAAACAAACATAAACCTTTTGCAAGATTCTCTTTCCATGCATTTCTTTTATACATGCACATGTATTTAAGAAAAGTCGATATTAGTCTGGACACTGAGGTTGAGACTTTAAGTAGCCCCAAGTAAGTCTTGTACCTTACACTGTAAAAAATAATGGCATCGTTACTTACTTATGTCTTTCATACTTGTAAATGTGCATATGAATAATGGATAAGAGAACCCATCTTTTCTACTTAACAAAAGCATGCATACATGAAACATTCCAAATTTCTCTTAAACTAACACCTCTTAGCATTCATCATTACGTCCTAATATTTCCATTTTCATGTATAGATATGCTTAGTATTCATCCATATGCATGTTACACATGTTGGAAGCAAATAAGGTGTTGTACATTTTATGATAGTAATTCACTTTAATAAATCTTAAAATGTCTTTCTTGTTGGATAGGTTTGTTTAGAGTCCATCTAAACTTATGATTAATTAAAACACATAATAAAATATTTACTAAGTAAAAATAAATAATGAATCTACTTTAGAATTTTTTTTAAGGTAGGAAGGAAAGAGAAGTCCTCCTTCTCCTCTTCTTCCTCTCTTCACAACACTTAGTAATTAATTATAGGTTCATTCAAACTAAATCAAATCATAAAAATAAAATCAACCAAATTAACTAAATCACTTAAATAAAACCACCCTCTAAGTTGAACCCTTTCATACTTAGAAAATTTAAACTTTAAATCCTAGATAAGACACCGACAAGCCTTAAATGGCACACACATTAGGTTAAGACGCCATTTCTAGTCCTATGTTAGGGCAAAAGGTTTGATGTTTACTTTTATTTTATGATGTTGTTTTAGTGTGGATGTTAGAGTATATTAACGTAGACTGAATGATAGGATGATCTTAGTCTAATCATTTTCTCGTAGGGGATTGTGCTTAAGGGGCATTGTAATAAAAATATAATTACTTTTTTGGTATGCATGTTGCTTATACCCTAAGCATAATCCAAAATAGGCTGTGGACTTGGCTACCCATATGTGGGTGCTAAGTCTAATTTATTTATATACATGCTTGGGATTATGTGGTTTGTTTAGCTAATATTTATTTAGCTAATCTGCTCAGCTCTCTTAAGAAAGAAGAAAAAAGAAAAAAGAAAGAAGAAAGAGGAAATGAAGAAATGAAGAATGAAGAATGAAGACCTCCATAATATGATTTCCTTCTTGATTGTAATTAATTCATTTGTAATCCGAGTTGTATAAGGGTAGAGCTCCTACCCAATTTATTTTAGGTTTGTGTGGTAGACACCATTAATGACCTCTTATTCTTTTGCTAGCTCTATAAATTATTTAATGTTTGTTTAGCTTGTGCATTAAGATGACATATTTTCTTAGTTTCTTCCTTATTTTGATGTATGGCTGGATGATGATTTGGCTCTTAGGAAAATAAATTTTCTATCTAACTAATCAATTCAAATTAAAAATAAATAACTCACAATTTCACCCAAAGCCTAGGTTACAAAACAAGATAAAAGATTTAGCAATACCTTATGGATGTTGTATATTTTCACATCATAAAAAAATATCTTGTTTCACTCTTATTATGGAGGGCTTCTACCTTT
This sequence comes from Cymbidium sinense, assembly GCA_021442155.1. Classification (NCBI taxonomy): domain Eukaryota; kingdom Viridiplantae; phylum Streptophyta; class Magnoliopsida; order Asparagales; family Orchidaceae; genus Cymbidium; species Cymbidium sinense. Next base: position 63,324,327 of record CM038225.1, read on the forward strand.
GCGAGAACTTGGCTTGACCTTTGAGAACCATGGTGGAAACACACCTCCTTTCTTGCTAATTTTGGCTCATAATTTAATTTCTCTTGCATTAGACATATGAATCCTATAACCTTATGTCAAATCAATTATCCAAAATGAAAATAAAATATAAAAAATTTGCATTATATTTAAGTCATTAAATCATGCCCTACATGATCTAGTCTCTTAGGGAGTGTGTTTAAGGACTTAGTTTCTTTCTAAATAAACAACCTTGCTATCTTGCAAAAGTATATGACTTGCCTACATGTATTTAAAATCATAGGAGGAGTTAGTTGGCCACCCTCGTGGTTTGTAAGTCCAAAGAGTCGAGTGGTTTATCATCTCTTGGGAAGGTAAACTAAAACTCATTTTCATCTTAGATTTAGGTCATACTTTTAGCCCCGCCAAAGCTCCCTAGATTTAGCTTCAAAGGTTACTACTTCCCTTTGAGGGCTATAAGCATAAATCCTCACCTCTTAGGCATTTCCATGATCATGTATCATGAAATTGTAAGCCCTAGATTTCTAATAAAATTCAACTCAAATGAATAAATCATTTTAATTTCAAAATGTAAAGCTCAACCGAGGATAGTTTTGAATGCTTAGTAGGCTTCCTAGTATCATAAGAATCCCTTACTTATCTTCTTTTGTTTCACTAATAACTCCCTCCTCCCGATCAATCCCACTTGATCTTCCAAAATAAACTAATTTATTGATAGTCCAATCTTTGAAATCTTTAAAGACAACGATCATTTACCTTTATCGAGTAAGGAATCTCAATTCTTAGGATGTAATTAACTATGGTGGCTTGCCTCCATAGGGAACTTAATGAACTCGATTTAAAATAAACACTACATTACTTTTTCATGTAAAATAGGAGAAGAATCTGCATGATGAAGACCCATAGTCCTTAGGAGTCCTTATTGAGGTGATTAGGGTCCATTGTAGGGTGGTGACTTCTATCTTCGATATAGTCACATTTCCTTAATGTCGCACTCGATCAACCTAATAAAATATCGTGAATCTACATGGTGTCCCAACAAGATATTTTATTTTCATCTATTCCTTTTCAAAGATGATAAGATGAAGATGAGAATAATTTCACCACGTGATCTATTGTTACACAAGTGAGAAGGATAGAAGTCATCCACCATTGCTCATGTGATTCATGCTCACTTTAGCTCGGATCCACTACAAATGGATCCCGGACCTTTATGATAATGATTGTAGGGGATCCAATAATCAAGATCATGCATTCAACTTTTTCTTCAAAAATCTCCAAAAAAAATTCAAGAAATCTAGGTTTCAATGGCATACATCGCTAATGGCGGTGGTTTGCACGCTTAAAGTAAATTTGTCTAGTCGAGATGAAGCTCTGAGCTACAATTGGATTGATTTCACCCCAATCCACTTAGAATGCCAAGTTCTATCCCTTGGAGGCTCCTTGATCGAGGTGGTATCTACGATGGGATAGAAGCTGGAGGAAGGTTTGGATAGCCGATAGGTTGTGGTGAAGGTGTGGGAAGGAGCAATTTGATCCAAGTGGGGAGTTGGTGGAGTTAGGATCAAGGGAAGCTTGTCCTATTTTGAGTGAGCTTGGGAAGAGGGAATTACAGGGAGCTCTGGGAAGGTCGAACTCATTAGAGGACTTAGAATTGCCTTAGGAAGCTCACACCGAGTTGAATGTGTCTTCATTTTGAATTGAGGGGTATATCCCCTTTCATTGTGATTGATGAATGGGATTGATCCTCTATTTTCATCGTGAGCCACCATCAGTCGCCGAGTGGTCACCATCACCTCCGTGGTATGACTTGAGTGGAGGAAGTGTTAATAGGGGCTCAATGCAAATGGTGGCTTCCCTTATATCCAAAGGTCATAGGTAGTGAAGGATGTGAGTTAACTCACCTCCCTTTGGTCCATGGCAAGCCTAGCTCACTTACAATGGGCTAGGTGGAAGTTGAGACCCCATTTGGGGTGAGTGATGCCAAGGGAGAGGGAAAGTGGACTTTGTTAATTTTGGAAAGATCCCATGTGGGAGGCAAATCCAAAGGAGATTTCTTTGTATTTGACTTCATTTGGGTTTGGACTAGTTTTGGGCTGATCCCAAGTGGGTTTTGAGTTAGGTTAGGTCACCTCCCAAGGTGCCATGGGTTAGTTTCAAAGGATTTGGCTCAATTTGGGTCATATGGGTCACCTTGGATCATGTTGGGTTAGGATGGATCATTGGTAAAATTGGGTCAAATCAAGGCTTGGGTTATATTCAAATGATGACTTGAAGTGTTTTGGTTCAAGTGGTTTCAATCAATTTGGCCTAGGTTTGATTTTGTCTCATTTGGAATTAAATGGGTCAAATGGGTAAAGTTAACCAATTTGACCAAATTGGTCAAATTGGCTTAAGTATTGGTTCAAGTTCAATTGATCAAATGGATGGGATTGTAGGCTTTGGTTTGAATTAATTTAGATTTAATTTAGATTTAGGCCAAATTGACCCTTTAGGTCAATTTGGCTGGGTAATCAATTGGTTCAATTGACCAAATTGGGTTTAATTATGGCCTTGGTTAAGTTCAATAATCAATTTGGAATGAACTTGAGCCATTTTATAAATCAATTTGGGTTAGATCATGATTTGACCCAATTTGGCCTTTTAGGCCAATTTGGGTAATTTGGGTCAAAGGCCAAATCAGTTTTGGCTCGATTGATGGTCAAGTCATGTTCAATCATTGATCTTGTGTGAATCAATGATTTCAATTTATTTGGTGTAGGATGGATTTTGGCTAGTTTGGTTCATATTGGCTAAAAGCGACTTGGTCAAATGACCAAGTTGACTTTATTTTACCTAATTTATGGCAATTGGTCCTTCTAGGGTGGTTATTAATCATTATGGAGGGCTTAGGTTGGCTTAGTTCAATCCAATTCAGGTTGGATTAGAACTTAGCTCAAATGGTTCTTTAGGCCACTTTAGGTCAAGTGAGCCTAAGTGGGTAAACGGCATTATTTTGGTTTGATTTAGGTTTAGTTGAATTTATATATGAACTTAGTATTGAAGTATAAATCCAACGCAATCAATTGGATTCCAATATATTTTGGTTCATTTGAAAATTTTAAGTCAAAAGGCCTAAGTTGGGTTTGACTTGGGTTGATCTTGGTTTGGTTTGACATTATAAATTTCATTTATATTTGGATAGGTGATTGAAGGAATGATTAATTAAAGAGAAAATCCATTAGTGTTGGCTTGATTTGGATAAGATTTGGCTAAGTCTAAGGAATTGGCTTGAAGGGTTTAGATTATTATTTGATTTGATTTTGGATTTAGGTTTGGTCATTTGAATGTATATTTTATTTCTATTTGGGAAGATAATTGAAGGAATAATTGATTTATATGAAAATCAATTGAGTTTGAAGTGATTTGAAGGAAAATTTGGCTAAGCTCATGAGGTATGTCCAAAGGGGTTTAGAAGGTAAATTGATTTAGTTTAATTTATTTTTTATGATTGGAGTGTAGATTTCATTTATATTTGTGAAGATGATTGAATATATAATTAATTCATGAGAAAATCAATTGATCTTGGGTTGATTTGGTTAAGATTTGGCTAAGCTCATGGGATTTATTCATATGGCTTAGGAAGGGCCTTGGCTTGACTTGATTTAAATGGTTTGGCTAAGCTCATGAAAGTGGATCACATGGCTTAAATATGATTTGGCATGATTGTATGTTTTAATCAGAGTTGGGTTTGGATTTGATACATTGGTTGGGGATTGAATTGATCTTTAAGTCAACTAAGTTTGGATTGAATTGAGTTTAGTTAGGGCTAAATCTAGATTCAATCATAAGGCTTAGTAAGAATTTTGAGCTTGGAGGAGTTAAGATTGATTGTAATTTTGGAATTTGAATTTGAACTCGATTTGAATTTGGGGTTTGGTTTGAGAAGGAGAACATGGATTGGATTTAGGCTAGGATAGGAAAGTCTCTCTAAGTCCCTAAGGCATAGCCTACTCATATGACTAACCCTTTAAGTCTCTAGGCTTAGGTTAAATGTTCACCTAATCACTAGAGGTATCTTAAGATCAAAGAGCTCTTAGTGTAGAAGAGTCCTAAATCTATGATGAGAGATTGAGAACTCTCTCCTAAAGTGAGGTAAACACTATGTTAGAAGTAAAGGTGTAATGTCGAGGAAGTTTTCTTTGGTGGAGCATATATAATAGAGAGGGTCTGCAATTGGGGAGAGGTGAACAAGAATAGGAGGAGGAGAAGAGCCATAGAAGATACTGATCATAAGTGCAAATAATACTAATAGGATCTTAAAAGTGGAAAAGATTTCTATGGATTCTTCATCAAGATGATCCATATTTCTTTTTGAATTTTCCAAGGAATCACTAAAACTTTGAACTTTCTATTTTTTTGAAACAAAGTTAAGGGCTTAGCCCAATATCATTCCACTTATGAAAAGAAGTACATAGTAATCCATAAGAGGACTGAAAGATAAAAGAATAAGAGAAAAATAGGAAAGAACTAAAACCCTTAAACATCAAAGGGAGAAAAACTAGCTAAAATGCTAAAGCTAAGGAGAGAATGTAAACCATGGGCTCGGAGATAAAACCCCAACCATCCGGGAGGAGAGGCAAAGAATAGGATTAATCGCCTCAAAGGTCTTGTTAAAACACCCAAAGTTGCTCAACACTCCAACGATTACCCAAGGCGCCATCCAGGAATCCATGGGAGGGGACAATAACAACAACAGTGAATAACTCATGTAGATAGATCTCATGGTTGTAGAGGAGGTCATCCAAGGAGGAGGCTGATTATATCGTCGAGAGAGAAGACAATGACTTCCCAATCATGAAATCCTATGTACTCATCATCATCCAGAAGCGAAAATGTAGTAAGGAGAAAATTAGCTAGAAGAAAAGGAGAAGGAAAAGCAAACTATAAGGCCCCAAAATCTCACTAGTAAGCCAGAATCAAGTTATTAAGGTAAGGAGAACTTGTGGTGACCACGATGACATCAATTTCCATCTTTTTTAATTTATAAGCAATTGCGCTCAATATTTTGGGTCTAGGTGTGGCCTCATTACAAAACAAAGATGTTATTCCATTCTTTCCACAAAATAAGAGTGATAACAACAATGGCTAGAGTGAAAGTCTTTGAATAACTTTATGATTGAATGCAATTGCATTAAGGACTTGTTTAAGAGAGGCTTGCATGAGGAAGAAATTCCGTTGGGAAGGATGGCTCTCACAAAATTCATAGAGATTAGGCTTTCAATGAAAAGATGGGAATGTGTTTGAATGGGAATGATAGAAACAAGAAACCATGGTGTTCTCAGGTCCTCTAGCTAAAACATCAAGTTTTAAACCTCCCATAAGCCATCCAACAAAAAGGCGAGATTAATAGCATGGCCCTTGAACTAAATTGGTTTGACCAATCCATTCTCAAGTGATCCTCAAAGATAGAATGTTTAATAAGAGAATTGATATGGGAAGTACTCCCACTCTTAACCTTGTCTTTGTTCGACTTAAAATAGAGTCAAGAATGGAATTATAACATCGAAGATGTATGAATTGAAGGGTGACAGGCACCCACTTACCACCAATAATAGTACTAAGTGGAGCATGGATCGGTTGATTGAATTGGAAACACCAGAACCTGTGATATCAACTAAAGACTTCACAACCAAAGATCAAAAAAAATGAGAGAAGGATCTACCGTCTCGAAAGTATAAAAGTTTAGCTTTGAATCAAACAACATAAATTTTCAGCTCCTTCCAAAGGGGGAGACCTTAAGAGAAAATCTGTTCTAGATAGAGCCATACTTATTGAAACACCACTGCCTAGAGGGATGACTGTAAGGACTTGCAGTATTTTAGATTTGCAAAAGAGATTGAGCACCTTAGCATAAAGGAGGCTCGTCTACCATTTTCCTTGGGAAGAGTGGTCTTATCGGAAATGAGATAAAGTTTTCCCTCTCCCCACGGTGATAGAAAAATTTTAAAAATAGGAAATCTTTTAGAATCCCTTTAGGAATTGTAACAAATCTAAACCAGCTAGGAAATTGTTGATGAGGATCTCAAAAGCTAAAACCTACCACAAGATGAAATAAATTTGCTCTTCCATCCAAATCGAGCATACACTTGTCAAAAGAATGTTGAAGTGTGCAACATGTAGGGGCCTAAGGTAAGAGGAAGCCCCAAGTACTTAATAGGAAACACCCCAATACTCACATTAAGGGACTAGCTAAGAGAACTCGAAAGCGGAGCCTTTAGAAAACAAATCAAAGATTTATCTTTATTAACCTCAAGCCCCAAATATGAATTGGATTCGATATATTTCAAAGAATTAATAGAGTTAAAATTTGCTCCTCCCATAACCCAAAGATCATCCTCAAAGAGAAGATGTGATATATTGCAATTTCGATAAAAGGATTAAATTTATGAAGGTTAACTTCCTATCTAGGAGACATGAAAAAGTGTCCATGGCCACGTGAATAAAAGGAGAGAGGGAACATCCTTTAAAACCATTAGAAGAGTTGAAATAGCCATTTATTTCACCGTTAAGAACCATAGAGAAGGGGATATCAGATGCAACCCTCCACCCATTTAACGAAAAGAGGAAATCCTTTAAGCCTTAACTGTGAAAGAGAGATTATTTATCAAATCAAAGGCTTTACATAGATTGAATTTAGCCAATAACTTTTCTGTTTAGAGCGGAGGAGAATTCAAAACTAATTTTGTGTGCCAAAGTTATATTATCCGTAATGTCTCTATTTTTATGAAAGCAAATTTGACGTGATGAATGATGATGGGGAGAACTCTTTTGAGCTTTGCTATGACTTTGGGAACCATTTTATAGAAAGTATTACACAATGAGATTGTCCTATAATCAACAATGGAGTTTGAATGTTTTACTTTAGGAATCAACGTAATGAGACTATGTTTGAAAATGCTAGGAAATTTCATATTACAAAAGAAATAATGATAGCAAAAAATCGCTTTTCAATGGTATCCCATTTTATGAGTGAAAATTTTAGAGTTGAAGTCATTGTGACCGAGACTTATTCTCATTTATGCTATGCAGAGATGATCTCTTGATTAAATGAGATGCTGCTAAGTCCGGGCCTATTCAAGAAATAGTGCTTCCCAAAGGAATGTCATGGATATTAAGGGTGTTAAAACCGGTCATCTTGAAAAGTGAAGAGTAGAATTTATAGATCTCATCAACCATAATGTTACGATCCGAGAGTCCCTTGGGTAGTAAGAAGCTCTCTAATCATGTTAAAGGTCTTCCTCTCTTTAATGAAAAAAGGAATTTCAAATCATCATCAAGTTTTGGAGCCAATGAGCTTTAACTCTTTGCCAGCATTACTTTCCTTATTGACCAAATTAGAATATTTAGCATTGATTTCTCTGACGTTGAAGAGAAGAGTTCCCAGATCCCTCTAGCGGAGCAACATATTGGTTTGGTCACTCTTGAGAGAAGAGATTTGAGATGCTAACGAAATGGACTCCCATTTTTCTATTTTTGAGTGGCTCTAGTATTTTGAGTTTGCTAGAAAAATAAAGAGAGGATCCCCTAATATAAATTTATTCGTGCCTTACTCAAACATCCATGAAGTTAGCAAAGGAAGTCCAGTGATTTTAAACATAAATCTATGGAAAGGAGTCCGATGTTGCAAAAGAGGTAAAGAGGGGAGTGGTCGATGAATGGGGAGCAAGAACTTTATAGGGCGAGGAAGGAAGCCTTCAATCCATCTCAAATTACAAGTACTCGATCTTAGTGAGAATAGGATTGTTAGATTGTTGATTAGACCAGTATAAAATAACCTGAGCTAAGGAGCTCAAGAATCCACAATCATTGATATAGTCTCAAATCATTGGTCTTATCTATATGAATAAGATTCCCTCCACATTTTTCTTTACAATTTAAAATGCATTGAAATCACCCGGGATCTAGGGTGCATCCAAACCAGACAATATCAGTAGATCATTCCAAAGGGAGAGCCTACCACAAGCATCATTAAAGGTTGTTGATCTCACTTTTGGAGTGAGCTTTCAACTTCTCCAACCTAAGGACTCTTCTAAACACTATGAGTTTCTTAGTCTTAAGACACTTCTAGCGATTAAGTGAACACTTAACCTAACCCAGAGACTTAAGAAGAGTTAGCCATAGAATAGGTTATGCCTTAGGGGTATTAGGAAGACTTGCTCATATAGCTTAAACGCAATCCTTGTTTCCTTCCTTTAAACCAATTCCAAATTAAATCTTAAATCAATTCCAACTCAATTGATTTTCTTAAAACATGAATCAATTCCAAATCAAATCTTAAATCAATTCCAACTCAATTGATTTTCGCAAATCATGAATCAATTCCAAATCAAATCTTAAATCAATTCCAACCCAATTGATTTTCAAATCATAAATCATAAATCAAATCATAAATTCTAAAATCAAATGATTAAACCCCATGATTGAATTCAAATCCCAAAATCTTTCCTAAGCCCTTTGATTTCATCTTATGGACTTAGCTCAAACCAAATCCAAATCACTCCAAACTCAAAAGGTTTCCTCATAACCATTTATATTCTCATTTATATTCACAAATATAAATGAAGTATAAATTCAAAAAAAAAAGTACACCCATAGTTAACCCAAAATCCAACTTATGCTCTTTCAAGCCAAATCCTTGAACTTAACCAATCCATTCTCAAATCAATCCAAACCTTTGGATTTTCTCTTCAAACAATCATCCCTTCAATCACATGCCCAAATATAAACATAAACTATAATCACCAAACCAAAATCAAACTAACCCAAGTCAAACCCATGTTCACCCTTTTGACTTGAAATTATCAAATGAACCAAAACCCATTTGACTCCAAATTACTTGCAATGGATTTATATTTTCATCATAAGTCCATATGTGAGTTCAACCAAACTTAAATCAAACCTTGATCAAGTCAATTGACCCATTTAGGCTCACTTGACCCAAAGTGATCTAAAGCACCTTTTGAGCCAAATTCTAATCCAACCCAAATTGGATTGAACTCTAAGCCTCACATTGTGTGATCAATAATCATCCTAGATGGATCAATCACTCAAATTGGGTCAAACCAAATCAAACTTAGCCTTTGACCAAGTCAACACTTAGCCCAAATGAAACTTTAACAAGCTAAAATTCACTATAAGTCAAATTGATTGAAACCATTAATCTAAACCAATCCATAATCAATGATTGAACTTAACCAAGCCATCAATTGAGCCAAACCAAGCCTAATTGGTCAATTGACCAAAGTTGACCCAAATTGACCTAAAAAAAAAAAAATGGGTCAAATCTTGATCTAAGCCAAATTGATTACAATCAATGGGTCAAATTCTAAATTGATTGTTGAACTTGACCAAAACTTCAATTGAACAATTTGACCTAACCTAGCCTAATTGACCATGAACCCAACTTAACCTAAAAGGTCAAATGAACTTGAAATCAAACCTAACTAAAATTGATTGAAACCAAAGCTTGCAATACATTTCAAATGATCAACCAAGCCTAAACCAACCCATGACTTAACCCAATTAGGTCAAATGGGTCAAATTGGTCAACTTGACCTATTTGACCTAAATGAACATAAATGAACCAAAACCAAATATAAACCAAATTAAATCAAACCAATGATACATCGCTTCAAATGATCATTTGAACTTGACCTAACCCATGGTTTGACCTAATTTGACTAATTGGTCAACCTAACCCAATTTGACCCAACATTACCTAAATGGGTCAAATTGGACCAATTCAAACCAAATGAATTCCAAAATCACTTGAAATTTGACCCAACCCATTTTTGAATCATTTCAAATCTACCCAGATCAAAATCATGGCAAATGACCACTTTGCCCTTATGTCAAAGGGCATCCTATAGTTAAATTCAATTTGAATTTGGCCAATTCTTTCTCGAGGCAACTTGGTATCCTCTAGTGGTCCACTTGGACACTAAGGAAGGTGGTGAACATGACCCAACCCAAGGCCAAATTGACCTTCCAATGGAAATTGAGCACTTGGATCACCAAATGCACTCACCTAGCACATGGGCACTCACTCTCCTCCACTCCTCTAAAATGACTCACATTGGGTGTTTTGCAACTCAAACCATGAACCTAATCTCACCCATTGATAAAAATGGCAAAATTTCTCATCACCATCTTATCCAAGGAGGAGATATACTTCCACTCATTCCCATTCAAACTACAAGCATTGATCTTGATAGAGCCAAGGAGGTTGAAATGAAGCTTCTCCAAGACTTTGCAAGCCATTCCAGAGCTCCCTCATTTCTCCTTCTCGATTTTCTCAAAATCAAAATGGGAGGTCAATCCAAATCCCAACTCTCAATTCTCCACCAAAACCAAATTAACCTTGCACACACCTTAAGTGGACTTCATCAAGCTCAACCAAGTCATCTTTGAAGTCTCCAAGCCATGGGAAGCATCACCTTGATCAAGGTGATCACCAAGGGGAGCTTGGTCAATGAGCAATCCACTCCAAAATAAGATCCAATACCTTCAACAGGGCTTCGTCTCAACTAGACAAAAGCTACCGATAACCCCCCAACGAGGTAATTGCTTAAAATCAGCCTTAAGAAAATTTTCTTGGTCCTTTTGAAGAAAAGTGTCACCCCATAGGATCTTGACTATTGGATGTGCATCCCTCCCTCCTTCAGGATCATTTTGATCCCAATCCACTTGCTCAAATTGAACGAGGAGAGCGAACCGATGTTCCTCTCTCATCGTGAAGGAGAAGGATCACACATGCCTGCTTCACATGATTGGAATGGATGGTTGATTAGATCATGATAGATCCTCCGATTTAAACCGCAAGATTAATTTTGTCGTTTGATCTTAGATCAAACGCAGAGAAAGCGTCCACCCACTCGCCACAGAGATGAGACAACTTAAATAACATATCCTATCACACCATGTGGAAAGCGAGTCGCATCGCCACATGGCCCACGGATTAGGGGTTAATTAGGCTTAATTAATCGATTTTAATGTTGAAACTTCCAAATTCATAACTAATTGTAGAAAAATCTAAAAATACAAACTCGGGCTCATTTTAAAGATAATTCAAAGAGAATAATATAAATTTAAAATCAATTGATTTTGAACAATAGTTTTGACTCAATTTAGGTCTTATTGGAAATATAATTAGGCTAATTACTCTTTAATTACTTCAACAATTAATTCCAAACTTCTAAGATTGATTAGTTAGATGATCTCCTCCCATGATTTTCTTAGAATTTATTATTGGATTAATTAGAGAAATTGCTTGTTTCACTCTAATCACTTTCTTAATTAATTAAATGATTAATTAACCTATTGAAAAATTATAAATTCATTAATTAAGCTTGAAAATCATCATTAAATAATGAATGGACTTAGGGAATGAGTTTAGATTTCTTTTCTAATCTTTTCCTAATTTTATTTCATTTGGATAAACACCTAATTAATTTGCAAATTAATTAATGACTTAATCACTTCATTAATTAGTTCAATTATTCAAATTCATAACCAAATCATTCCAAAACTTAATCACTTAATCTTAGACTCTTAGGTGTTCAATAACCTAAGAGACTTTAAAGGAAATTATAATCAAACTACATGTGGATGGTTATGAAAGTACTTAATTAAACCCTTTAAGCTTAATTAATCAATAATTATGAGCTAATTGCATTAGGCCCCTTTATTTATTAGGTGCATTGTGGATTTAAATTCCATGTGGTTGCATACCATATGTTGGCTCATAATTACTTGAATAATTATGTTAAAGTATAGGTATGGGGTAATTAATGAATTTAATTCATACATTAACCTAAACAAAACATAAAATAAACCTAATTGTTCTAAAATTAAACTAAAGCATTTCACACATGTGGGAAATGGCTTAAGACCAACAATCTCTTTCATATGTCCTAAGTTCAATCAAATTTAAAAATAAAAATCTCCTTAAAGAATTTTGATTCATTTTAAATAATCATATTTTATATGATTGTCCCTAGAAGAATTAGGTGAGTGAAGTCATGTGCTTACATTACTTTATTTTTTCCAAGCATGTTAAATTTTATTTTCATATGAAATCATTCATTCATTTCTTTTGAAAAATCAATTAAATAAAATGTTTTCCTTTTTGTCAAATTACATATGTTGGTTAAAATTGAGAATATAAGTGGCTATTATCACTATTAAGTCAAAAAATTATTTCCAAAACCTATAAAATAAAGATTATGAATGAAGTGATGCTACTTATAAGTACTTATAAGCTTGCATGTGACTATAGCATAAGATGTGTTTTATGTTGTGTTCTTCTCTTTAACATGAATTTGAATAGGATTTGCAAAGTGTATAGTTCATTTGAAAAGAACACAGCTTTCTTAAATCTATTCCTATGCATTTCTTTGTTATCAATTAAGAAGGATACTCACATTTACACATGTAAATTATACAACCAAATCAAACATAATCTTTTGCATGATTCTTCATCCATTTGTGTCTTTTGTACATCTACATGTATTTAAGAAAAGTGGTATATTAGTGGACATCCTGCGAGGCTTTAAGTAGCTCTAAGTATGTCTTGTACTTTACACCCTTGGTGTAGAAAATAATGGCGTCAGACTCACTTATAACTTTTATACATGTGAATGTGCATTTTGTTAATGGATAAAAAATCCCCTTTTCTCATAATAAATACATGCATCAATGGAATATCCCAATTTTCAAATCATATCTCTTTATTCATCATCAAAGTGTGCTAAAATTTGCATTGTATGTATAGGTATGCTTAGGATTATTCATATGCATGGTATACATGGTGGAAAGAAATAAATGGTTGTGTCAAGTGGTAGTAATCCACCATAACTAATCCTAAGAGGCTTTTCTTATTAAATAGGGCTATTTAGAGTAAGTTTAAACTTAGGGTTAATTACAAAATACATAATAAATCATTCACTAAAGGAAATCAATTAATGAACCTACCTTTAAAATGTTTTAAGGTAGGGTTGAAAGAGAAGTTCTCTTCTCCTTTCTTCTCTTCACAACATTTAGTTACTAAGTGTAGGTTCATTCAAACCAAATCAAATCATCAAATAGAATTGATAAATAAACTAAATCACTTAAACTAAAACCACCATCTAAATTGAACCTTTCACACTTAGAAAATTTTAACCTTAAAGCCTATCTAAGACATGCCAAGCCTTAAATGGCATACACATTAGGCTAAGTCACCATTTTAGCCTATGTTAGGTGCATGCATGGTTTGATGCCTTATTTTACTTTGTGATGTAATATTTTAGACTAGATGTTTGGGTGCATGTGCATAGTCTTGATGTTAGGCGATATTAGCTTAATCATGCTTTATGTAGGGGATTGTGCTTAAGGAGCATTGTAATAAAAATATAAATGCTTTTGCTATGCAGTTGCTTATACCCCTAAGCATAACCCAAATTAGGATATGTGGACTTGGTTACCCATGTGGAGTGCTAAGTCCAAATTATCCATATACTTGGGTTGTGTGGTATAGTTAGCTAATCTTTATTTTGCGGTTTAGTTTGATTTATCTTTCTTATTTTGATGTAAATTTTGTAATTAAGATTTGGAATGAATGTTATGGGAGAATTAAGGTGAACATTGGTTATAAGATCATGTCTTATATACCATGTGAAGTCTTAGAACAAACTACATCCCAAGTCAAACCAAAAAAAGAAAGAAATGAAGAAAGAAAGAAATGAATAAAGGAAGAAATGAAGAAAGAAAGAATGAAGAATGAAGACCCCCCCCCATAACATGAATTCCTTTTAATTGTAATCATTCATTTGTAATCCGGGTTATATAAGGGTAGAGCTTGGCTACCCACATTCCTTTTCGGGTTGTGCGGTGGAACCCGACCACAACGCCTCTTATTCTTTTGTGCTAATTTTATAAATTGATTGATGTTTTGTTTATGATTGCATAATTAGGATGACATAGTTTTCCTAGTTTTTAATTGCTTGATGATTGTTGAATGGCACGGATGCGATTATACTCTTAGAAACAAATAAATTTTCTATCCAATTAATCAACTCAAAATTAAATTAAGCAACTCATAACCCCACCTAAAACCTATGACATAAATCAAGATAATAAAAGATTTAGTAACCCCTTTGTTGGATGTTGTATGTCTCACATCATGCATAAATTATCCCACCGATTTTTCACTCTACTAGGTATGATTCTCTCTCCATCTTTGGTAAATGATGGTTGTCTCAAAGTGTCGATAATAGATTTCTATTTCATATGAGTCGAGACTATCCTTCTTTTCCATTGGCACTTAGTTCATTTCATTTTAAGCTGCTAGTCAACATCCTTTAGGTTTTAGGATGTCACTCCATGTAGGTCTTAAAACCCATATTAGGTCCCCAATAGGTGAAAATAAAATTTAATAAAAAGAGATTGCTAAAACCTTGTTGAACCTCCTTACCATTTAAGGTAAGGTTACTTCTACAAATAAGAAAATAAATCCCTCATAGAAATATCACTTTTCAAAAGCACTTTTCCAAAATTCACATAATAAAATATTTGCACAAAAATTTTCACAAAATATATATAATTCAACCCCATCTAACAATCCTCAAGATTGTTATATGTAAGTTCTTCTCAAAACTAAAATCAAAATTATTTTACAAAAAAAAAACACATATGAACATCCTCATTCAATATACCAAAATTTATTGAATGAAGATTTTATTTCCAAATAAAATCAAAATCATCTTTAAAAGTACATATGAACATCTCATTCAATATACCCAAATTTATTGAATAAAGATTTCATTTCCAAATAAAATCAAAGTCATCTTTCAAAAGCACAAATTAAAAAAAATGAACATCCTCATTCAATTTACCCAAATTTATTGAATGAATATTTCTTTCCAAATAAAATCAAAACCATCTTTCAAAAGCACATATGAACATCCTCATTCAATATACCCAAATTTATTGAATGAAGATTTCATTCAAATAAAATCAAAATCATCATCAAAAGCACATATTATAAAATGAACATCCTCATTCAATATATCCAAATTTATTGAATGAAGATTTCCTTTCCAAATAAAATCATATCATAAAATTGAAATTCATTTCAATATATGTCACATATGTTGAAGTTAATTTCTTTCTTTTCAAAAGTACAAATTTGAAGGTAAGCCTCTTCATTCAATATATCCAAATGTGTTGGATGGAGGTTCCATTTTAAACAAAATCACACAATTTGAAATTCCACTCAACACATTCCACATGTGTTAAGTTGGAATTCCCTTCTTTTCAAAAGCAATAATCACACAATTTCATCTTTGAAAAATAAAACATGATCGACTTCCAATTTACATACCCAAATTTTTTAAGTGGAAATCTCTGCAAAAATCATAAAAAAAATAAATACAATATAATTCCATTTGACATACCCTAATTTGTCAAATGAGAGTTTCAATTTTTAAAAAATGAAAATTAAAATAAATTAGATTATATTTAACATGCCATTTTGTTAAATAGAAACCCCTTTTTTCAAAGTAAATTTAGACTTTATTTAGCATACACAAATTTGCTAAGTAAAGATCCCATTTTCAAAATAAAAATCAAACACATTTGGATTTTATTTAACATACAAATTTGCTAAGTAAATATCTCATTTTAAGAAATCAAAACACAAAAACTAAATAAATTTGGTCGTTATTTAGCATACCAAATTTGCTAAATAAGGATCCCAATTTCAAAATCAAAACACAAAAAAATCAAACACATTTGGACTTCATTTTGCATACCCAAATTTGCTAAATAAAGGTCCCATTTTCAAAAATCAAAACAAAATATTTAGACTTTATTTAGCATATACAAATTTTAAATATTGCATTTCTAAATTCACACATGATTCATCATGGGAAAATAAGCAAGAAGAAAATTATTTTCAAACAACTCATTTAGCATACCCAAATTTCCAATGAGTAATCCCAAACAATTGACCTCTCTTTAACATATTCAAATTTGTTAAATAAAGGGTCCCAATAAAAATCAAATTCAAATATGAACCAACAGCATCAAAATCTCTTCAAAATATTTGAACCCATTTCCAACATACACAAATTTGTTGAGAGTAGATTCTAAACTCAAAATATCTTCTCCAATTCATTCAAAATCTCTCTCTTAAATTCAATGAGCCCTATTTAACACATTCAAATTATTGAGTGTGGGTTCAATTTTGAGCAAATTTTAAAAGTCAGCGAATATTAAAACATAAAATCGATTTGAGTTTGTTTCCAACAATTGTAGAGTTCCAGTTTAATCTCTCAACTTTTTTCTCATGTTTAAATGCAGTCTGATGGCTCGAAGTATGTGTTCACCTTCCCTTTGGGATGGATTTGGTCTTGGATGGATTGACCTCCCCATACCAATTTCACTCATCGATACACTCGGGCGAGGGATTGAGGGAGCAGATCACTTATGAGGGGCAACCCTCCGTCGACAAGAATGTGTGGTGGGGTAGAAACTCATCCATATTGAGATGCCTTGATTCTAAATTTCCCTCACTAAAGAGAAAAATGGTAGAGGTTCGGTAGTAGCTCCGGTGCTCACGTTGGTTCCCATCCGCCCTTGTATGGGCTAGTACCCACTCATTAGCTTCCTCAGGGGAAGGCTACCACAGCTTCAAGGATAGTCTCCCCACCTTTGAGATAGGGTCGTTCGTCTTTACTCCACCAGTGACTCAGTCTTTGTAATAAGAGCAAGATCAAGCGGCATCATGTGCGCATTGCCAAGAAGATGGAAGCGGTCTCTCTCATTGTAGTAGAGGAGTCACCCAAGGTAGTTTCTCCATGCTTACTCAAAACAAGTTCCATCCTTTCCAATCAGGGGAGGAAGATGTTAAGAAGATCACGATATCCCCCACCTCTGTTCATTATGAGGCACCTAGGAGATAGGAGGAGGTTGTATGTTCCCTCGGATAATTATGCCAAGTTGGTGGGGCTTATATGGTTAGAGTTGTGCCCAGTTTGATTTATGGTTAGTTATCCCTTGCGGTGTAGGAGAGCGTATCCGGAGAGGGCAGAGAGCGTGTATCGGTTCATGTTACTAGCATAGAGGTGAAGGTGCTGGGTAGTGGTATCCCCACTCTCATAGATTTCCCCGATCAACCTACCACTTGTCACTGATAGTATTCTATTGGGTACCCATCATGGGAAGACAACCCCGATAGCGTCGGTGTTGTCTCCATCACCTTCTACTCCATGTTCACCATCACAAGTGCAGTCCCATCTTAGTTCTATCTAAATCCATGAAGGCAATATCGGGAAAAGAAAGCCCCACTAATGATCGTATGGCCAAGAGATCCCATTTCATCTATCTGGCCAGGGGGTGTCTCTTGCTCCCTCTTCGATTGTGGTGAAAGTGGTGACCTCATAGCATCGTAGTCACTCCATTACCACCACCACCTGAGATCATGGATATAGCAGTGAGGGAGAAGGAGATAGTTCCATTGTCCCATGGAATCCTCTCAAAAGCGAGACTCCACTATGGTGGCGACCATGAGCATGTATCCGAGTGAGTGTAGCCCTCACAAGGTTAGCATTTTATAGCAAGGGAGGTCGATGTATCTCTATTCATGAACATGATCCCACCATTCGTATGAGCATTTGTGCCTACACGCCTAGGCGCTCCTTGGATGATATCTGGCATAGTATCTCACTAAGAAGAGACAAATCCTAGGGTATGACTAGTCGACCTCAAGGAAGAAGGTTAGCTTGGATCTCAATGAAGATGATTTATTGAAAGACTCGGAGGTGCATATGGTTGATATCGGAGGTTCCCCGCTTTGGGACCATCGAGTTTGGAAGGTGTTGTGGCAACGACGATGCGACTATTCGACCCAACACCTCCTTCAACAACTCAAATAGAAGGATGAGAAAATTGACAAGATGGGAAAGAGGCTTAAAATTTGCTATAGGTAGTTCTAGCACTTAATCAAGCTCTAGTAGCACATCCTACCATTGTGGAGATGGGTCAACGTTCTGCATGCCCTTGATCAACCCAAAAGTTCACCTCCAGGTGGGCAAGCGGTAGTAGCTTGTATAGAAAGGTAGTGGATAGTACCTCCATACAAGAAAAAGATTTCAAACTCATGGTTGAACAACAAGTGAGAGAAACACCACAAGCAGGAGGTGCATCGGTTCAGGGTAGACCTACCTAGAGGAATTGATGTTATCCAATATCCTAAGGGTTTTTGCCTCTTTCTTTCAAAAGCTTTGATGGCGGCAAACCATCGCCATATAGTGAGTGCACTTCAAGGCCAATTGTTGTAATCGGTGGTAGATGCACTATCTTTCCACCTCTTTGTCTTTAGCCATAGCTTTTGATTGGTATCTGAACTCCCCAAATTTAGTGAAGACTTTCGAGTTAGAGTAACTCTTTATTAAGAGGTTTGTTGGAGCTTCAAAGTAGCGTGGGGATCTCATTGTAGCACAACAATAACACGGTGAGTCCCTCATTCATTATATTCTTAGATGGCATAATTTAAGCATGAAATGCATACTTGTCAATATCATGCTATTGAAATTACTAAAGAATATTAATGGCCCAATCACCTTCATGCTTAAAGATTTTACCATCAAGATATTTGAGAAACTAATCAACAAGATGGCTAGTCTACAAGGGAGGCTAAGCTTGTCTTTTCAAGATCATCAAAGTCAAAGGCACAATAAACATGAAAAGAAGCCATGGCGTGGCGCGTGGATAAGGGGAAACAAGCCGAGTTCATGAGACCTTGAGCTCACAACCATTGCTTTCACCTCCTTTACCATCACTAGGCCATCTGTCTGCCATTGTAGCCTCCATGGCCTCACCTCCTCTCACCATACTCCAATAATGGATACCCACCCCTAGGTAGCTATCATCCACCTATCTTTTGGATAAATTAAACAAAACTTATTCATTTAAGGAGGAGGTAGTGAATATCTTTAAGAACCTCTTAAAGAAACTTGATTTTCTACTGAGCCTAGGAAGTCAAGGAAGTGGGCGTAATGATCCTAACTTTTTCCCCACCATGCTAGATCATGTTTTAGAGGATGGGACTATAGCTTCTGAGTCACATTATCCCTAAGAAATATCTAGTGGAATAACCATCCAGTTCTATTAGGGTAATCCTTGAGGATACATGTGATCCTCTAAAATAAAAGAAGGTTGGGATATCTCTTTATCCAACATCTAAAAGATTATTTCTAAAATCAAGAAACTTTCTTTATAGGTGCCCAAGGCTCAACTTCCAACATCAAGGAAGGTTCACAAGTTGCCAAAGACAACTTGGGAAAAGTAGAGCTCAACGATGTGCCCTACTTGCGGGATAGCCAAGTAGCACAACCACCGTCGAGTCCGACCTCCATTCCATCATTGCTACTTCAACTTTACTTCAACTTCTAGCTCTTCTAGTAAACATCTTGTATCGTGGATGAGGGCATCAAATCCTAGCCCCACTCACTTTTCTAGATTTCTACAATGTACCTCCTTTTAAATTTAAGAAATTGAGGAATAAAGCTAGTTTGAATTACATCTGTCACCAATGGGTTATCTAATTCTACTCCTCTAGAAAACTCTTCAAGTCTTAATAATTATAACCATCATCCTCTTTTTTTATTCAAAATGAACTTTTCTTTTGGAATACTACAAGTTCATCCCTTGAGATAGACTTGGAATCATCGATGAAAATTAAGTACTTGGATCACCAAATGTACTCATCTAGCACATGGGCACTCACTCTCCTCCACTCCTACCTAAAACAACCCACATGGGGTGTTTTACAACTCAAAGTGAATCCAATCTCACCCATTGATCAAAAATGGCAAAATTACTCATCATGCTCCAAGGAGGAGGGAGATATACTCTCCCTCATTCCCACTCAAACCATAAGCATTGATCTTGATAGAGTCAAGGAGGTTGAAACAAAGCATCTCTAAGCCTTTGCAAGACATTCTTGAGCTACCCCATTTCTCCTCCTCGATTTTGCTCAAAGCTGAAATAGGGAGGTCAATCCAAATTCCAACTCACTCAATTCTCCACTAAAACTAAATTAACCATGCACACCATCTGGACTTAGTTGAGCTCAACCAAGTCATTTCCTAAATCTCCAAGCCATGGGAAGCATCAACTTGATCAAGGTCAATCACCGAAGAGGAGTTTGGTCAACCGAGCAATCCACTCCAAACTAAGATCCAATACCTTCAATAGGGCTTTATCTACTAGATGAAGCTACCTCCTCTGTTGAAAGTGGATGATAGCCTCCGTGAGGTAATTATTTGAGACCATAGCCTTAGAAATTTTGCTTGGTCCATTTTGAAGAAAAGTGTCACCCCATTGGATCTTGACTTTGGATGTGCATCCCCTCCTTCCAAAGGTGTGGGATCATTTTGATCATAATCGAGCTGGATGAGCTTCGGATTAAATGAGGAGAGATTAATGGTGTTCATCTCTCATCCCGAGGAAAAGGATCACACATCGTCGCTGGAACGGACACTCGATTAGATCATGATAGATCCCCTCGATTTAAGCCTAAACCGCGATTAATCTAATCGATAGATCGGCCCATAGAGAAAGCACATCTATCGGTGACTCAACGATGAAGTGATATCTTAAATAACCATCATCCGCATGCACCCGGCCGCCATGTGACCCGACGAATTAGATTAATTAGGCTTAATTAATCCAATTTTAATCTGAAACTTTCAAAATTCATAACCAATTGTAGAAAAATCCAAAAAAATACAAACTCAAGTTCATTTTAAAGATAATTCAAAAGAATAATATAAAATTAAAATCAATTGATTTTGAATAATAGTTTTCACTTAATTTGAGTTTTATTGAAAATGTAATTCTAATTACTCCTTAATTACTTCATCAATTAATTCCAAACTTCCTAAGGTTGATTAGTGGTATGATCTCTCCCATGATTTTTTGGAATTTATTATTGGATTAATTAAAGGAATTACTTGTTTCTCCCTTAATCACTTTTTAATTAATTAAATGATTAATTAACCTATTAAATAGTGATAAATTCATTAATTAAGCTTGCTAATCATCATGAAATAGTGAATGGACTTAGGGAATGAGATTAAGATTTCTTTTCCAATCTTTTATCCTAAGTTTATTTCATTTGGATAAACACTTAATTAATTTGCAAAACCAAAGAGACTTCAAAGGAAATTATAATCAAACTACGTGTGTAGGATGGTTATGAAAGTACTTAATTAAACCTTTAAGCTTAATTTATCAATAATTATTAGCTAATTGCATTATGCCCCTTTATTTCTTAGGTGCATTGCGATTTAAATTTCATGTGATTGTGTATCATATGTTGGCTCATAATTACTTGAATAATTATGTTAAAGTGGTATATATAAGGGTAATTAATGAATTTAATTCATACCTTAACCTAAAAAAAACATAAAATCAACCTAATTGTTCTAAAATTAAACTAAATCAATTCACACATGTGAGAAATGGGTTAGGACCATGAAACCCTTTTCATATTTCCTAAGTCAAATCAAATTCAAAATAAAATCTCCTTAAAGGATTTTGATTCATTTTAAATAATCATATTTTATATGATTATCTTTCAAAATAATTAGGGTGAGTGAAGTCATTACTTACATTCCTTTATTTCTTTCCATGCATGATAAATTTTGTTTGCCATATGAAATCATGCATTCATTTCTTTTGAAAAATTAATTAAATAAAATGTTTTCCTTTTATGTCAAATTACATGTGTTGGTTAAAATTAAGAATATGAGTGACTATTATCACTATTAAACCAAAATATTATTTCCAAAACCTATAAATTAAGATTATAAAGTGATGCTACTTATAAATACTTATAAGCTTGCATGTGATTATAGCATAAGATGTATTTTATGTTATTTTCTTCTCTTCCCTTAACATGGATTTGATTAGGATTTGCAAAGTGTATAGTTTATTTGAAAAGAATACAACACTTTCAAATCTATTCTATGCATTTTTTATGTTATGACTTAAGAAGGATCCTTATATTTACACATGTAAATTATACAACCAAATCAAACATAATCTTTTGCATGATTCTTCATCCATTTATTTCTTTTTGTACATCTACATGTATTTAAGAAAAGTGGTATATTAGCGACATCCGGTCGAGGCATTAAGTAGCCCTAAGTAGGTCTTGTACCTTACTAGTGTAAAAAATAATGGCACTATACTCACTTGTAACTTGTATACATATGAATGTGCATTTTGTTAATGGATGAAAAATCTTTCTTTTCATAATAAAGACATTCATCAATGGAATATCCAAATTTTTAAATCATATCTCTTAGCATTCATCATCAAACTATGCTAAAATTTACATTGTATGTATAGATATAGATTATTCATATGCATGGTATACATGGTGAAAAGAAATAAATGGTTGTGTATCATGTGGTAGTTATCCACCTTAACTAACCCTAAGATATCTTTCTTATTAAATAGGGATATTTAGAGTAAATCTAAACTAAGGGTTAATTACAAAATACATAATAAATCATTCACTAAAGGAAATCCATTAATGAATCTACCTTAGAAATTTTTTGGGTAGGGTTGAAAGAAAAGTTCTCTTCTCTTTTCTTCTCTCACAATATTTAGTTACTAAGTGTAGGTTCATTCAAACTAAATCAAATCATCAAATAAAATTGATAAATCAACTAAATCACTTAAACTAAAACCACCATCTAAATTGAACATTTCACACATAGAAAATTTCAACCTTAAAGCCCATCTAAGATATGCCACACAAGCCTTAAATGGCACACACATTAGGCTAAGTCACCATTTCTAGCTCTATGTTATGGCGGTGCATGGTTTGATGCGATTTTATTTTGTGATGTAATATTTTTAAAGCGGATGTTAGGGTGCATGTCGTAGTCTAGATGTTAGGGCGATATTAGCTAATCATTCTGAGGAGTTGTGCTTAAGGGAGCTATAATAAAATATAAATACTTTTGTTATGCGGTTGCTTATACCTAAGTATAACCCAAATTAGGATAGGTAGACTTGGTTACCTATGTGTGTGCTAAGTCCAAATTATTCAATGCGCTTGGGTTATGTGGTATTTTTAGTCTCTATTTTGAAGGTTTAGTTTGATTTATCTTTCCCATTTTGATGTAAATTTTGCAATTAAGATTTATAATGAATGTTATGGGGAATTAAGGTGAACATTGGTTATCAGACCATGTCTTATATATCATGTGAAGCCTTACAACAACTACATTCTAAGTCAAACCAAAAGGAAGAAAGAAATGAAGAAATAAAGAAATGAAGAACAAAGAATGAAAAATGAAGACCCCCCAACATGAATTCCCTTTGTAATTCATTCATTTATAATCAGGTTGTATAAGGGTAGAGCTCTACCCACATTTCTTTTCGAGTTATGCGGTGGAACCGACCACATCACCTCTTATTCTTTTGTGCTAATTTTATAAATTGATTGATATTTTATTTATGATTGCACAATTAGGATGGCATGATTTTCCTAGTTTCTTAATTGCTTGATGGTTGTTGAATAGCCTAGTTATAATTAGGCTCTTAGGAAAAATAAAATTTTCATCCAATTAATCAACTAAAATTAAATTAAATAACTCATAACCTCACCTAAAGCCTAAGATATAAATCAAGATAATAAAATATTTAGCAACTCCTTAGTTGGATGTTGTATGTCTCACATCATGTATAAATCATATTGCTTCACTCTTACTAATGGAGGGCTTCCACCTTTGCTAGAAATTGGCTTGACCTTTAAGAGCATGGTGGAAACACACCTCCGTCTTTGATTTTGGCCCATAACTAATTTTCTCATACATTAGGCATATGAAATCCCATAGCTGTGTCAAATAAAAATGTCAAAAATTTTAAAATAAAACTTAACAAAATTTGCATTAGATTATGTCATTATTCATGCCCTTCATGACCTAGTCTCTTAGGGAGTGTGTTTAAGGATTTAATCTTTTCTAAATAAATAACAACCTAGTTATCTTACAAATCATAAGACTTATCTACATGTATTTAAAATAATAGGAGGAGTTAGTTGGCCACACACCCAAGTGGTTGTAAGTCCAATAGTGATTTATCTTCTCTCTTATGGAGGTAAGCCATATACCCATTTTGCTTTAGATTTAGTCGTTCATTGGCCCTTGCCAAACCTCCCTAGATTTAGAATTGAGGTTGTTGTTTTTTCTACAAGTATAAATCCTCACTTCTTAGGCATTTCCATAATCTTGTATTATGGAATTGTAAGATTTCTAATAAAAATTCAACTTAAACATATAATCTTCTTCAAATTTCAAAATATAAAGCCCAACCATAGGATAGTTTGAGATGCTCACTAGGTTTCCTAGTATCATGAGCATCCTCTACTCATCTCCCTTTGGTTTCAATAATAATTCCTTCTTTTGATCAATCTCACTTTATTTTCTAAAATAACTAATTGATTGATAAGCATATCTTTGAAATCTTTGGAGACAATGATCATTTACCTTAATGAGAGTATTCTTAAGGAATCTCATTCCTTAGGATGTAATTAACTATGGGGCTTGCCCATGAGAACTTAATGAACCCAGTTTAAAATAAATTCTATTTTACTTTTTCATGTAAAGTAGGGAAAGATCTGGTACATTCAAGACCCATTGTCCTTGGGAGTCCTTATTAGGTGATTAGGTCCATTGTGAGATGGTGACTTTTATCTCTCGAGATAGTACATCATTCCTCAATGTCACATCGACGTATGAGTACATCTGAATCTACATGGTATCCCAACATTTTTTGAATTCAAATGAAAATAGAACACACAAAGGCATAAATGTAAGTGAAGAGGAAAGAGTCAAAAGTGTTGTACAAGATTTCACCATGGATGAGTTGAGGAGTCTTCTTGATGAGCCTAAAGAGATGCGAGAGGCATTCCATTTAATCCGATGCGACCTCGCAGAGTATTGTTTACATGATCCTCCATTTGAGAGAGAGAGTTTGTTCAAAATAAATGAATACAACTTGGTCCATATTGAGTTTAGTTTCAAGAGGCACACAATATCAACATGAAAGTCTTTGATGATGGTATATCATTAATTGCCTCTAGCCATCAAACCAAACATTCCAAACTACAAGTCAGTCCATATAATTAGAGGAGGAAGCTTCTTGCTTTTCCTCTTAGTTTGCTTTGAGGTTTGTTCTAATGATTAACTAGGGATTTGGCTAGCAGGACTCGGGATTCCTCCTGGGGTCTTGGATAAGTAATTCATGATCTTGATTGTCATAGCTTTATGGGGATAGTGTGCAGTGGTAACAGGAGGAGGAGGGGTTTAAAGGAAGATCTCGACCGGATTGTCCCGGGGCTTAGTGTTAAGTGCAGGATCTCATCATGTGGAGGAGAGGAGGAAGGAAATTGGTTGAGATCATTTAAGGCCATGGAGGAGGAAGGAAGAGTATGCTGAGCTCACCCATGTCACAAATTATCCAAGTCAAGTAGAGTAGTGGGGATGGTAGAGGGGTGACTTCTTGGGAGTAGTATGAGGAGGATTCCAAGGGAGGCACACTGCAACTTGACCTCTATAAATAGGAGGTTTATGAGGTTCAAAGGACAAGAATAATCATCATGAGACAATGAGGAGCATTTCTCACAAGCCTTGGGTTTCCAATCATATAGGATATCTTGGAATTTAAACCTATTTTGGTTAATTGAAACATAGTCGGGGGGGAAGAAGGTTTTGCTTGGGCCAAACTCGACAAAGGTGATCGGATTTAGAAATCGAGAGGTTATCAGCTAGTGGAACACTAGCTACCGAGAAGCGATTTGTTCCAAATAGAGAAAAATTAGGAAGTTTGATCCAAGTGGGATCTCCATGAAGTTCTCTTGGAAGGCCAAAAATTTCTTGTCCACTCGGAAAATAAAGGTCAACCGTTTAGGAAGCAAGGGCCATTATCCCAGATCAAAATCTTCCGGCAAAAAAAACTTGAATAAAAGAAATCTCCTTAAAGAGTGAGTGAGCCATTAAATTCCCATTTTGTGGATAGCGCAAGGAGATCCATAGAAGGGCCTTTTCGATGGCATGTCCAAGCAAAGAGAGCGCCACTCTTTTGGCCTTCGTGTTCTTCTTGGAGAAACAAGCGTTAGACTCGAGGGTACAAGGGACGTTAAAGGCCCGCTCTTCCCATTTTGAGAAAGGAGGAGATCTTTCCAGGTTACAAGGTTTAGGAGCGAAGAACCTTGAACCCAAGGATTGGGAAGTAGACCTAGGATGGGGAAAGCCGAGAATGGGGATGTGGTCATGTTAGAAACTAGAGGCAGAGCGATCGAGATATTCTTGAGATCATTACAGAAGACAAGCAAGTCAGGAGAGCCTGCTGGGGTAATGGATCCGCTCCGCATGGGGATCGGAGGGAAATGGAAAAAAGTAGCTAAAGTAAAAGGGAAACCAAAACCTTACGAAACCACCACAGGAATGGAGCCATCGTCGAGAGCGAGCATAAACCCTAGATACCAAGTTCTTCTCCCAACTTTGAACTTTCTTGGCAACCTAAGTTGTGGCATACAGAGGGTATTATAGAGATTATTACATGAATCTAATAATAGTCATGTCATATTTAATTAATATATAACTATGAATACTCACATACACAATTTTATTTTACAAGATTTCTATAATAGCCTTGAATTCTTGTTTAATTAGAGTTTATTTAACACATGCTTATTTAATTAATAAAGTGTTTTAAAATCTCTTGAAATATTTATCTTAATGATTTCAAGCTTCAAATTAACATGCAAAAATATTTTATAGGAAAATTGAAGATTTTATTGAAATATTGTTATAATGGAGATGACCTATTGTATTTAAGTGTATTTTATAAATTTATTTTTAAGTTCGATTTTCAAATCATCTTTACTGCATTATAGAACAAGTGATAATCTATTTTATAAATTTTTTTTTTCAATTTTATGAGCATAATAGCATTGCATATATGAAAAATATGAAGTTAGTTGGATTTGAACTTTTTAAGGAAATTGGATGTATTCTTACAAACAAAATTTCTAAGCTCATTTGTTCTTCATTTTGTAAATCATTTTTTACCAAAGTGTTATAGACATATTTTAGTATTTATTGAATAATTTTCATATTTTTGGAATTATGAATTTTGAGAAATAAATAAGTTTATATTAAGGGCTATAATAAAAATAAGATAATTCTAATAATTATATTTATATCCTTCTAATATATTGATTAAAAATTAAATATTTTATATAAATATCTAAATACACTTTATGTTTTCTCCCATTTCATTTCATCCTTAACATTGAGTTTTAGAGAGAGAAAGGAAGAGAAAAAAAAGAGAGAAAGAGGAGAGATGATTTTGAGGGTCTTAGAGCAGATTTCGTCTATCAGATTAGTTGAAAAATCGATTGTCTCCAGATAAGCTAATATTACCCTATTTAAATTTTTATAAATTTTATTTTTTTGTAAAAGTTTTAACATTTTATTTGAACAAACTTTGTATAAATCAATATATCTGACTATTTATGAAATTTTATCTAGCAACTTTAAATATATTATTACTCTAGTCATTTTGCAATTATTGATATAATTATTGTGTTTTCAATGGGTATTTTGAGTTTTTGTAATATTTTTAGAATTTTGACAAATTTTAAAAAGCTTATATGTTTTATTTTAATTCATCAAGATTATCGTACTATTGTTATAAATGTTGTTTGTAGCTGTATTTTGATTTATTCACATGAAATTTATTATACTAATCGGTGTTATTTTGATGTAATAATAAAAATTTAGGTGCTATTTAAGTAAAATAAAAATTTAGATATTATATGTAAATAGATAAGAATTATGTGGCATATATGTAAATGCCTCATTTTACTATTGTTTTATACTTGCAAAAATTCTTACATAATGCAACGATTTGCTCACTTATCTAAATATTGATTCATTAGTATCAATGAATTATCTATATTTGTGTATGTTGTGTGCTAGAAAATAGTTTGTAGAGTAAAAGTTTTTTTAGCTTGTGAAATCCACACAGTATAAAAGTGTGAACAATAAAACTCAATTTTATGAAAAACCTTTAAAGAGGGAAAACCACAGGGCTCAGAAAAGCTTCCACTATGTCTATTTGAGTACAAGATCTTCCATCGGATTACAATTGTATATATGAGAACAACTATGTGACAACGATCGTTGTAAGATTCTTGGTAGTAGATGATGGTGAACTATCGAATAAGAAATGCGAACAATTCGGCAATCAGGGAACAATTCGGTAGAAGTCATGACCAAAATTTCTCTAGTGAAACACGAATCTTGATGCAAAGCAAGTGATCGAAATTGGCGTCGAGATCAAGCACTTAAAATATCATTAGAAACTTTGGGACATCATTCTAAAAGCTCTCAAATATAAAGTGTTTATCAAATCGAGTCTCGGCAATTTGGTTCCAACAAACTAAAGATCTTACAATTTGACTTCATTTAAGCATTCAAATACACAAAATACATCATATGATCAAGGGAATCATCATGAGTCCAGATGGAGAGGAGTTGTTCGATTTTGCATGTATTACAGATGTCACTCCTCCAATCATAAATCTCATTCCTCCTATGAGGGAGCCCAAGCAAAAGAGAGGAGAGAGCTCTGATCCTCCGAGCACTCGTCGCACTTACCATTGTCCAACATTTTCAAGGTCATGACTTCTACCCAAATTGTTCACGATTTCGCGATGTTCTCGCATTTCTAGGTGATTGCTCGCATAGTTCACCATCATCACTACTACTGCAACCCGATGGTTGTCACATATTTGTTCCTCTCATATCTTAAGATCTCTCGGAGATCTTGTGCAAATGTGTAGTGGAAGCTTTCTTTAGGCTAAACCCTGGTTTTCTCTTTTGAGATTTTCCATGTAAAATTCTTGAATTTTATTGTTGCACCTTTATATTGTGTCTAGATATCACAACGAAGTAAACTTACTTTTAAAAGCATAGGTAAAAATTGATTTGGTGACAAGTTAAATGTGAATTTTATGTGTACAATATATTGTGAGTAAGGGTCTAAAGTAATATATGTATTTGTAAAGAGGTATAAGGGTCTGAAAATATAAATTGTGCTATGTAAAGGAAGGCATAAGGGCCTGAATGAATATTTAAATACATATATAAATATGTTGGAAGGTATATTGGTCTAATGAGATATATGTGATGTAATTAGGTATAAGAGCTTTACGATATATATACAATATATATATATATATATATATATATATATATATATATATATATATATATATATATATATATATATATATATATATATATATATATATATGAGAGATATAAGAGTCTGAGAGGAAAAATGATATGAAGTATTTAAAATATTATTTATATTAATATTTTATGATGATTCAAATTTTATGTTAAATATGAATTATATATTATAATCTTTATATATGCTTTTAATGCTAGAATTATTTTGACATATTGAATTTGATAGCAGACACTATTTTACTATTGTATATTAAAATTTTGGAGTAGATTTTTTGTAATATATTGAGTATTTATATTCATTTCTATTTTATCTGCATGTGCAACTTTCAGGAAAGCCTATTAGGTGCTAGCAAATTGTGACAAGGATGCTACTAGGTGCTAGCATTGGAATTGCTTAATCTCTTTAATGATCTTGACTTTTCAAACAAAGTCAGTTTAAAAGGTAATGCCGACTATTTGAATAGTGTGAGCAAAACTTTGAAGGACTGAACAATTACAAGATGAGCGCTTAAACCCCTACTTTGGTTCAAAGACTACCTACATGACCAAGGCTTAAAAGAGTGCAGCCTTAGGGTGACAAATAATTAATTAGAAATTTCATTTCTTTGTTGAATTTTTATTAATAGGTGCCTTTCTATCTTTGAGTCAGTAAAAGAAAGAAACGGAGGAAAGTGACAATCAAGAGGAAAATGAAAGCAAAAATAACTCTCGATTGTCCCTGTTTTCTCTCAAAACTCTCTTAGCCATTTTCCTGTGTATCCATCTAGTAGTTGCTTTTGCTATGTTTTCTTTGTTGTGTCCCTACTTGCTTTGCAGTTCGGTCTAGAATTCAAGTCAAATTAATGGAGGAAAATAATACGTGATATAAATTTGTGTTGAGTTTGTAGTCAATAAATACTTGATATACTATTTAGAATGAATTTAGCTTATAAATACTCTCATTAACCCATTTTCTATATTATTCTCTATTGTTGCGTCGGAAGACCGCTTAGAGTGAAAGTTTACTTTTATTGATTGAAAGACACACAATACGCGTATTTAAAGAGTGAGGAAAGAACTCCGAAATTTTAACGGGAAGATCTCAAAAGAGGAAAACAACGGCCGAAAAAAATGTTCCAATGATATCTGATGAATCTTCCGATAACGGATTACAAGATGTTATAGAAAGGGACAATGTATATAACAATCTGAATAATGTGCGGCGGTGATATGGACGCAGAACGAAATGTGGAACAATTTCGCAGAATATAGGAACAACTTCCTGCAGAATAGGAACAATTTCTGAAATGCAAACGGGTGATGGCAATGACGGTAGGCGGTGGTGGTTGGCGGCAGGTCGGTCGCGATCTTACTTCCGAGATCTTGAGCTTGAGCTCTCTCTTGCTGTCCTTCTTCCTTGGCCTCCAAAGTGTCCCCTCATATGGAGTATGAGAACATTTATAGATTGGAGGAGTGGCGATGCTAAATACATGGAAAATCAAAACTCCTCCCCATGGACGGTTACGGGCGATTCCTTTTGATCATTTGATGTATTTGAACATTTGGATGCTCAAATGAGGTGGAATGTGAGATCTTAGGGTTGTTAGATTCGCTGTCGAGATGCTCGATTTATATACTACATATTTGATGATCATTCGTTTAATTCGTATTAAAGTTTAGGCGATGTTTGGTGTTTGATCTTGATTGATTTCGACTTGGGATCGGTTTCTTGCTTAAGATTCATGCTTCGATTAGAAGAATTTAATGTCATATCATCTATATTATTATTCTTTCGTTATTTTAAAATTCCGATTATAATAGATCAACTAGTTCAACCGGCTCAACATTAAATTGGGCATACAGTCGATACGATCAGCCTAAATTATTTTTGCATTGAACAAGTAAAAGTCAATGAACCGGTTAAAATAAGCAGACCGGTCCAAATTAATTTTTTAATCACCTTTAATTCTCATTCAATCGATTTAAATTTTCCTTATAAAAAATTATATATTAAGTTAAACATAATATTTTAATTAAATATTTTAAAATAAATCTTATAAATTTTTTAAAAAAATTATTATTAAAATAAATTTGACTAAATTAATCATAACATGCACATCAAACCACCACTCATTACACGCTCATGTAACTTTGAGCCTTATTTTATCAATATAGAAAATGCTATACTTACTCTTTCTTTTAAATATGATGAAACTTAATTTAACTTTAGGATTGAGAAATCAGACTATATGATTTGAGTTTTAGCAATATCAAATGAGCTTGGAAATATAAAAATATAAGAATAATATTTTAATATTTAAATATATATTTCTATTATAATTTATATTTAAAAATATAAAATTTTATTTTAAGAATATAAAATTTAAAATAATATTTTAAAATATTTTACAATGTTATATTTTATAAATTCTTAAAGGATTTTTTTATATTAACTTATACATTTTATTTATATTTATAAATTTATATTATTATAATTTTAAAATTTTTAAAATTTTTATAATATTGATTATTTAAATATATAATACTCATATAATTATATCTTAATGAATTTTATATAATTTTTTAAATTTATAATTATTAAAAATATTATTTAATAATATATTATATTTATTTTTTAGTATATCAATTTCACATATTAATATTAATATGTTATTTTTAATAAATTAACATTTATTATATCAGCCCATTCAACTTCAATATAATCCATTTTCCACAATCTTGATTGTTCTTCCATTTTTAGAGTTATGGATAGCTTCAAATTCAAATTATCTATTACACTTTGGTCCTAGGGAGAGAGAGAGATAGCAGAGAGAAACTGAAACATTGAACTCCGTCGCTCAACCCATTATCCTTCGTTCCCAGTAAGTTTCTGCCTTTCTTGCAGCCAGTTCGTAGTAGATAATGCGCAGTAAACAATACTAATCTTACGGCAAAATTTTATATTAGGCTTAATCTTAATTTTAATTAATAATTTAGGCATCCAAAAAAAATTTAGCAGAATACTGGTCATCAGATCGACATACGCGCGGCGTTGCGTACGTCGGCGCCATGTCCGTCACGGACGGCTTAGTATTTGAAAATTGATTTGATTTGATTTGATTAATTTGAATATGTTTAAGAGCTTTAGATCATGTCAACTATGTTTAGCTTCGACAGGATTAGATCTACGTCACGACAAAATTAGTTTATCGATATTTCGATTTGAAACTCTTATTATAGATTTTTAGGTTTTGTTAACCACCAAGTCTAAGACTAAACCGAAGCAACTCACAGCCTCCTCGCACTTAAATTTTAGCATTGACAGTAATGGGGCCCATCTGTTTGAGTTTAGGTAATTTTATGTTTGAATTATGAGATTTATTTCATTTTTCATATAATTCCTTAGCGCTCTTTTGGATTAAAATTGGCGAAATCTCTATGTCCGAACATGTATATATTTATATATAATTTCATCTAATTAATGAAATCATTTATTTTGAAAATCATAATTATAATGAAATTCCTTAATTTTTTGATCAAGGGGCCCTATGATTTTTGTAGAATTAGATTTAGTATCGCATTCTTGTACAAAAGTTATATAGATTTGGCGAAGATATTGTAAATTGATCTAATATCTTATTAGATTTTTCGATTAATATTTAATATATTCCAATTTAGCTGCTCTTTTCGAACATTAAAATTTGCACTTGAAATCTCTATGTCCACACAGAATTTATAGCAGCTAATTTCATCTAATTAATGAAATCATTGATTTTGAAAATCATAGTTATGATGAAACTCCTTGATTTTGGTTGAAGAAAGCCTTATGATTTTATAGAAAGGGATTTAATATCTCATTCTGCGCTTGTACAAGAGTTACATTGATTGGCGAAGAATGCATTTTGATTTAGATTGTAGTTTAACGCATTGTTTGCACTTAGTTTAGTTGTTGAGTTTTACAATTCTCTCAATTTGATTATGCTCAATTTACATCAATTTTGATAAGTTATGCCGATTTCGGATTTGTTGCTTTAGCTTTACTCATGTTTATTGGTTAGCATAAGTAATCACCTTCACATTATAAGAATTATTAAACTCAATTTTGATTCATCCTTAGATTTTGAGTTTATTATAAATTTGTTTTGTGTTTAACATTAGCCCCCATTCCCCCCTCCTCACAAATTTACAAGAAAAGAGAACTCACTCATTACTTCCATTTAAGCCAGAGAATAGCTATTAGAGTTTGTGAATTTAATATTAGCCTCCCAAAGTTTGTGAGTTTAATATTAGTCTCTCCCAAATTTCACTTAGATTTTAATGAATATCTATTCTTTCCAAAATTTACTTTAAATGCTCCCCTTTTTCATTTGACGCTATAAAATTAATGATTTTCCTATTTAGCACTCTTAAGTAAGCTCATTTTACCCTCCCCTTTTTCTAAGTCAAAAGATTTAACGTAATTTGTAGCCTCGTCATCCCTGTCAGGTACGCATCGGTGTTTTGGCTTACTCGACGCCCTGTTGAGCATAGCGGCGATCTTCTACCGATTTTCATCTTGTCGCTGAGCGAGACTTTAAACCCTGAAAGAAGACAAATGCAATATATATTCATTTCCCCTTTTTTCTAAGTTTGGAATTTAGACAAAATTTGAGCCTCCCATCGTCATCCCCTACTGCATTAAGGGTGTTTTATACTGATGCTTCGACATAGCGGTGTCTTGACACCACAATTTTCATCTCGTCCACTGTTGAGCGCGAGACCTTTAAACCTAAAGAAGACAAATACAATATATATTCATTCCCCTCTTTTTAAGTCTAGAATTTAGACAAAATTTTGATGACCTCCGATCATCCCCTTGTAAGGTGCTACATTGGTACTTTGGCTTACTCGGTATGCCTGTTGAAGCGTGAGTAGTGTCTTTCGACCGGTTTTTTCATCTCGTCCTTGATGAGGTTTTAAACTTGAAAGAAGACATAGCAATATATATTCATCCCTTTTTTTTTTTAGTAATTAAATAAAGAAATTTCAGCGACATTTCGTCTGGGGCGATATCTAACAAGTGATGGCTTACCTGCTTTGTTGAAGCGTGGCGGTGTTATGCACCGCATTATG
The DNA here is from genome assembly GCA_021442155.1 of Cymbidium sinense. Lineage (NCBI taxonomy): Eukaryota > Viridiplantae > Streptophyta > Magnoliopsida > Asparagales > Orchidaceae > Cymbidium > Cymbidium sinense. The sequence goes on from CM038225.1 coordinate 63,358,802, forward strand.
TTCATCTCATCGATATGTTGAGCACAAGGTCAAACCTACGTAAAAAATATAAGCATATATATACATTCACATTCACAAATCTCACATGTTTGCATTTTTTTGTAGCAAGGCTGAGAAATAGGAGGTAGGTAATTGAATGTAAAGGCGAGTCGATCGCAGAAAGATGAATTCACTTGTTGTTCTTCTCGGTTTTGCGGGATGGAACGGCTAAAGCGAGGGTGGGGTGAAAATCAAAAAATTCGCTTATTGACGATGTTCTTCCAGATTGGTGAACGGATAACAGCGAGGTGCGTCTTAGAAAATCGAATGAAGATTCGCATTGTGATGTTTTTCTCCGATTGTGGTGAAGTGAAAAATGGATGGGTTGTGAACTTCAGAATGATTGTATAGAATGAGCCAGGTTTGTGGGTTGGATTATGCAGAACGGGTCATATTTGTGGGCTGAATTATGCAGAATGGACCAGATTAATGGGCTGAATTGCAACACGGGCCAGAATATGGGCTGCTGGTAGGAAGGCTATATGCATGTTGGTGGGCTGGCGGGCCAAGGAAAGGCTGAACGGACCGTGGAAAGGGCTACTGGCGGGTCGCGCGCGGGTCATAACGGGCCATACGCGCGGGTCTAGGGTCCGTGCAGCAGGCGGGAACGGGATGGCTGAGCGGGCCTGGCGGGCCGGAGAGGCAGGCTCAGGTGATCCGCCGGTCGGGTCACGCGGAATGGCGGTACAGCGCGGGCGGTGGTCAGGTCAGCAGGTCAGATCGCGAGTGGGTCGCGCGGTTCGGCCGGCGGGTCGCGGGAAGTAGCCGCGGGAGCAGGTCAGCGCGCAGGTTCGGCTGGCGGGTCGCGGACAGGCGGCTGGCGGCAGGCAGGACAGGTCACAGCAGGCGGTTCCGCGCGTGCAGCCGAGCAGGTCTGGACAATGGTCGCGGACTGCGGCCGGGACGGCGTGCAGCCGAAACAGTGGAAACGAGAGGAGAAGAGGGATTTTTTTTTCTTGGACGTGAGAGGAGAATCAGGAGAGAGAGAGAGAGAGAGTGGAGAGTGGGAGAGAATCAGAAAAATGGGGAACTGCCAGAAATAGAAAAAAATAAAATGAGTAGTTTTTCCGTTTTTTTATTTTTATTTTCTTTTTCAGAAAATTGAAAATGGGGAACGGTTGAGCATAGGGTAATTTGAGAAGTTTTTTAAATAAAATTTTCATTTATTAAATATTTTAATATAAATTTCAGATATATGTACATAATCAATATATATCAATTTAGGATAATTTCATTATTCAACGCACTGAGTTTCTCGATCGGATGTCGTTTGGTTCAGTCGGCGTTGAATTGAATCTATTTCACTCAAAATGCACGTCGTCGCCTTACTCAATTTTTTGCAATCATCCGAATTGAGTGAAAATAATCTTATTTGATAGATTTTGATATTTTGAAACCAATTATCAGTGAGGAACTCATTTTTTTAGGGGTGGGCAATATTTTAAATAATAAAATAATATAATAATTAAATAATAATCATAATAAGTATAATTAAATAAATAAAATTATTTTAATTTTAGAAAAATACAAATAATTAGTAAGATAAAATCATCAAATTTATAAGAGAAAATTATAAATAGATAAAATGTAAAATTATAGTCTATAATTTATAGTTTAATCACCTTCTTAAGATTAAATATATAAATTAATTTTACCCAAGATTTATAGATTACATTATTTGATGACTATCAAGTTAATAAAATATCAAAATTCTCTTTATCCATTTTGAAATACAAAGTACAAAATAATTTTTTTTAAATTTATATGACGTAGATTAATTCAAGCAATTTATGAATTTAATTAACATTAATATTAATTAATATGTGCATGTTAAATATTTTTTTAAAATTGTAATATGAATATATAATTATAAATATAATTTATAAGAAGAATATAATTAGCAATACAAAAAAATTTAAAAAAATTATGATTTAAAATTATTATAAAATTATAAAATATAGTTTATAACTAGATTACATGAGTTAAAAATATTAATTACATGAGATTATAATAAGTTAAAATTAAATTCATTTTAAGATGTATATATAATACTATTTGCTAATATTCAACTCAAAATTATTCTTAAGTCGGAGTTATTTTGAGGATGGGCAAAATTATAAACTTCTCTATCTAATTGAATAAAATTAATATTTTTAGGCTAGTAAATGTGCAAATTGTAAAATTCTTCATCCTATTACATAAATTTAATATTTTGAGGGTGGCAAATGTCCACCCTCTGCACTTGGTCTGCCCTTGAGTGTGATCAATTTCATTACAGTCGTTTGACTTGTGTGGTGACCACGATCTCGATATATGCTACGCGTTGGCTGACTCGAGAGTTTAATTGCTTTCGTCAAGTCATGCAATATATATAAATATATATATATATATATATATATATATATATATATATATATATATATATATATATATATATATATATATATATATATATATATATATATATTGACTAATTTCAATGTTACGAATGAGATTGCAGTCGGTCATCGATCGATTGTTTATTGATTTTGGTACGTCGCATATTTCAACCTCGATTTACCTTGTATCAATTCAAATCACTCGATATTTGCACAAACTTTGTAAATTGACAGATAGTCTCATTTGATAGAATTTGATGTTTTAAAGTTTCGCATTATCAATTTCATGAACGAGCAGTCGTTTGGCTTGCGTGGTTTCTCACGGCTTATATGCGCAAGTATGTTGGCGACTTCGGCGTTTGATCGATTGATCATTAAGTTGTTATATTTATATCCCGACCAATTTCGCGTTCTCACGATGGCCAAGTCCGTTTTGTCAATGGAGTCATTTGAGTTGATTTTAATGTCACATTGTGCATTTTTTCGATTTGCGTGTTATCACTAATCATTTGACATTTGCTCATCCGAATTGAGCGTGCGATCATTTGAAAGATTTCAATGTTCAGTCTAACAATCATTTTTTTTCATAAGAGTCGTTTGACTTGCATCACGCCTTCGACTCTAATATGTATGTTATTCATATACCGCGCTTAATCGATTGATCATTAGATTTTGAAGTATTTATATTATGATAGATTTGACATTCACAATGAAGTCCGTTCGTTGATCGGAGGTCATTTCGCATTTTCGGTGGCGTTGATATTTTGAACCTCGATTTGCGCTCTCTTAAGTCCATCAATTTGGCATTGACTCGACTTATGACACATATGTGAAGGTCAACATATACAAATATATATTATATTAGTACAACATATTATTACTATTATTATTATTATATTTTTCTGCCTCAGTACATGCTGTTATAAGAAATTGTGGATTGAAGAATAAACACTTTTGCTTTTGATAATTAATTTCAGAACAACTTGTGTGGCTTGTAGGTTTATCGATAATTTTTTTATTTCAATTATATCTTATTATTATGATGCAAAAAATATATTAGGCTCTTATGCAATTTTTTTTGAAAAGAATTAAGGTATCTTTGTCTAGTAGTTAAGAATTTTAGCTTTTAATCAAAAATATCTTGAATTCACGTTCTTATATATATATATATATTATGTATAAATTTATGAATAAATTTGCTCAAATGTTATAAATAAATAAATTTATGTCGATATCCCACTGTGAAAGCAATAATTTTAAGAGAGATGGAAGTCTTTTATGTTCCTGCATTAATTAATTTGTATTTTCACTGTAGAGCAATCTCTAGTTCCTTTTGCCTAGGAGGATCGACTCGACCTCAAGAGCAATACCTCCATGAGATAAATCCGCCAATGGATGGGTAGCATTTAGCGTTGAAACATTCGTTGGAGATGGTGACGACGGCAGCAGATCAGGAGAAAGCTGAAGTGTGGACTTGCCGTTGTAGAACTTGTACAACTCATATCTCACATTTCACCACAGTCCCATCGCCCTTCTTCCCCTATTCCGTTTCCGATCATCCAGGTCGATCGTGGCCACCAACACCTGCAGGCATGACCGGCAACACGTATTGGTAATTGTTGGTGACGTCGGGTTCGTTGAAGACGTCCTGGTTGGAGTAGAGAACTTGGCAGTAATCATACCATATGGCGCCATCCATGTTGTTTCGGCAGAGCATCTGGATGTCGGACATGGCGGTGGAGATGCAGGAGCTACAGTTGGCGATGTCGGTGTCCCCACGGCAGAAGGCAATTCCGTAGACGCTGTCAGGGACTCTGCCGGTGGTGCATGAGGCGAAGCCTTTGACGGAGGCGTTGGAGGAGAGGGAGGAGAGAAGGACGTTGAGGTTGGAGCTGTAGGTGCTGTTGCTGGTGACGTTTTCTGCAGGGTTCCAAAGAGATGGTAAAGTGGGTCGTCTGCAGTAGCCGGAGAGGCGAACAAGGATAGGAGGACAAGGAGGAGAAGAGCCATGGTTTTGATACTGACCATGTGACAACAAGGCAAAATTTTTAAACTAAGCATAAGCATGATTAAAATTTTAATTAATAGAATAAGTATGTTTTTAAAAAAATTTCAAAATAGGCACAGTCGACTATTTAACGGGCGACTGGTGGTGACTGTATGTGCACAGTCAGCTTTAAAATAAATTTTTTTTAAAATTTACATATCACAATTCTTATATATTTACATATCTATCAATAAATGGCACAACGGCGGAACGTCTCTCTCTCTCTCTCTCTCTCTCTCTCTCTCTCTCTCTCTCGTCGTTATTTAATTAGCTATTTATGTATTTAAAATATTTATTTATTTAAAATATATAATTAGTTAAATAAATAAATAAATAAATTTTAAATTACATAAATATTTAGCTATTTTATATTTATAAAATAACTAAATATTTATATAATTTAAAATTTTTTTATTTATTTATTTATTAACTAATTATATATTTTAAATAAATAAATAACTAATAAATAAATAAATTATATAAATAAATAAATAGTTATTTATATATTTAAAATATATAAATAAATAATTTTTAGTAAATAAATAAATTATATAAATAAAGTATATATATATATATATATATATATAGTTATTTATATATTTAAATTATATAAATATTTTTAAGTTATATAAATAATTTAAAATATTCAAAATATATAAATAAATAAATAGTTATATATATATATATATATATATATATATATATAATATATATATATATATATATATATATATTTAATTAATTATTATTTATTTAAAATATATAATTAGTTAAATAAATAAATAAATAATTTTAAATTATATAAATATTTAGTTATTTATATATTTAGAAAATATTTAGTTATTTATTATATATATATTTATTTATTATATATTTATTCCTTTCTTTATTTATTTATTAAAATTATTTATTTATTTTTTTTTTTTTTTTTTTTTTTTTATATTTTTATATTTTTTGTTTTTATTATTATTATAGACTTATATAAATAAATAAATATATATATATATAATTAAAATATTTTATATAAATTATTTTTAAATTATATTTTTAAATACTTTAAATTATTTATATAACTTTAAAATATTTATATAATTTAAATATATAAATAACTAAATATTTTATAAATATAAAATAACTAAGTATTTATATAATTTAAAATTTATTTATTTATTTATTTAACTAATTATATATTTTAAATAAATAAATATTTTTAAATACATAAATAGCTAATTAAATAACGACGAGAGAGAGAGAGAGAGAGAGAGGGGAGAAGACGTTCCGCCGTTGTGCCATTTATTGATAGATATATAAATATATAAGAATTGTGTGATATGTATCGTATCAAATTCTCCTTTTTAAAAAAAAATTTATTTTAGCCAGTGGCCAGTCGCTCATTTAATGGGCGACTGTGTATATCATATATCAGTCAATATCGCCATTAAATGGGACTGTTTTTTCAAAACAATACTTATTCAGTTAATTAAAATTTTAATTATGCTTAATTTAAAAATTTTGCCCGAAAACAATTCTAATAGGTTCCTCATTTCTAAATGTGGAAAGACTTGCGTACGGAATCTACGTTAAGATGGGCTCCATACTTTGCTGAAATTTCTTCGTCGTCCTTTGAGAGAAATTATATTTAATGTAACTATGACTATACAAAAGAAAAACACAATAAAAATATCTCTACAAACAAAATATATTATAATAATAAATTTAATAAATATTTAATAATATTAAGAAAAGCACACAGTTTTTATGTTCTCATATATCTAATTTTTAATGTTGATTTTTTAATATATTTTTATATTTGAAAAAGTTTATTTCATTTTAAAAATAAAAGATGATAGTATTTTTATATAAAATTTTTAAATATTTTTATATAATATTTAATTTGAAATGTTAGATATATAAGTATTTAAAAATTTTATTCTTTGTATTAATAACTAAAAGACTACAATTTTGATAGTGCAAAACTTTGAGCTAATTTTAAAATAAGTTTGATGTAAAACTTAATTAGTAATTTAAGTATCTTAAAAATAAAATTTAGATATAGGTATATAATGCGTTTAACGACACAACTGCCGCGTGAAATTTGACGTGGCGCAATGCCCGTTTAAGTGTCTAATCTAATAGTGTTATATGAAAATCGTCAGTTAAGCCTTTTACATAATTATTTTTTTTAAAATATTTTACCAACTTGGTTGAATTTAAGTTTCACTATTTATCATTTAATGAAAATTTTATAAATATATATGTTTTTAATGATTTACACATATTTTAACACTATATTTTACAAGTATTTGATTAATTAGTAGAAAAATATAATTTACATATTTTTTATTTAATTCCAAATTTATTTATATATTAACTGAAGATAGTTATAAATAAGTATGTTTTAATGATTTGCACATAAGATCAAAAGTTTGTCCATGAATAATGATAAATATTAATAGTCTAATATCCTAAATGATGGATATAATATCTTGATCATTAGTATATAAAGAGATCAATATACTTACATAAATATTAGAAATCAAGGGAAAAATTACTTCAAATTGCATGGATAATCATATCAGCTTTAGGATATAGATGGTAGAATTATATAAGTGGCTCTTATAGTCGGTTATTATCAAGTAAATATATATATATATATATATATATATATATATATATATATATATATATATATATATATATATATATATATGAGGTTAAAGAAATTCTTGAGAATAGTTCATATAATTTTACACTTTTCACAATGTCATTTTTTTTCAATAAAAAAAATCTTCATCTTAAACAAATTTGGAATTAAGTAAAAAAAATATTTAAATTATGTTTATCTACTACTTAATCAAATACTTATAAAATATAGCATAAAAATATACATAGATCATTAAAAACATGCTTATTTAAAAAAATTTCATCAAAATAAAATAAATTAACAAATCATATATTTATGCAATTTGAGATAAAAATATTAAGAATTTAATAAAATATTGATATGGAGAATGAGAGGCTTTATAAAAGTATCGAAAAGTTGGAGTAGCTCGAATAGTAGATAATAGTGGAACTAAATCCAAAAGCCAAAATATTTTAAAAATAATAATTATATGTAAGTCATCGTTTAGCGGACGACTTATGTAACTATAAGTCTCCGTTTTGAACTGACTAGATTAGACACTTAAACCGGTGTGTTACACGGATCCGACGTGGCAAGCGTCGCCCTTAACGAGACTACTATATCTAAATATTTATTTTAAGATAATTAAATTACTAATTATATTTTAAAACATACTTATTTAAAAAAATTGCCCAAAATTTTCTTGACAACCAACGGCTCTTAAGTGGAAGCTAGATACCTCCTTCGTTAAGTTTAGCGAATGTGGGTGATTGCCGCCTCCATGCCACGACTCCTCTCGTTAATGTCAGACTCCTCTCGTTAATGTCAGGACTCCTCTCGTCAATGCCGACGCTTTAAAAAAGGCGGGTCAAAAGGTATGAAAGTGGCGTCAGCAGAGATCACGCTTGTGGAAGACAAATCTCTATAGGTATAATAGTAAACAAGCTCAAATTTGAACATCTTAAAAAATCTTTAAAATTTGAATTGAACTCTAACTTGATAATCATAAATAAGTTTAAACTCAAACTCACACATGCTCGACTCAATTTATTTAGCCTACATCGATCATAAGCATATGGTATAAAGTGTCTTCGCAATAGTTATTTCATTTTCTTCACTAACTACTAACGTTGCATTGTCCTTCTAACTACGAGATTGACTGAGTTGAACCATCCAAGCAAGCTCCTCCTTGAAGTTTACTAGTCTCATATTTAACTTGTTTCACTACGGGTATATCCATGTACTCGAAGAATGCTTCAACAGTCTGTTCTAAATCTAAATAGTCATCTTCAATATCCAACCGTCCATAAAAAATAATTGGTATATCAATCTTTACTTTAAAATTTTCATAGTCTCACTTCTCATTTGGCATTTGCTTAAAGGGAGATTCAATCACGGAATTTCTGCATCGACTCAATCGGATAATGCCGACCAACGCGGTTATGAATCTCGGATGTAGTATTATCAGTCGACTTATTATCTCGGGTCCTCGATTCTTCCGATCTCGAGTTATTACTAAATTTCCCTTGAATTGGTGTGGTAATCATGCTCACGGATGTGATTGCCAATGGATAATTGTTGTTGTTAGAGAATGGCTCTCAATTCCATCCTCACCTCCTCCACGAATTTCCTAAAATTGATAGTGAGATCTGGCGGCGTTCAAAATTAGATGTAATGATGTAATCCCAAATACAGAATAACATCGAAGCACAAGTAAAAACCCCAAATCTGAAGAATTTTACTCAAAAATAAGAAATTACAAAGGCAGTCATTATAAGAAAATTAAAGAAAAGGAAATATCTGACTGCTCGGATCAATGAGAATCTCAGAATTACACGGATACAAGACTAGTAAAACATTACGGAACAACTTTTAACAAAACAACAACATTACAGATTGCTAGAATAACAAAAGTAATTAGATTTCCGTGAGTAGATCTTGCAATAACATCCAGGCAGGAAGCTTACTTCACAAGATAACTCTAGACAGTCGGATCACATAAACAATAGATAATTGAAAACAAGAAGCAAGAAATGATCTTGACAACTCAATTACAAAATCTGACAAACAAACAATAAAAACAAAGTACTCCACCTTAACCCTAAGAAGAGATCTAGTTTTGTAACAAAAGTAACCATAAAATAGAAAAACTTCTTAAAATTATAAAGTAGTAGATCTAGTAGGATAGTAGAATAAGATAGTATAAATAGAGTAAAGAGAGACAAAAGAATGTAATTCATATTTTTGAAAAGAAAACTCATCTTTCTCTGCTCTCCTTCTTCTTCTTCTTCCTCGGCTTTTCTTCTTGTTTACTCATCTGAACACCATCTTCTCCGGGAAACCCTAGGGTTTCCCATGCTCCACCTCTCCATCTCCTGGAGCCATTTTGGTACTTCAAGAGCCGAGAAATAACCCCTTTCAATTCCTTTCCAAAAGCTAAATCCAACTAAAAAGAAAACAAAGGCACTTTAGGCGGCCCGGATCCAATCTTCCTGGTTAAGGTTCCCATCTGATTGAAAGGTCGGTTTTAAACCATGTCGATCAGCGGCTAAGATAGAATCGGGTTCCTATCATCGGATCAACTCCTGGTTCATATCATTGGTGCTCTCGTTGACTCGCAAAAGCAATGGCGAAGGCACCGGACATCAGATTGGAAGAATGTGTAGGAAGATTAAACAAGAGTGATGAACAAATGACTTCCATTACTATCATACTAAATGAAGTATCAAGAAGGTTTTCGAATTGATGACAAACTAGACAAATTCATCAGAACGGCAATCATAGGTATGTAATTCAACTCAGAATTTACTCCTCAAAATAGAGTAAACACATAAAACACAAGACCGGTTAAAGTAGACATGCCCAGGTTTAATGGAAAACCCAAAGGGATGGCTATTTAAGGCGATCAATTTTTCAATATTACAATCTTTTAAGATCGAAATTTATAATAACATCGGTATATATGGATGGACGCTTTAAGTCGGTTCCAATAGATGCATCTAAATAAACAATTGCATTCATGGAAATAATTTAAAGATCAAGTCATCGAGGTTTGGACCCTCACTTTATAGAGATTTAAGAGGTGAATTAGCCAAACTACAACAAAAAATAACTATATAAGAGTTCTACAATGAATTTGAAGAATTGGCTAACCAAATTTCAATTTCGAATTCTTACACTTTGAATCGGTTTAAGACAAAACATCAAAAGAGAAGTAAGAGCTTTACCAACTTCACTACAACAAGCCTTCCAACTAGCAAAATTAATGGAAGGAGTTAGCGGATGAGGTGTATATAGTAAAAACATCAAGGTTCAATCAAATACCAACAATAAAATATCAACAACCTTTACTTCCCACCATGCCAATTAACAACAACAACAATGATAACAAACCAACTATTCTAATACAAAGACTCACACCAACATAATTAGAAGAAAGAAAGAAAAAAGGATTATGTTTTAATTATGATGAGAAATTCCATAAGGCCACATATGTAAATCAAAGTTATTTTCCCTCATGGTGATCAATGAGGATCGATTACAACTGTGAAAATCAAGAAGAAAACCTATCAATACAAGAAGATATTTCATAAATCGGTTTCAATGCATTCACATGTCGGTCAAATCCTAGAATCTTGAGACTACAAGGGATGATTGAAAATAAAACATTACAAGTACTAATTGATAGTGGTTCAACCCATAATTTTATTCAATCCAAACTAGCTAATTTCATAAATCATACGTCACTGCATCAATTTTAAAGTATTAGTAGGAAATAGGAAACATTAAAATGCTCGAGTTTGCTCTAACATACCCATTAAACTACAAGAATATACTTTCAAAATAGGCAGTATCTACTTGATACAAGGAGCGGATGTGGTATTAGGTGTATAGTGGCTAAGAATTGGAAGAATGTACAACATTACAAAAAGCTAACTATGAAGTTCAAACACAATGACACATTAGTACAATTGCAAGGGGATATCTCTAAGATAGAAAGCATTACCTTACATCGGTTTACAAAGCTACAACACAAGGATGAGATAGCATCCTACCTACAAATCGAGAAATATCAATCGTGAGTCCACAAGGAAATTTAATAACACTTGTAAATATACAATAGGTATTACATCAATACCAAGAATTAGTTCAAACACCTTCTTACCTCCCAAAGGGACATAGATCACCATATTAATGCCAGAACTCAACCAATCAAGGTTAAAACCTGAGATATCCACATTTCCACGAAATTGAAAAGTTAATCAAGGAGATACTAGAAATAGGGATAATAAGGGAAAGTACTAGCCCTTTCTCCTCACACTAAAAGAAAAAGATGAAACTTGGAGATTTTGTGTAAATTACATGGCACGAACAAAATAACCACCCACGAGATTCTCCATTCCAACTCACGGTGTTAATGGATGAATTACATGGAGCAACTATTTTCTTCAAGTTAGATTTATTAGGATACCATCGGTCGAATGGCGAAGAAGATATATACAAAACGACCTTGAGAACACATGAAGAGCATTATGAATTCATAGTAATGTCATTTGGGTTAACCAATGCACCCTCAACCTTCAAGCCATGATGAATACAATGCTTAAACCATTTCTAAGAAGATTTGTGTTAGTATTCTTTGATGATATTTTAATATACTGACTTTGGAACAACATCAATAACATCTACAAGAGGTATTGGAAAAATTGAAATAAAATATCTTGTTTATCAAACCCTAAATGCTCGTTCATCCGGAAAGGATAGAATATTTAGGCCACTTATTATCAAAAGGGATAGAAGTAGATCAAAAAAAATTGAAGTAGTACAATCATGGCTATTTTCAACTTACGTTAAGCAGTTAAGAGGATTCACGGGTTTAATAGGCTATTATAGGAAATTTGTAAAGTAGTATGTAATTGCACCATTAACATCAATGCTTGCTACAAATTCCGATTAGTAAGAGTCTCAAAAAGTATTCATACGGCTTAAATAAGTTATGGTATCTTTACCTTATTAGCTTTTCAAATTTTACTCTAGCTTTTATTATAGAACAGATGCTTGTGCATGATAGGAGCGATTAATTCAAAATAGTCATCATATTAGTATTTCAGAATAAACTATCTCCAACCTTACGAGAATTCATCAACTTATGCAAGGGAATTATATGTCATACGAGCGGTTGGGAAATGGAGCGGATTTGCTAGGTCACAAATTTACCATGAGATCAAAAAAGCATTAGAGAACTCATACAACAAACAATCCGGACACGATTAGCAAAGGTTCTTAATTAAACTCACGGGTTTTGATTACACCATAGAATACAATGGGATCATAAACAAAGCGGTGATGCCTTGTCAAAGAATTACAGTTAAGAACAACCTATAATAGACAACTCACGGTGTCTACCTATCGAGTTTATATGCTTACACCCAACAATTCACTTCTTTATACATCAAATTAAAGATGAAACATAAGCCATTCGTAATTACGAACTCATCGTGAATGGCGGGAACTCAGAACTCTTTCCAAAGCACGAGTTTTCAATGGATTAGTATATTAAAAGATGGAATTTTTATAGCTAGAATCGAGTAAGAATTACCGGTATGAGAGAAACTACACTCAACCAATAGAAGGCCGAGAATTAAAAGAATAATAGCAAGAATTACTCACAGTTCTATTGGAAAAGATGAAGCAAGACATTGAGTTTATTTCAACATGCTCTATATGTCAACAAGTAAAGTATGAGAAACCAGGCTACGCAACCCTTACTATACCATCGCCTATTTGGGAGGAACTTTCTATGGACTTTATCACGGGATTATCCGGATCTCACAACAAAATAGCTATCCTAGTAGTATAGACACTCTCTAAGTATGCATATTTTTCTACCCTTCAAACCAACTTTATAGCAACTATGTATTATATATTTTCATCTCAGATATAGGCAAATTACATGGCATACCACAAAGCATAGTATCGGATAGAGACCCTACCTTTATGAGTAATTTTTTGGCGGAGTTATTTAGGTTAAGTGGAACAACACTCACCACGTAGTGCTTATCATCCCCAAATAGATGGCCAAATAGAAGTCACCAACAAGACATTAGAATAATACCTTAAGAGTTTTGTGCTAGAGTCACCAAGGAATTGGTTCAGTTTCTACCATGGCGACTATCCACATACATCATAAACACTTCCACAAAATGACTCCTTTTAAATAGTGCGTGGCACTCCCACCTACAATCATACCTTACAATGGTGCTACAAGTAACAACACGTAGACACCTTCGCAACAAAGAGATAAAACACTTCAACAACTTAAAGAAAATTTACAAGAAGCTCAAAACAGAATGCAACAAATGGCCAACAAAAAAAGAGGAACTCAATTTTGATAAATGATATGGTGTTAGTAAAATTACAACCCTACATACAAACTTCAATATCCGCACCCACACAAAATTACAAAGGCAATACTATGGTCCATTCGATTATAGAAAATAGGAAGAGCTTCTGAGTAGAACTTCCGAGCGAAAGATTCACAATGTATTTCATGTCTCTAGACTCAAGCAATACATGCAAGATTCCAAGCTACATCTAGCCATTCTCCCAACACGCTTCATAGATGGCGGCCTTTGGTAAAACCCATCGAATTCTAGAAGAAAGGACAAGAATGCAAGTAGATAAAGCTCTAAAGGAAATTTTGATCCAATGGGATGGGTTCTAACAAAAGATGCATCTTGGGTATCAATTGAAGAATTCAGAAAGTGTTTCGATTTTGACCTTGAGGTCAATGTTTGGGAAGGGGTAATGATGTGATCCCAAATACACAGAATAACATCACAAGCACAGAAAACCCCAAATTGGCTGATTTTACTCGTAAAATAAGAAATTACAAAGACGAGTTACTATAAGAAAATTAAAGAAAAGGCGTAAATATACAAGGCTATAAGGCATTGGATGAACAAAATCTACCGAGAATTACACGATACAAGACTAGTAAAATATTACGTAACAACTTTCAACAAAATAACACAACATTACAGATTGCTAGAATAATAAAAGTAATTGCATTTCCAGTAGATCTTGCAATAACATCCAGAGCAGTATTCTTCAACGGCAACAATAACTCAACCAGAGGATCTACAACAAATAATAGATAACGAAAATAAAACCAAGAAAGGATCTTGACAACTCATACAAATCTGACAAACTAACAATAAAAAATAAGTACTCCACCCTAACCCTACGAGAAGAGATCTAGTTTTGTAACAAAAGTAATCGTAAAATAGAAAAGAACTTCTTGAAAGCTGAAAGTAGTAGATCTAGTAGGATAGTAGAAGAAGATAGTATAAATAGAGTAAAGAGAGACAAACATGTAATTCATATTTCAAAAGAAAACTCCTCTTTCTGCTCCTCCTTCTTCTTCTTCCTCGGGCTTTTCTTCTTGTTTACTTGAAAACACCATCTTCTCTGGCGAAACCCTAGGGTTTCCTCTCTCGCCTCTCAGTCTATGGAGCCATTTGATTATTTCGCCAGACAAAGGAAATAACCCCTTTCAATACCTTTCCGAAGCTAATACGGCGAGAAAGAAAAGCAAAGCACTTTAGGCGGCTGATCCAATCTTCCGGTTAAGGTTCCCAGACAGTCGAAATGTCGCTTTAAACCACTGATCAACGGCTAAGATAGAACCCGGTTCCTATCATGGGATCAGCGCTCGGACGAACCCGGTTCACATCATGTAACCTCATGTATATTTTCCCAACTGCAAGCGTCATCGCCGAGGGGTTCTTACCGCTCTCAGCCATCTCTCTGATTCCAAAATGGTGCGGTGACAAACCAGTGAACAAAGAGGATGATAGAATAACTGATTTCAATTACTCATAAAAAGTTTCTATACTCCATTACATCACTACTTTTCATCACACTGTTGGGCAAAAGTGTCATTTAACACTAATAGCTAAATTATCAAATAGGTCGCACAGCTAAGCAACTAAGCAAGTAATACTTCTAAAATAGCGAAAGGAAAATAACGATATTAGATGAGGTGAAAGGAAACTCCCTAATTCACTGTATCAATTACAAAACAACTCCTCAACTGGGTACATATGTTATTTTTCAATTGACGGATGCACAAAGAAACCTTTCCACTGTTCGCACCTAATTAAATTTTCAGTAAATAGAGTTTATGTTGGGACAAACATGAATATCATTTTGTTGTACAAAATATCTCTCCTGTAATTAATTGGTAAATATAATGTATTTCTCATAAAATATTGATAGATTGAAGTCTTTTAAATTCCTTTTACTAATTAAACTGTGTTTATACGGTAAAGCCATCTAATATGCCTTTCCCTAAAACAATTCAGCACAAAGTCAAGAGCAATACCTCCATGAGATAAATCCGCTGGTTGATGGGTAGTATTTGGCGCTGACCCATTTGTGGTCGACGGCGCCTTATTAGGAAAAAGCTGAAGCATAGAGTTGCCGTAGTAAAACTTGTATAGCTCAAACCTCATACTGCACCATATCCCAAACACGCTTGCTCCCTCTTCCCTCTCAGCGGATCCTCGGTCATCTGCTTAACCATCTCTTGAAGACATGCCCGGCAGTCGCGATGGATATGTCTCTGGAGCACTGCACCAGGCCGTATATAATATCAGTTGCCGTCATCGCTGTCTCGCCGGTGGCGAAGAGCTGCGACGTGTTTGTCACGGCGAGATCAGATATGTTGCCTATCAGTGCAGTGGTTAGTACTTCGAACCGTGAAAGTCGGTCGGCCGAGATATTCAGGTCTTTATAACTGAAATACTTAATATTCATTTGTACGTTGGGGACGAAGAGGTAGTCCGGGCTGGAATAGCTGAGTTGGCAGTAGTCATACCATATGCTGACGTTGTTGTAGTTTGGGGCAAAAGCATGTAAATGTCGGAGATGGCGTCGCTGATGCAGGAATCGCAGGTGTCAGCCATAGTGTCGCCACGGCAGAGAGGGCAAAACCGTAGGGGAGTGATGTTGGTGTAGCTGGCGAAGCCGGTGGCTGGGGCGTTGGAGGAGAGGGTATTAACGAGGTTTTCTATGTTAGAAGTAAAGGTGGTGCTGTTGCTGATGAAGTTTTCTTTAGTGGAGTACATAGAAAAGAGAGGATTTGTAGTTGCCGGAGGCGAACAAGGATAGAAGGAGGAGAAGAGCCATAGATGCGATACTGACCATAAGTGCAACAATCCTATAGGATCTTAAATGTGGAAATGATTTCCATGGATTCTTCGTCAAGATGATTCATATTTCATCTTTGAATTTTTCCGGGGAATCACTGGAACTTTGAACTTTCTTCGCAACCTAAGTCGTGGCACTTCCATAGGCGTAATTATTAGAGATTATTACGTGAATCTAATAATAGTCATATCATATTTAATTAATATATAATTAAAATATATTAATTGTGAAATATTATATATTAATTATAAAATATTATATATTAATGTAATATTAATTATATAATAATATATAATATATACACACATCAATATGTAGTTTTCATAATCAATATATAAGATTTCATAATTAAAATATAATACTTATATATTAATTAAGAGGTAGATGATATTATCTTATTGAAGTATAATTATAATTTTTCTAATTATTAAGGGCGGAGCTTGCAGACACTCAATCGCGTCAAATTAGCACTACAGTTACTTTTTTCAGTAATAAGAGCCTCATATAATTAAAATTTAATTAGGATCATAACGCTGAAATCAAATCATGTTTTTCAGAAAATGTAAACTGATGTCACGTTTTCTTTTAAAACGTGTATAAAATTCACGTTTTCACATCTTCTCATTCCTTTTATTAATAAATATTTATATAAATAACTAACCTATTATTTATACATATATCTTTTAATTTAATAGATTATAATTTAATTTTTAATAGTTTATTTAAATTTTTTATTTAGCAAATTTATAAACTTTATCTCTATGATAAAATACTATAATTTATATTTTTAATCTAAATTTTATAATTAAATAAATGTTATATAATTTGTAAACGTAATTAAGTTTATCATTTTTAATAAAATTAATTTATAATAATTTAAATTATATAAAATAATCATTGGGAAAACAAATTTAAAATAAATTATTTAATCAGCTTGGGTTTTGCTAATATTAAAATAGTTTAACTTTATTTTTATTTATTTATAATAATTAATTTATATATTATAGAATGTTTTAGAATAGTTTTGTCTAAAAAAATTTAAACTTAATTAAATTTATAATTTGTTTTAATTATTAAATTTAGATTCAAATTTTAAACTATAATATTTGTATTATAAGGACAATAATTATAAAACAATTAATTTAAAAAAAATAAAAAAAATTTGCCAAAAAACTAAATTACCTTAACTAGTTCACTAACAACAAAATCAAATTATAATTTATTGATAAATATAAACCAAATTATAATACTAAATTATTTTAGATAATTTTATCAAAAAATACTAAATTTTAATTTTTTTTCATCATAGAGATAGAAATTATAAATTTGTTAAATAAAATTAATTTAAACTATGAAAAATAAATTACTTTAACTGCCTCACTTATAATAAAATTAAATTATAATATTTTAATATTTAAAAATAAAAACATGAAATTAAAATTAAGAATAATTAATTATTTATTTATTAATAAAATAAATAAGCAGATGATAAAAAAAATGTGAATAGTATTCACGTTATCAGGAAATAGTGACATCAGTTTACGTTTTCTGAAAATTTTGAGAAAATTATGGTCCTAATTATATTTTAATTATATGAGAATTTTATTGTTGAGAAAATTAAATATGGTGCTTTGTTTTTAATTTATCCTGGTATTCTGAACAACGTGATATCAGTCAAAATTTTCTGATAAACATGAATTGATTTTATGGTTACACATCTAATTAAATTTTAATTATATAAGGCTCTTATTGCATAAAATATTAATTAAGATTTAATTTTCAGAACCACTTAATTATGCGAAGGCAAAAATTTCTCTTTCTATGAAATAGAAGACGGGGCCTTCTCTTTAATGCTTGCTTGACAATTATCAAGTCAATGGAAAAGGGTGATTCACCACCACAAACTGACATCTTTTCTTGAATATTAAGAACCTTAAGTTAATTCTATTGCCCAAAAAGAAGGTTTTTTTTAAATTGAGTATGATTAGAATCTGAATTAATTAAGTATTAATAAAAAAATTTAAGAATAGGTATACGCCTAATTAGCGACGACACGCCATCGTAATAGCGTCATTACCACGCTGCTGACGTGCGCCACGGAATGAGGCCAGCTACTCAGAGTGGCATTACTCATAGATACGGAGCCGGCCGATCCCACGTCCTATATTATTAGCCGACTCATTCTCGTTTTGCTCGATACCGAAATCCCTTCCTTCGCCGAGCTCCGACCAAACTCGACCACCGAGCACGGTCCTCCCCCCCTCGGAACTTCCGCCACCTGGTCACCCAGCATTGACGCCTTATCCGGTATTCGATAGAAACTTTTATTTTTCCGACATTTGGATTCTTTCTTTCTCGATTAATTCTGCGATCTAGAAAATTAAGTTTTAGTTGTATTTTAAAGCATGACATGGAATAAGAATATGGTGAATTACAATGTTAGGATGATATTGATGAATTAGTCTTAAGGATAAATCATATACCTATACACAGAGCTTTATCTTAAAAGGCAAGGTTAGTGTATTAGGTGTGTTCGGAACTTCTTAATGGGAGAAGAAATCGACTGCTTGAGCTGATAGATCAACAAGTCTAATTAAAATTTGAGTTTTATGATCTAATTGTGCCGTATTTTGGGAAAATTCATAAGCCCTGGCATGCATTGCGCATGTGCACCCATCTGAATGTCGACCGACTCTGGACCGATCGGATCATGATACATCACGCGGTAATGGGTGTCTAACAAATCATCATAAGAATCGCCAAGTGTCCCATCTCTTCTCCTCGCCAATCACATGCCTATGATAGGTGGCCCATCAACCCGTAGTCCAATCATCGCCCCTGAGTACCATCTCACCTGAGGTGGAAGGTATTATGAGAGCCATCTCAACCAAGGGTCAAGAAATGATGATCCAGGATGAAGCGTATGACTCACAGTGTGCCCACTGCTCTAGCCCATGATGAATCTCGTGTGCATGTAATGGGCCACTCCTTCAAAGATAAGCAAGTGTGATGCGGGCACGGCTCAAAAAAATCTAAGTACTGTCCAAATAAAAGGTAAGCGAACCCATTCTAAAAATAAAATTCACTTACGATCGTGGCTGACGCCGTACGAGGAGGCAATACTAGGATGAACCTCCTCCTCCAATGGTGGCCTCCAAGATGTCACGCCGCCGACGCCTATCAGGCGGCGTGCTCCCATCGCACGCCGAAAAGAATCGAAATATAATAGTGTTAAGATACATCAAAGAAAAGATTTATCTCAAAGGGAATATGGAGATAACTTCATGATAAGATATTGATCGAACAACAAAGAGCTAAAGTCAAATTGACACAAATCTTCATCAAAACACTAAGTTGAACTAATTAAATTTGAATTGAGAATAAAAGAATTGGGGAAAAAATTCAAGTTGCATGGTAGTATGAAATAAAATAAAATCAATTACTCCAACATAGCAACATTATAGTTAGAAAATACAACTATATCATGGATGAAGAAAATAATCTACGAGGCATAATAAATCAAAGAGGCATGCCATATTCTAGAAATCTATTATCAAATTTTCATATGCCTACTTATTTTAACCGTCAACCCTACTCATTCTTCAATTGACTATCTCATAAAAGCGATTGAAGTTGCTACTTATTCCATACGGCTAACACGATCATGATCAAATAACCAAGTAAAGAAAAAAAAAAGATGCGCAACGACAAATCTCATTGGGTAAGGCAAGTTCATGCCTCTTTTGGTCAAAGGAGAGCGGGTATCTACAATGACCCCTAGAAGACAAATTCAAAGACCACTGCCGCCCTTCAAGAGAACCAAGACAATAAATATACCCACTTACGAATTCATTGTATTCCACTAAGCAATTCATCAGATTTTTTTTTTGAATTTGAGATTTAAGGGCAATTAAAGGCAGAAGATTAATATATTATGAGTGTTTTAACTCGTTTTCAATAGAAAGAGATGACAACACTTAAATAGATAGCACAACACAATTCATTAACTTTCATAATAGTTCATTCAACTTCTTGATATATCATAAATATGAGTTTTCCCAAAATGGACGGCATAATCAGATCATAAAACTCCAAATTTTAATTAGACCTGTTAATCTATCAGCTCAAGCAGTCGATTTCTTCTCCCATTAAGATGTTCCGAACACACCTAATACACTAACCCTGCCTTTTAAGATAAAGCTCTGTGTATAGGTATATGATTTATCCTTAAGACTAATTCATCAATATCATCCTAACATTGTAATCCACCATATTCTTATTCCATGTCATGCTTTAAAATACAACTAAAACTTAATTTTCTAGATCGCGCAATTAATCGGAGAAAGAAAGAATCCAAATGTCGGGAAAACAAAAGTTTCTATTGAATACGGACAAGACGCGAATGCGCGGTCGACCTACGGCGGCGGCTGGAAGTTCGAGAGGCGGGATCGTGCTCGGAGTTTGGGTGAGCTACGGAGAGAAGGGATTTCGGGCAATCGAGCAAACGGAGGAGATAGATCATAATACGTGACCGCCAGATTATCGACGACGGCTCTCAGATTTGAAGCCGCCCAACTGCGGTGCTTCAAGACCGGTGGCCCAATTAGTGGAGCCTCAATTAGGTCCACGCCACATTAACCGACGGCAAGCCGCCTCATGATAATTATACCTATTCTTAAATTTTTTTTTATTAATACTTAATTAGCTAATTGATTCTAACCATACTCAATTTAAAAAAATTGCCAAAAGAATGTTATAACCTCTAAGGCAGTCTTTGAGATGGTGGTGTGGCACATTTTCTTATTGTATCATAAATGTCGTTTGAAAAAATATGATCTCATTATATTTTAAAGAATTTATGATAAAAAAAGTTATTTTATCAACATGATTTTGACAATCAATTTTGTATATTTCTAAAACTATCATTCATATTATATTTTTAACTATGAAATTCATGTATTTATATATACACATCAAACTGATGAGACTTCAATAAAATGAAAAATTATAGATTGAAGTTGTTGAATTCATCAAGCAACATAAAATAAAAATAGAGAAAGGTAGAAGAAAAATGTTGTTAAGTATTTAATGAATTACTTTGTGTGTGTGTGTGTATATATAAAGAAGGTGAACAAAGACTAGTATGCAAATGATAATTTTGAACATCAGCATTTGGTGATAATGAATGACCGAGATCGAAAGAGCTTTTAGAATCATATGGTAATAATTCCACTCTGAGAATGTGGGTGTCGCTTGAGTTTGTAGAGCTGGAATCATAAATATTTTTTATTTTTATTTTATTGTATTTGAGTGTATTTGTATTAGTATTATCAACTCGCAAGCTAATGATTGGAGCAATCATAATCATTAGTTGTCACGAAGATACTCAACATTAGGTGGTAAAACTATCCACTAGCTGGTATTGAGAAGAAACATGATGGACATCAATGATCTTTGATTAAATACATTAATGAATGAAGTGGGGATTAATTTTAGTATTTGTGTAAAGTCATGAAACACAAGATTATTTGCAATAGACTTAGTAGATATATTATTATATTGAGGATTGTTGACCTCATTTTTTTGCAATGTGCTCTCAACTCCTACATCTTAGGCATAAGACTCCTCTTAAATATTAAGAGTTTCCTTAGTCTTAAGACACCTCATTGGTTGACCTCATTTTGGTGATGAGCTCTCAACTTTTCCTTTCTCTAGACATAGGACTTCTCTTAGACATTAAGAGCTTCCTTAGTCTTAAAAAACTTCTAGTGATTAGGTGGACACTCAACCTAGCCTAAAGACTTAGAAAGAGTTAGTCATAGGAATAGGTCATGCCTTGGGGTTTAGGAAAATTTGTCTACCCTTAGCTTGAACCATTCCTCACTTCCTCGCTTTCAAGTCAAACTTCAAATCAATCCTAATTGATTTTCTCCAAACTCAAATCAATTCCAATTGATTTTCTAAAACTCATGAATCAAATCTCAAATGATTGAAGCTCATGATTGAAATCCAAAATCCAATTCAAATGATTGAAATCCAAATCGTTAAATCAAACCTAAAATCCTTCCAAAGCCATGTTGATTTCTATCTTATGGACTTAGCTCAAATCAATTCAAATTCATGAATTTTTCTCATAATACATTTATATTCTCATTTATATTCACATATATAAATGAAATATAAATTCAAATCAATCAAACCAAATCCAAAATCAAACTCAAATTCAATCAAAATCTAATCTAAGCCTTTCAAGTCAAATTCTTGAGCTTAGTCAAATCCAATTCAAATCAAGCCAAACTCTTGATTTTTCTTCATGATTTAATCAAACCTACAATCATGAATCCAAATATAAATACAAACTCCAAAACCAAAACCAAAATAAAAAAAATCAAACCCAAATCCATTCATGTTCTTCCTTTGAATATGAAATTATCAAATGAACCAAAACCCATTTGACTTCAAACCACTTGCAAATGGATTTATATTTCAATCATAAGTTCATATACAAGTTCAATCAAACTCAAATCAAGCTTTGACCAAGCCATTTGACCTACTTAAGCTCACTTGACCCAAACGACCTAAAGTACCCCTTTTAAGCCAAATTGTAATCCTACCCAAATTGTATTGAACCAAGCCCATCTAACTCTCTCATCATGATCAACAATCATCATGAGATGATCAATCATCAAATTGGGTCAAACCAAGGTCAAACCAAGGTCAAACCTAAGGGTTGACCAAGTCAACACAAAAATGAAACTCAACTTAACCAAAATCCACCATAGGCCAAATTGATTGAAACCATTGATCTAAATTCATTCATGTCCAATGTTTGAACTTGACCAAGTCAACATTTGAGCCTAACCTAACTCAATTGGCCACTTGACCCAAGTTGACCCAACTTGACCTAAAAAAGTCAAAATGTGTCAAAACTTGATCTAAGCCAAATTGATTGAAACAAATGGTTCAAGTTCATTCCAAAATACTTGTTGAACTTGACCAAAGCTCCTCATGGCCAACTAGACCCAACCTAGCCCATTTGTCCATGAACCCAACTTGACTTAAATGGTCATTTTGAACCAAACCAAAATTGATTTGAAACAAATATACCAATCTATTTCATATGACCAACCAAACATGAACCAACCCATGACCTAGCCCAAATAGGTCAAATGGGTCGATTGGTCAACTTGATCCATTTGACCTAAATGAACTCAATTGAACCAAAACCAAATATATACCAAATTGATTGGAGCCAAAGACATCAATCCACTTCAATTGGTCATATGAACTTGATCCAACCCTTAGACCCAATTTGACCAATTGGTCAATTTGTGACCAATTAACTTGACTAAAGTTGACACATTTTGACCTAAATGGGTCAACATGAGCCAAACCATACCAAATGAACTCAATCCAATGAAACTTGGCCAAACCTATTTTCTCAACATATCAAACATACCAAACTCAAAAATCAGCAAAAGACCATTTTACCCTTAGGCCATAGGGTAAATTTTGATCAAATCCATTTGGAATTTGGTCAATTCCTCTTCATACCTACTTGATACTCTCCTAAGAGGTCAAGTAAACCCTATGGAGGGTGGTGCACCCAACCCAATGGGTTTGGGTCACCCAACTTGACCCAAGGCCAAACTGAGCACATGGCTCAAATTGGCCACATGGAAATCATGCCTCCACTCTTAAAGCAGATAGCCACCTCACCCACTCCTTCTCGCCAAAACCAATCACCTACAACTCTTGACATAAAATAACCCATTAAATTAAGGCAATTGATCCAAAATGGCCTCTCCTTTCTCGGTCATTGATTGCCAAAGGGGAGATATACTCCCCTAATTCATTTCAATCTTCACTTCCTCTCCATCGATTGAAGCCAAGGAACTTAGAGCAAGCTTTACAGATTATCCCCAAGCTTCCTAGAGAAGATTTGAAAGTTCATTTCTAGGTTTTGCTTAAGCAAAACTGGGGGTGCTCAACCCGAAATTCAAACTTCCTCCACACTTAAAACCAAGGCAATTCCTTTTGTACACTCCATCTAGGCTAAGTCAAGTGCACCCAAGCCTTCATAAAAGCTCCAAAGCCAAAGGGAAAGCTAGTTTGATCAAGGTAAGCAAGAGTAATGAGAGTTGGTCCATAGAGCCATCAACTCAACCTCAAGAGCTCAAAACCAAAGCTTAGGTCTCAACTAGACAAAGCTTCTCCAGGAATGGCGTTGATCACCTCCAAGGTGAGATTAGCCATTTTCCCATCATTAAACTCAATGTGGTGTGGAGCTTTGTGAAAGAAATGTTAATGGCATAGGATATTGACCGTTAGATATGATCTAGGGTCCATGTTGATGGTGTGGGTTGAGTTTCATCCGTCGAGCTTCGAGCTTGAAAATGGCCTCAAACATGGACAATCACCATGGATCATAGGCCTTGCGGGGATGGATCTCGGCCATCCATCCACGCATTTTGGATGGGCGAGATTAAGACGTAGGATTCTTGTTTTCTCCCCTTAGATCCACGAGTTTTCCCTCGGCGATCAATGATGGACGGATAAAAAGCGCGTGGCGCCACCGACGGCGGCACTTGACGTGATAACTTAAATGAGAACGCCATGTGTAAAGTGTTCGAGTCATTTGCTGCGTGGCGTGTCATAGGGATTAAGGATTTAATTAGGATTTTAATTAATTCTATTAATCCTCTAATCTTCTAAAATTCATATCTCAACCTAGAAAGGAGAAAATATGAAATAAATTGCATTAGAAAGATAATTCAACCTAGAATATTTTAAAATTAATTTTAATTATTTTGAAATGTTCTTCTCTCTAATTTGGGTTTCTTTGGGAATTTTAATTAGTTAATTACCTCTTAATTAAGCCATTAATTATCTCAAACTTCTTGAGTATATTTTGGGGATGACCTCTGCCTCCTCTAATTTTCTTGGGATTTATTGATGGCTTAATTGGGAAAAGTACTAATTCATTCCCTAATTACCCCCTTTATAATTAAGATTTAATTAATGGGCATAATTAGTGGTTTAACCTTCTCTCATTAAGTCAATTAAGTTTTGATTAAGGTCTATTGTGAATAGGAGTTAAGGAATAATTTTGGGGAATTTTCCATGCTATTCTTAAACCCCTTCTCTTCCTTAATCCTCACTTAATTAAGGGTTAATTCACTAATTACTCCCTTAATTAATTTAAAATTTCTAAAACTTTCCAGAACTTAACTAATTGGTTTTGGTAGGTACTTAGGTGTTCAAAAACCTAAGTAGCTTAAGAAAATTCAAATCCAACTCACATGTGTGAGGAGGGTTAGAAAAGTACTTAAATTAACCCCAGTTTAATTAATCATTAATCATGAGCCAAATTGCATTAGCCCTTTTCTTCCTAGGTGCATTAAAAATTTAAATACCTTGTGAGATTTTTCATCTCATTGGCTCATAATTATTTGGTTAGTTATGCTATGGTGGTGTAAAGGGATAATTAATTCACTTAATCATACCTTAACCTAAATAACATATAAAATCACCTAATCATCTAAAATTTAAACAAAAATAATAAACACATGTGGGAATGGGTTAGAAATAGCAACTCACCTTACATTTCTCAAATTGAAATCAAACATAAACATAAAATAAAATGAAACAAAACCACATTAAATAAACTTTATTTGCTTTAAGCTTTCTTATTTCATAAGATTGTCTTTAAGAATTAATTAAGGTGAATGTGTTTATATGCTTTCATTATTTTAATTCTTTCCCAATATGCTAAATGTGTGTGTCATATGATTTCATACATTTCATGCTTTTCAAAAATCAAATTAAAATGAAATGTTTCCTTTATGTCAAATTACATGCTTTGGCTTAAATATGAATATGAGTGGTTATTATCACTATTAAATCCAAATTATTTTCAAATATTATAAAACAAATATCAAAACTGAAAGTGTGCTACTTATACTTTATTTATAAGCTTGCATGTGATGAAATATAAAGGTGTGCATAGTGTAGTTTTCCTTCTCTTCATATTTAGCATAGTTTTGAATAAGGATTTGATAAAGTGTATAGCTCATTTGAAAATATCATAACACTTGCTTAAATCCATTTCCTATTCATCTCAATGCTACTAATTAGAAGGACATCTACACTTACACATATAAACAAAACAAAAAACAAAATAAAAAAATGAACTTTGCATCTTTCTTTTCCATTCATCTCTTTTGTACACATGTTTGTATTTAAGAATGTGGTATATTGTCCTGACAACCCGAGGTTATGAGGCTTTAAGTAGCCCTAAGTAGGTCTTGTACCTTACACCACCATGGTGCTAACAATGGCGTTGTTCTCACTTAAGTATTTCATACATTCATGTGTGCATGTAAAATTGGATAATAAATCACTTTTCTACTTAATGAAAATCATGCATCATAAGCATTCAAATTTTCTTAAGTAACTCACTTAGCATTCATCATAAAGTATGCTAAACATTCCCATTTGTATGTATAGATATGCTTAGGGTGCATTCATATGCATGTTATACATATGGGAAAGAAATGAAGTGATGTGTGTTTTGTAATTTTATTTCACTTTACTTAATCTTAAAATGCCTTTCTTTTTTAATAAGTTTTTTAGAGTTCATCTAAACTTAGGATTAATTAAAAACATAATAAAATATTCACTAAATGAAGCTAAAACATGAATCTACTTTAGAAATTACTTAAGGTAGGAAGGAAGAGAAGTCCTCTTCTCTTTCCCTCTCTCTACATTAGTAATTAAGTAGGTCTCACTTAAACCAAATCAAAAATGCAAAATAAAATCAACCCAAAGCAACTAAACAACTTAAATAAAACCACCCCTAAGTTGAACATTTTCATACTTAGAAAATTTCAACCTTAAATCCATAGCTAAGCATACACACAAACCTTCTAAAGCACACACATTAGGTTAAGTCACTTAGCTTTAGGTTAGATTATGGCTTAATATTTGTTTTTATGATGTATTGTTTATAGTGGATGTTAGGGTGTGTTCATAGAATGAATGGTTAGGCGATCTTAGTCTAACCATTATTTATGAGGATTGTGGTTAAGGGCTGTAATAAAAAATATAATTTTTTTGCGGTGCTGCTTAAGCATAATCCATAGGCCATGTGGACTTGAGTACCCATGTGTGGGGTGCTAAGTCCAATATACATGCTTGGGATTTGTATGGTTTATTTTAATCTCTCTGCATGTCTTAGTTAGATTTCATTTTTCCTTTTCATGTATTTTGCAATTAAGATTTTGGAATGATTGTTATGGGGTAGAAGGATGCATATTAGTCATAAGATCTCATCTTATGTACCATATGAAACCTTTGGAGCAACCACCTTCCAACCATCCAAAAGAAGAAATAAAAGAAGAAAGGAGAAAGAAGAAGAAAGAAGAAGAAGAAGAAATGAAGATTGAAGACCCCATAACAATGAATTTCTTACTTAATTATATTTAATTCATTTGTAATCTAGGTTGTATAAGGGTTGAGCTCGGCTATCCAATTTATTTTTGAGTTTGGCGGTGGTGCCCAACCACAAATGGTCTTTTATTCTTTTATTAGTTTTATAAAATGTTTGATGTTTTTTTTAACGCATTAAAATGGCATGCTTTTCCTAGTTTCTTCCTT
Source organism: Cymbidium sinense (assembly GCA_021442155.1). Lineage (NCBI taxonomy): Eukaryota > Viridiplantae > Streptophyta > Magnoliopsida > Asparagales > Orchidaceae > Cymbidium > Cymbidium sinense. Next base: position 63,386,760 of record CM038225.1, read on the forward strand.
GTTTGATGCATGGCTTGGATGATGATTAGACTCTTAGGAAAATAAATCTTCTACCAAATCTAAAAATTCAAACTAAAATAAATAACTCATAACCTCACTTAAAACTTAGGTTAAAAATCAAAGATAAAAGAATTAGCAACCCCTTATTTGGATGAGTATTTTTTTATAACATCATGCATAAAAGTATATTGTTTTACTCTTGATTTGGAGGATTCCACCCATGCCATTAATTTGGCTTGACCTTTGAGAGCAAGGTGGAAATTCACCTCCTTTATCTCCGATTTTAGCCCATAATCTCATTTCTCATGCATTAGGCATATGAATCCAATAAGCTGAGTCAAATGATTATCCAAACTTGAAAAATAAAATGTAACATGATTTGTATTAGATTTAGGTCATTACTCATGCCCATACATGATCTAGTCTTTTAGGAGTGAGTTTAAGGACTTAGTCTCTTACTAAATAAATAATAGCCCTATTATCTTGCATAAAACATATGACTTGCCTACATATATTTAAAATTGTAGGAGTTAGTTGAGGCCACCCAGATGGTTGTAAGTCCAAGTAGTTGGTGATTTGTCTTCTTTTTGGAGGCAAACCAAATACCCATTTTTGCCTTAGATTTAGGTGCTTTTGTCGCCAAAGCTCCTTGATTTAGGTTCTAAGGTTGCTTTTTTCTCTTTAGCCCATAAGCATAAATCCTCACCTCTTAGGCATTTCACCATCTTATGTGATGGAATTATAAGACCTAAATTTCTAATAAAAATTTAACTCAAACAAATAAATCAATTTGTAAAATATAAAGCCCAACCATAGGCTAGTTTGGGGTGCTTACTAGGCTTTAGTATTTTAAGCACCCCTACACATTTTCATTTGGATTGGATAAGAACTCTTTTATTCTTGATCTCCCACTTGATTTCCTAAAAATAAACAAATCGATTGATAGTCCTTCCTATTGAATTCTTGAGACAACGATCATTTACCTTAATCAAGTATTCTTAAGGAATCCCCTTCCTTAGGATATAATTAACTATGGGGGCTAGGAACTTAATGAACCCGATTTAAAATACCATGCTTTAATTTTCCATGTAAAAGTAGGAAGAATCTCTGACATATGCATACCCATTGTCCTTAGGTGTTATTGAGGTGATTAGGTCCATTGTATGGTGGTGACTTCTATCTTTTGAGATAGTACACCTTTCCTCAATGAGTACCGTTCACACGAATAAGCATATCTGATCTACATGGTGTCCACATAAAAGGGTTGTTTTGATATATTCTTATTTTCATTTTATCGACAAGGGATAGGATGAAGGAAAAGATGTATCATTATAAAAAAACTCCATAGATTTTTTCGGCGACTCTGGGATGGTTCCTCTCTCCATCTTTGATAAATGGTCATTGTCTCGAATATCGATAGTGGATTGTATTTCATACAGATCAAGACTATCTTCTCTTTTGTTGTCACTTAGCTCATTTCATCCTTGAGCTAAGCTAGCCAACATCTTTAGATTTTAGGATCTCATTTTAAAGATGTTTTAAAACCCTTGGTTTTCCAATGGGTGAAAAAATAAAATAAAATAACAAAAAAAAGATCATTAAGAAAATTTTGTTGAACTTCCTCCTTACCATTTCTTTGGTGAAGGTTCATTCTAAAAATAAAAAAACAAATCCATCATATAAAATCTTGCTTTTTCAAAAGCACTTTTGCAAAATGCACTTAATAAAATATTTGCACCATCAATTTTCATATTTATTACATGTAGGAATCTTCAAAATAAAATCAAACAATCATATTTTCCAAAAGCACTATGAATATCTTCATTCAATTCATATTGAATGAATATTTTCATTTTCAAAATAAAATGAACAATCATATTTTCAAACTAAATAATCATCTTCAAAAATAAAATCCAACAATCATATTTTCCAAAAGAACAAATGAATATCTTCATTCAATTCATATTGAATGAAGATTTTCATTTAAAACAAAATGAACAATCATATTTTCAAAATAAACAATCATCTTCAAAAATAAACTCCAATAATCATATTTTCAAAAGCACAAATGAATATCTTCATTCAATTTATATTAAATGAAGATTTTTATTTTCAAAAAAATGAACAATCACATTTTCAAAATAAACAATCATCTTCAAAATAAAATCAATAATCATAAATTCAAAACACAATTTCAAAACATTGGAATTTCATTTTGCATACCCAAATTTGCTAAAATGAAGTTTCTATTTTCAAATAAAATTTCAAAAAAAAATTTGAAACCCAATTGGAACTTCATTTAACATACCCAAATTTGCTAAATGAAGTCTCCAAATTCAAAATCAAAAACAATTTTAAACACATTTGGAACTTCATTTAGCATACTCAAATTTCTAAGTGAAGTCTCCAAATTCAAAATCAAAAGTTTTCAAAATACATTTGGAACTTCATTTAGCATACCATATTTGCTAAAATTAAGTCTCCATTTTTCAAAATCAAAATCTTTAAAAACAAAAGAAACACATTAGAATTCTTAGCATACTTAAATTTGATAAGAGTCCTAATTTTTTAAAATCAAGAATTCAAATATAACTTGAAACACATTTGGAACTTCATTTAGCATACCTAAATTTTCTAAAGAAGTCTCCAAATTCAAAATACATTTCAAAAAACACATTGGAATTTTATTTTATAATACCCAAATTTGCTAAATGAAATTTCCAAATTCAAAATCAAACACCTTTGGAACTTCATTTAACATACCTAAATTTGCTAAATGAAGTCCACAAAATCAAAACATCAATTCAAAACACATTTGGTTTCCCTTAGCATACTTAAATTTGCTAAGGATCTTATTTCAAAATCAAAATCAAACATGAAAGCACTTTGATCCCTCACTTAGCATACTTATTTTCAAGTGAAGATCCATTAATCAAAAATCAAATCAAAAGAAACATATTAGAATTTCCTTAGCATACTCAAATTTGCCACTAGAAGGTCATGCCTTTCTCTAATCACAAACAAAGAAAAGGAAGACCATCTTCAAAGTAGTTGTCTTCAATTGGTTATGATTTCTACAGTTGAATCCCTTACATATAACTAGATGACTTTTATCTCTAAGGCTCAAGTATCATCGATAACAAAGATGGATCCAAAATAAATTGAAATGACATTAAAGATGCACTCAATGTTTAAAAGAAGAAAGACTTTTAAGTTGGATATAGTTGGTTTAAACTCTTCCAAAGATAACAATGATTTAAGCTCACAATAAAAGAAAGAGTCTTTCAAAGTAGAGCTTGTGTTGTCTAAGGAGACCAATTATTGCCTAAATATAGATAAGTTTTAAACTTGGGAAGGCTCCATGTCATAGAAGCTACCAAGGAGATCTATCCATTGATTGTGAGGGGAACACGATGCTTCCAATTGGGCTCATAAAAAAAATATTACCTATGAAATAAATGTTTGAAAGTAATTATCATCAAAATTAAATTCTATTCCAATTCATCCAAATCTTCTCTTCATTGAGTGTTATTTGCTTTATGATCATCCATGACATGCTTAGGTAGGTGTAAGGTCCCATGACATCCTATCCCTCATTACATACACATTCTTGACTACTAGAGTAGGTGTAAGATCCCCATCCTATTTCACTACCAACTAAGTTGGGTATAAGATCCCAAGCGTCATCATTTATTAGTGGTATCCTTGTTGCTATCCATGACACCACTTCATCACAATCTCCTGATAGGTGTAAGATCCCTCGGCATCCTATTCTACAAGCATCGAAACATATCTTTATCTCCTATTTTATGTGGGAGCAAGCCCTTCGTGGCACTCTCCTTTCTCTAGGTTTGGGTACTACCTCACTAGTATTTCACCCCTGGTCACTTGTTGGGCGGTGTGAGTCTGCTTTCTTCGACTTGATCATTGCAAACCAATGAGTATTTTGTTAGTTTGGTATGCTTCATAGGATACACCTCATGTTGACTTTGTTTAAGAAGATGTGAGACCCGCATTTTCTTCTTAACCATCATGTTTAGGTTGAGTATCTTTGAGGTTTAGGTAAGTCCCCTAGAGACTCCTTCCCTCTTGACTAAAATGATATAACTCCCGGTGGCATTCACTTAGTAGTTGCCCTAGGTTGGATGACACCTGAGACGATTATCCCAATAATCGGTTCCTATAGAAGGATGTGAGTCCCAGCTTTCTTCTATCTTGATTGTCTCGATGGGCAACCTTAAGTTGGTTGGTTATCACCATGACGACCATGAGTACACCACTCTTAGCATGTGAGTCCCACACTTTCTCCTTGAGTTGGACAGAATACCTATTTGATCTTAGCCATGTCATTTTCTTAGTGATGGATTGAAGCCCTTAGCCTTCCACTGGACACTCTATTTGGATCGTCCTTTCAATTTAGACACTACTTGAGTTACTCTTGGATTGGATGTCCCTTTCCTAATAGCCACCATGTTGTTGGAGAATCTATTGGATATGTAGGTTCTCCTTTGGTTGAATCCGAGATAAGTTCAGGCGATATAAGCTCCTTCTCGGTGTGATCCCTACACTAACATGGTCAAGATAATAAACAAACAAACAAATTATATTCATTTAAGAATTTAAGCCCCAAAGGACCTCTTTCGAGGCATCTTATCTTTAGGCGGTGTCGAAAACTCCCTATATGGTGCACTACCTAAGTTGAATAAATCCCAGTCTACTCACACTATAGTAACCCTTTGTTCAATCTATTTTGCCATAAATAGGTTACCCAGGTAGTCATTTCTTTAGAAGATGTAAGATTATTATGCTTTCTTTTAGCATGATTATGAAATAAACAACCCAGGTTGGGTTTGATTTATTGCCCAAAAGCAATCGATCACCTCTGGTCTCTTGAAGTGGAAGATGTGAGTCCGAGCTTTCTTCCCTTGAATTGACCATTGCGAAAACACCTCTTTGGTTGGATAGTTCTCCCATCTGAAGCTACTCCCTTTGGATTTGTAAACACGAGACAAGTCTAGTGATAGCCCTTAGTAGATCCATGCTGAGGGGATCCATCAAAATTTAAATAAATTAGAATCAATCAAAACAAAATGCAAATGAAAATTAAATTGATTTTGGCTATCTCTAAGTTGATTTAAGTCCCCCTATTCACTCAATAATTAGCCTTGGTCGTTATTATTACTTTCAATCACCCCTGGTCCTCTTTTAGGAAAGATGTGAGTCCTTGTGCTTTCTTCCTTGGTCATTGCACATTGAAAGGCACCCTCCCTTGGTTAGCTCTACATTGTGGTTGGTAGACTATCCCTTTATTTGTAAACCTAAAGGCTTTAGATATTGACCCCTTCTTAGTAGATCCCCCATACTTAAGTGATCCATCAAACTAAAACCAATAGAATTTAAAATAATTGAAATCAACACAAACACATATCTTTGGTTTGGGCTACTTTAATGTGGGAGCAAGCCCTCATGGCACTCATTATTAGCTCTGAGGGATGATATGATATCATGATAGTATGTGGCCGTGATCATTTTAGGTGGATGTGAGTCCCGATGCTTTCTTCTTGACTTGTTCATTGCAAAACGATGGCGCCTTGTTAGTTTGGTATGCTTCCTTTGCCCCAGCTACCTCGTGTTGACTTTGTTTAAAAGATGTGTATCTTCATGCTTTCTTCTTGAACTAGCCATCATACTAATTAGGTTGATCATATTTGAGGTTTAGGGTAAGTCCCCAGGCTCCTTTCCTCTTGACTATCTTTGAGTGATTTAAGTCCTCCGGTGGCATTCACTCAATAATGCCCTAGGTGGTACATGTTACCTTGCTAATATGTCACCCTGGAGTTTTGGAAGATATGAGTCCCCATGTTTTCTTCCTAACTTGATTATTGCAAACCGAAAGGCTTCCCTTTGATTGGTTAGCCTACTATGTGTTTATACCCCTTTGGATTGGTATCATTAAGGCCTCCATGATCCCCTCTCTTCAATGCATCGATAGGATTCATCAAAACACTTAAAATGAATTTATCTTGACTACCTTTGAGTTAATTTAAGTCCCTGGCATTCACTCAATGGTAAGCCTTAGGTTGGGTCAAATTTGTTGCTTTGCCAATGGAATCACCCTAACAATGGTCCCTGTATGGAGGATGTAAGTCTACTATGCTTTCTTCCCTACACCTCTTGTATTCGAATGGCTTTTCCTTTAGTCTTAGTTCTACTATATATTTTAGTAGACTACCCCTTTGAATTGGTAAATCTGTTAGATCAAGGCCACCTTGGTCTACCATCTATCCACACCAATAGGATTCACAATCCAAAATCTAAAATCTAAAAATAAACAAATCCAACTTTCCTTAGTGGAGTAATCTAAAACAAATCTAAAAGCAAATTCAACAAATATTTGATCTCTCTTTAGTGAGATGCAAGCCTTTCTAGTTTCCATGAATTCTAATCCTTTGGATTTCATAACCTCTCATCCTGGATGACTTGAACTTGCTCCCCCTAGTTCACTTTTCTATCCCGAAAGTCAAACAATTGAACATAAAAAATAATCAACCTTCTTAAACTTAATTAAACAAATTAAATCAATTTCTCCCATTGAAGCATCCAACTCAAATTAAATTATCCCTCCTCAGAGACTCCAATCAAATCATATCTCTCATCCCTCATGGATGACTTGAACTGCTTCATGGAAGGTTCATATCTCGTCCCCAACGGATGACTTGAGCCTTTCTAGTGGAAGGCTCACTTGATCCCTAGTGGATCCCTCCTTTTCTCTTTTATGTCTTTGACATGAGTAGACTCACTTTGCAAGTATCTTGATTCCATCACCTTTAAGTAGGTCATTTCTTTTAGTGCTTGTGATCTTCGTTGATCGTTTGGTCAATATGTGTGGTATGCCTTTTCACACCACACCTATTGGCACCCTTTGTTGATCTCATGCAATGAGCTCAACTCCTCCATTTTAGGCATGGACTCCTCTTAGATATTAAGAGTTTCCTTGGTCTTAAGACACCTCCTTGGTTGACCTCATTTTGGTGATGAGTTCTCAACTTTTCCTTTCTTAGCCATAGGACTTCTCTTAGACATTAAGAGCTTCTTTAATCTTAAGACACTTCTAGTGATTCAAACACTCAACTAGAGACTTAGAAGAGTTAGTCATAGGAATAGGTCATTGCTTAAGGGTTTAAGAAAGTTTACTACCCTTAGCGAACCATTCCTCACTTCCTTCTTTCAAGTCAAACTTTAAATCAATCCTAATTGATATTCTCCAAAGTCAAATCAATTCAAATTGATTTTCTCAAACTCATGAATCAAATCTTAAATGATTGAATCCCATTTAAATCCAAAATCCAATTCAAATGATTAAAATCCAAATCATTAAATCAAACTAAAATCCTTCCTAAGCCTTTTGATTTCTATCTTATGGACTTAGCCCAAATCAATTCAAATTCATAAATTTTCTCATAATCCATTTATATTCTCATTTATATTCACATATATAAATGAAATATAAATTCAAATCAATCAAACCAAATCCAAAATCAAACTCAAATTCAATCAAAATCCAATCTAAGCCTTTCAAGTCAAATTCTTGAGCTTAGTCAAATCCAATTCAAATCAAGCCAAACTCTTGATTTTCTTCATGATTCAATCAAATCTACAATCATGAATCCAAATATAAATACAAACTCAATCTTCAAACCAAAACCAAAATCAAAAAAATCAAAAAAATCAAACCAAATCCATTCCTTTGAATATGAAATTGTTAAATGAACCAAAACCCATTTGACTTCAAACCACTTTCAAATGGATTTATATTTCAATCCTAAGTCCATATACAAGTTCAATCAAACTCAAATCAAGCTTTGACCTACTTAAGCTCACGACCCAAAGTGACCTAAAGTACCCCTTTTGAGCCAAATTCTAATCCTACCCAAATTGGATTGAACCAAACCTAACCCTCTCATGATCAACAATCATCATAAGTTGATCAATCATCATGGTCAAACCAAGGACAAACTAAGGGTTGACCAAGTCAACACCAGCCAAAATGAAACCCTTAACCAAAATTCACCATAGGCCAAATTGATTGAAACCATTGATCTAAGTTCATTTATGACCAATGTTTGAACTTGACCAAGTCAACATTTGAGCTAACCTAACTTAATTGGCCACTTGACCCTTGATCTTGACCTAAAAGTCAAAATGTGTCAAAATATGATCTAAGCCAAATTGATTGAAACTAATGGTTCAAGTTTATTCCAAAACACTTGTTGAACTTGACCAAAGCTCCACATGGCCAACTAGACCCAACCAAGCCCATTTGGCCATGAAACCAACTAAGAGTTATTTTGAACCAAATTTGAACCAAACCAAAATTGATTGGAAATAAAGATATACATTTCATATGACCAAACATGGATCCACCCATGACCTAGCAAAAAATAGGTCAAATGGGTCGATTGGTCAACTTGACCCATTTGACCTAAATGAACTCAATTGAACCAAAATCAAATATATTCCAAATTTATTGGAACCAAGACACCAATCCACTTAAATGGTCATATGAACTTGAACAAACCTTGGTTTGCCAATTTGACCAATTGGTCAACTTGAAGTTACTATTTTGACATAAATGGGTCAACATGAGACAAATCATATGAATGAACTCCAAATCCAATGAAACTTGGCCAAACCTATTTTCTCATATACCACCAAACATACCGAACTTCAAAATTAGCAAAACCATTTTACCCCAGGACATAGGATAAATTTTGATCAAATCCATTGAGAATTTGGTCAATTCCTCTTCATACCTAGATACTCTAATAGTTCAAGTAAACCCCATGGAGGGTGGTGCACCCAAATGGGTTTGGTCACCAACTTGACCCAAGGTCAAAGCGAGCACATGGCTCAAATTGGCCACTTGGAAATCATGCCTCCACTCCCTTAAAGCAAATGGCCACCTCACCCACTCCTTCTCTAGCCAAAACTAAACCACCTACAACGGATTTGAAACAACCCATTAAATCGAGGCATTGATCTTTCGCGTTGATTACTTGAGATATACTCTCCTAATTCATTTCAATCATACTTCTCTCCATCTTGAAGCTAGGAACTCGAGCAAACTTTAGAGAGTCTTCCCAAGCTTCCTAGAGGATTTGAAAGTTCATTTCTCGATTTTCCTTAAGCAAAATATGGGAGCTCATGAAATTCAAATTTCTCTACACTCAAAAGGTGCAATTCCTTTTGTACACTCCATTGGGGACTAAGTTGAGTGCACCCAAGCCTTCACACATGCTCCAAAGCCAAAGGGAGCTAGTTGATCAAGCCCACAAGCAAGAGCAAGGAGTCATATGAGCCATCCACTCAATCTCAAGAGCAAAACTTGACAAAGCTTTGTCTTAACGACAAAGCTTCTATCGAGCACCTGATCACCTCGGTATGCCATTTTGATAATTAAACTCAATGTGTGGAGCTTTATGAAAGAAATGTTAATGGCATAGGATCTTGACGTTAGATATGATCTAGGGTGCATGTTGGTGTGGGTTGAGTTTCATCTCTCAGCTCAATCTAGCTGATCATGACTCATGGACGGTCTCCATGGATCACGCATTTGAGATGGTTCTCTAGCCCACCATCCACACATTTTGGAAGGAATTGGGATTAAGATGCGTAGGATCTTATTTCTTCCCTGATCACGGATGAGGAAAGCGCGTGCATTATAGCGACTTCCTTGATGTGACAATTAAATAATAAGTAGAGCTTGCATGTAAAGTCTTTGAGTTTTGCTTTGCGTGGATTAAGGATTAATTTTAGGTTGTAATTAATTCTATTAATCCTCTAATCTTCTAAAATTCATATCTCAACCTAGAAAAATCAAAAAATATAAAATAAATTGAATTAGAAAGATAATTCAACCTAGAATATTCTAAAATTGATTTTGATTAATTTTAAATGTTCTTCTCTCTTGGGTTTCTTTAGAAATATTAATTAGTTAATTACCTCTTAATTAAATCATTAATTAATCTCAAACTTCAGTATATTTTGGGGATGACCTCTACCTCTTCTAATTTTCTTGAGATTTATTGAGCTCAATTGAGTATCAATTCATTCACTAATTATCCCTTAATGTAATTAAGATTAATTAAGGGCATAATTAGTGATTTAACCTCGATTAAGTCAATTAAGTTTTGATTAAGGTCTACAATGAATAAGAGGTTTAGGGAATAATTTTGGGAAATTTCTCTTAAGCTATTCCTTAAACCCCTTCTCTAATCCTCACTTAATTAAGGGTTAATTCACCAATTACTCCCTTAAATAATTTCAAAATTTCTAAAACTTTTCATAACTTAACTAATTGGTTTTGGGTCAGTATTTAGGTGTTCAATAATCTAAGCAACTTAAGAAAATTCTCAACTCACATGTATGAGGGGTTAGAAAAGTACTTAAATTAACCCGTTAGTTTAATCATTAATCATGAGCCAAATTGCATTAGGCCCTTTTCTTCCTAAGTGCATTGCAAATTTAAATTCCTTGTGAGATTTTATGTCATCTCATTGGCTCATAATTATTTGGTTAGTTATGCTAAGGTGGTGTAGGTAAGGATAATTAATTCTTAATCATACCTTAACCTAAATAACATATAAAATCACCTAATCATCTAAAATTAAACAAAAATAATAAACATATGTGGAATGGGCTAGAAACAGCAACTCACCTCACATTTTTAAATTGAAATCAAACATAAACATAATACAAAATGAAACAAAATTATATTAAACAAAGTTTAATTTGCTTTAAACTTTCTTATTTTATAAGATTGCCTTTAGGAATTAATTAAGGTGAATGTGTTTACATAATTTCATTACTTTAATTCTTTCCCAATATGCTAAATGTGTGTCATATGATTTCATACATTTCATGCTTTTAAAAATCAAATGAAAATGAAATATTTCCTTTATGTCAAATTGCTTTGGCTTAAATATGAATATGAGTGGCTATTATCACTATTAAATCCAAATTAATTTCAAATATTATAAAATAAATATCAAACTGAAAGTGTGCTACTTATATTTTATTTATAAGCATGCATGTGATGAAATATAAAGGTGTGCATAGTATAGTTTTCCTTCTCTTCATATTTAGCGTAATTTTGAATAAAGATTTGGTAAAGTGTATAACTCATTTGAGAAGAGCATAAAACTCACTTAAATTCATTTCCTATTCATCCCTCTGCTAATTAGGAAGGACATCTACACTTACACATATAAACTAAACAAACAAACCAAATAAAAAAAATGAACTTTGCATCTTTCTTTTCCATTCATCTCTTTCATACATGTTTGTATATAAGGAAAGTGATATATTAGTGACATCCCATTGTAAGCTTTAAGTAGCCTTAGGTATTGTACCTTACACTGATCTAACAATTGCCATACTCACTTATGTCATTCATACATTCATATGTGCATGTGAAAATTGGATAAGAAACCCTTTTCTACTTAATGAAAGTCATAAAGTGTCTAAACATTCCCATTTGTATATATAGATATGCTTAGGTGCATTCATATGCATGTTATACGTGTTGGTAAAGAAATAAAGTAATATGTATTTTGTGATTTTATTTCACTTTATTTAATCGATAATACCTTTCTTTTGAACAGGTTTGTTTAGAGTTCATTTAAACTTAGGATTAATTGAAACACATAATAAAACATTCACTAAATGAAATTAAAATATGAATCTACTTTATAAATTACTTAAGGTAGGGAAGGAAAGTCCTCTTCTCTTTCCTCTCTCTACAACTTAGTAATTAAGTAGTCTCACTTAAACCAAATCAAAATGCAAAATAAAATCAACCCAAAGCATCTAAACAACTTAAATAAAACCATCTAAGTTAAACATTTTCATACTTAGAAAATTTAAACCTTAAAGCCATAACTAAGCATACCACACAAATCTTCTAAAGCACACACATTAGGTTAAGTCACCACTTCTAGCTTTTAGGTTACATGCATGACTTGATATTTGCTTTTATTTTGTGATGTATTATTTAGTGGATGTTAGGGTGTGTCTAGAATGAATGGTAGGCGATCTTAGTATAACTATTATTTTCTGGATTGTACTTAAGTGCGGTATATAACTACTTTTCTTTGCGTGTGCTTATACCCCTAATCATAATCCATAGGCGGTGGACATGAGTACCCATGTGTGGTGTTAAGTAAATATACATTCTTTGGATTTGTATGGTTTGTTTTAGTTAATCTCTATTTTGGGTGTTAGTTAGATTTCCATTTTTCCCTTTTCATGTATTTTGCAATTAAGATTTTGGAATGATTATTATGGGATAGAAGGATGCATATTGGTCATAAGATCTCACTTATGTATCATATGAAGCCTTTAGTAACCTTCCAACCATCCTAAAGGAACAAAAGAAGAAAAAAAAGAAAGAAGAAGAAGAAGAAGAAATGAAGATTGAAGACCCCATAATAATGAATTCCTTGCTTGATTGTATTTAATTCATTTGTAATCCAGTTGTATAAGGGTAGAGCTCTACTCAATTTTTTTTTGGGTTTGTGCGGTGGCCCCACCACAAATGACATTTTATTCTTTTGCACTAGTTTATAAAATATTTGATGTTTTATTTAACTTGTGCATTAAGATGGCATATTTTTCTAGTTTCTTTCTTTTTTTGATGCATGGCCTAGATGAGGATTAGACTCTTAGAAAATAAATCTTCTACCAATTCTTAAAATTCAAACTAAAATAAATAACTCATAACCTCACTTAAAAGCTTAGGCTTAAAATCAAGATAAAAGAATTAGCAACCCATGAATGAGTATTTCTTTTATAACATCATGCATAAAAGCATACTATTTTCACTCTTGATTTGGAGGGCTTCCACGCTAGTGAATTTGGCTTGACCTTTGAGAGCCAAGGTAAAATTCACCTCCTTTATCTTGCTTATTTAGCCTAATCTCATTTCTCATGCATTAGGCATGAATCTTATAAGCGAGTCAAATGATTGTCTAAACTTGAAAAATAAAATGTAACATGACTTGCATTAGATTTAGGTCATTAGTCATGCCATGATCTAGTCTTTTAGGGAGTGAGTTTAATGACTTAGTCTCTTTCTAAACAAATAATAGCCTAATATCTTGCATAAAGCATATGACTTATCTACATGTAAAAATCATAGGAGGAGTTAGTTGGCGCCACCCTCAGGTTGTAAGTCTAAGTAGTGGTGGTTTATCTCTCTTGTGGAGGAAAACTAAATACCCATTTTCATTAGATTTAGGTCATACTTTTGGCCTCCTACTATTTAGGTTTGAGATTGCTTTTCTCTTTCTTTGGCCACAAGCATAAATCCTCACCTCTTAAGCATTTCCACCATTTCTATGATGGAATTATAAGCCCTAAATTTATAATAAAAATTCAACTCAAACAAATAAATTAATTTCTAAAATGTAAAGCCCAATCATATAGTTTGGGGTGCTTACTAGGCTTCCTAGTATCCTAAGCACCCCTACTCATTTTCATTTGGATTTGATAAGAACTCTTTCATCTTGATCGATCCCACTTAATTTCTTAAAAATAAACCAATCGATTGATAGTCTTTCCTATTGAATTCTTTAGAGACAATGATTTACCTTAATCGAGAGTATTCTTAAAGAATCTCCTTCCTTAGGATGTAATTAACTATGAGAGCTCTATAGAAACTTAACTGGTTTAAAATAAACCCGCATTACTTTCCATGTAAAGTAGGGGAAGAATCTGCATATATGTAGACCCATTGTCCTTAGAGTCCTTATTGAAGTTATTAGGTCCATTGTATGGTGGTGATTTATCTTTGGGATAGTACACATTTCTCATGTACCATCACTGAATAAGCACATTTGTGGATCTATGTGGTGTCGACATACAAGGGTTGTTTTTGATATATTCTTGTTTTCATTTTATCTCCACAAGAGATTGGATGAAGGCAAGGATGTATCATTATAAAAAAACTCCACAAGGAGTAATATCCATCTTGAAGAATTCTTAAGTTAGTTGAAATATTCATTTAATAATAATAATTGCGAAGTTAGAGCTTAACATTTAGTTTTAATAGAAATGGATTATATATGATTGATTATTTTTTGACACATAAGAAGAGTAGTGTATTGTCAAAATACATAGTAACTTATTATAGATTTATGAATAATGGAGTCCCAACCAGCAGAAGATATGCATGAAGTATGAGGTTTCTTTTGGTTAGTGTCACTCATTGTCATAGGTGCCTTTAACATATCGAGAATGTGTTTTGTGAGATGATAATGAAAAGGTTGATGCTTGAATTAGCAAATTTTGTTCATAGTAATAGTGATATCGGCTTGGTAGATGGCATTATCCATAATAATTTTTTTGAAGTAGATGGCATTATCCATTATTAATGCCTTTGCGTCCATTAACTCAAGATTCATGACTCAAAATATCTAATTTCAAATTTTTGTTGGAGACAATTTTTTATGCCTGAACATTTTAGGCTTCATATTTTTTGCTCCTATTTTATAGAAATATTTTTCTTATCGAAAGCTCATTTTGTAGTAGTTGTATTATTTTGGATACATTCCTTTCTAGATTTCACTAGTTATGTTGTAATGTTCTTCATGAGCTCTTTATTTTAGATGAATTGGAGCTTTATATTAAGGCTATCTTCTTGAAGGCTTTGGACTCTATATTTTTTTAAGTACTAATAAAATCTTAATAGTTTTCTAAGAAAAAGGTAGAACTATGGATAGAGGAATCATTAAGAATCGGTTTGGATGAAAAGGATTAGTCATAGACTTGTAGTCTATCATTCTTACATTTGACTCAGATAGTGGAATGAGTTCCCGAGATTGAATGGTATGAAACTCAAGCATTACATATCTTCATTATGGATCTTTAACGCATCCTTGTAACATGTGGGTAGAGAAACTAAAATGAGTGTATAAATTGGATTGAATATTTATTTTGGCTTAACAATTCTTATTTGAAGTCTTGTCACAATTTGATGCAATCATGGTGGAGGCGAGGAACAATCAAGAAGTGTGTTCGTTTGAGTTGATGTAGATGGAATGGATGGATCAATATGTTGGAGAGTTAAGGTTATTAGAAGTAGAAGAAGAAGAGGGTTTGAGTGAAATGATAGTAAATGATAAAATATGTGGTGAATATTCTACTTATATGAATGTAGATGAGGTGAGATTTGTATATGGTGGGTGGTCGAGGTCATTAGAACTGGGGTGAGAGGTGCGAATAGAATATGGGGTTTTAGGGATGATTCAACAAATGCATAGAACATGTTCTTTTATCGACTTGAACATGAAGAAGAATTATAATTTTTCTTGAAGAATTGTATCATTTGTATTTCTGAGAAGATAAATCAAAAAAAAAAATTAGTAAACATATTTAGAGCAAGTTTGTTTGGGTTGTAATCATGGATAATATTTATGATAAAAGACATGTGTAGATTGTTATAAATAGGATTTTCTTCTAAATGAGCTTATATGGTAAACAAAATTTATATTAGGAGAGGGTAATCACTTAATGAAGTAATAGCAATGAACAAAGCATCAATCCAAAATAATGAGCTAAATGATCTTCTTAAGGAGAAAAACATTTTATAGGAAAGTTTACCATAGGAGGATTGTAATACTCACATGCACAATTTTATTTTACAAGATTTCTATAATAGCCTTGAATGCTTGTTTAATTATAGTTTATTTTATACATGCTTGTTTAATTAATGAATGTTTTAAAACATCTCCTGAAATATCTATATAAATGATTTCAAGCTTCAAATAAACATGCAAAATATTTTATAAGAAAATCGAAGATTTTATTGAAATATTGTTATAATGGAGATGACCTATAGTATTCAAGTGTATTTTATAAATTTATTTTAAGTTCGATTTTCAAATCATCTTTACCACATTATGGAACAAGTGATACTCTATTTTATAAATATTTTCTTCAATTTTTATGAGCATTGCATGTATGAAAAATATGAAGTTAGTTGGATTTGAATTTTTTTAAGGAAATTGGTTGTATTCTTACAAACAAAATTTCTAAGATCATTTGTTCTTCATTTTATAAATCATTTTTACCAAAGTGTTCTAGACATATTTTAGTATTTATTGAATATATTTCATAATTTTGGAATTATGAATTTTGAGAAATAAATAAATTTATATTAAGGGATATAATAAAAATAAGATAATTCTAATAATTATATTTATATCCTTCCATTATATTAATTAAAAAATTATATATTTTATATAAATATCTAAATACACTTTATGTTTTTCTCCCCATTTCATTTCATCCTTAACATTTAGTTTTAGAGAAAGGAGAGAAAGGGAGAGAAAAGAGAGAAAGAGGAGAGCTGATTTTGAGGGTCTTAGAGCCGATTTTCGTCTCTCAGGTTAGTTGGAAAAATCATTGTCTCGAGATAAGCTACTATTATCCTATTTAATAAATTTTATTTTTTTTGTAAAAGTTTTAACATTTTATTTAAACAAACTTTGTATAAATCAATATATCTCGATCTTTATGAAATTTTCACTATGTAACTTTAAATATATTATTACTCTAGTCATTTTGTAATTATTGATATAATTATTTTGTATTTTCAATGGGTATTTTGAGTTTTGTAATATTTTAGAATTTTGACAAATTTTAAAAATTTATATGCTTTATTTTAATTCATCCAGATTATAGTACTATTATTATAGATGTTGTTTGTAGCTGTAATTTGTGATTTATTCACATGAAATTTATTATACAATTAAATTCCATAAATTTTACTATTGTTTTATACTTGCAGAAATTCTTACATAATCATTTGTTCTCACTTATCTAAGTAGTGATTCATTAGTATCGATGTATTACTTATATTTTTGTAAATAATTATGAATTGATTGACAGGTTAAATATAAATTTTATGTGTAAAATATATTATGAGGAGTAAGGATCTTAAGTAATATATGTATTTACAAAGAGGTGTAAGAGTCTGAAAATATAAATTGTGCTATGTAAAAGGAGACATAAGGCCTGAATGAATATTTAAATCCAAATGTAAATATGTTCAAGGTATATGGGCCTAATGATGTATATGTGATGTAATTAGAAGATATGAAAGCCTTATGATATATATGTGCTATATTTGAGAAATATAAGAGTTTGAAGGAAATATGATATGAAGTGTTTGAAAATATATGCGTGCTATAATTAGAAGATCAACGAAACAAAGGTACGGCGTTATTTATCAGAAAGTTCATCTTGTCTCCGTTGGAAAATTCAGGTAGTTATTGGTTTTCCATTCGATTTAATATATCCATTCATTTAAGTACCATATAGGATCATATTTATTTTTATGTTATTTATATTGATATTTTTTATGCCATTTTCCTGAGTATCCATCTAGTAGTTACTTTTGCTCTGTTTTCTTTATTGTGTCCCTACTTATAATTGCAAGCATTTAGCGTCTTGCTTTGCAGTTCGGTCTAGAAGACAAGGCAAATTGAATGGAGGAAAGGGTTAGTAGTCAATAAATACTCGATATACTATTTAGAATGATTTTAGCTTATAAATACTTTCAATAACCCATTTTCTATATTATTCTCTATATTACATTATTCTTTCACTATTTTAAAATTCCGATAAGAACAGGTCAACTAGTTCAATCGGCTCAACATTAAATTGGGCATACAGTCATACGATCAGCCTAAATTATTTTGCATTGAACAAGTCAAAGTCCATGAACCGGTTAAAATAAGCAGACCGGTCCAAATTAATTTTAAACATCTTTAATTCTCATTCAATCGATTTAATTTTTCCTTATAAAAATTATATATTAAGTTTGATATAACCCTGAAAATTAAGTCAGCTTGAATCTTGGCGTAGAAAGCGTCGATGTTCAGTAGAGTTTCTTAAAATATCATTAAAACTTTGGGACATCGGTTAAATTCTAAAAGCTCTCAAATATGGAGTGTTTATATATCGGCGTCTCTAGCGGTCTAACAAGCCAAAGATCTTACAATTCTTCATTTGAGCATTCAAATATACAAAATACATCATATGATCGAATCATGAGTGAGTCAGATGGAGAGGTGGTTTGGTTGCATGTATTACTGAAGGCCACTCCTCCAATCATAAATAACCCTTTTCTCGTATGAGGAGAGCCCAGAAGAGAGGGAGAGAGCTCTAAAGATCCTCATCGTCGCCACTCGGCGTTGATCACGCCGTCGGCCGCGTCGGCCGCCACCGTGATCCGCTCGTCAATCTCTGTCGGTCTCCATCATGGCGACTTCATTGATCGGTGTTACCGTTGTTTACTCGTTTCTTTGCAAAGCTTCTTCTGGCGAGCGTGATATGTTTGTTGTCAGTTTTGGGATTCCATTGTCTCTTATGCAATTATGTAATTGTGAACTTATACTCAAAATAAATATATAGTGGAAGCTTTTCTTGGGCTAGGCCGTGGTTTTCCCTCTTTTCGAGATTTTTCACGTAAAATTCAGTTTTCTTGTTCACTCTTTAAACACCATTGTCTTTGAATATATCAAGCAGGCTAAACTTTCGGTCTACCGCGAATTTCATGCAATAGTTTGGCGTCATGGAAGGATTCCCATTATTTCATCTTGTATGGCGACCAAGTTTCCCAACAAGATCAAAACTACTATCAAGGTGGAGCATTTCAAGCTTTTAAGGGCGCATAAGAATGAAGATTCATCAAACTTCGATCCTTGATTTTGTCGGCGGGGCAACTCTTAATCTCAAAAGATTATCCAAATCAATATTAGATATCTAATTGATTATCAATTAGAAGCAAGTCAACAATACCAATGAAAAGACCAAGGTTAAGGAGCAACTTTGGCTACCCTGTCGAATGTTTTGATTACCTCTTCCATACGTGGTTAACATCATCAAGTAATACTTTGACAAACAACTGATAGGTCAAAATCCTCAACGGATCCAATTCAACCTCTTCCATATAGGTTAACGTCATCGAGCAAAGACTTCAACTAGGATAAGTCAAAGGTCCTTGGTGGACTTCCACCTCTTTAACATCATCGTAACACTCGACAAACAACCTCGGATAGGTCAAAAATCCTAAATTCGACCTCTTCCATACAGTTAACATCATCGTAACACCTCACAAACAACCTCGAATAGGTCAAAAATTCTCGGTGGATTCAATTCAACCTCTTTCACATGTTAGCCATCAGTAATACTTTGACAAACAACCCGGATAGGTCAAAATCCTCCGGATCCAATTCGACCTCTTCCATACAAGTTAACATCATCGTAACACTCGACAAACAACGATAGGTCAAAATTGCAGGACTTCCCAGACCTTTTCCATACAGTTGCGTCATCTAATACCGACAAACAACCTCGGATAGGTCAAAATCCGGGATTCAATTGACCTCTTCCATAGTTAATATCATCTAACACTTTGACAAACAACTAGGATAGGTCAAAGGTCCTTGGTGGACTTCCCACACCTCTTCCATATAGGTTAATGTCATCGGCAAAGACTTCGACAAATAACCTAGATAGTCAAAGGTCTTGGACTTCCCGCGACCTCTTCCATACGGGTTAACATCATCGGGTAACACCACGACAAACAACCTGGATAGGTCAAAATCCCAGCGGATTCATTCCTCTTCCATCGAGTTAACGTCATGGGTAACTCGACACAACCGGATGGGTCAAAGATCTCACGGATTGATTGACCTCTTCCATCCAGTTGCGTCATCGGGTAACACTCAAAATAATCTTGATGATCACGGATTCAATTCAACCTCTTCACAGTTAACGTCGCCAGTTAACATCATTGAGCAAACACTCAACAAACAACTGGGATAGGTCAGGTCCGGTGGACTTCCTGCGGCCTCTTCCACACAAGTTAACGTCATGGGTAACACTCGACAAACAACCTCGGATGGGTCACATCCTCGGTTCAATTCAACCTCTTCCGCGTAAAATATCATCGAATTAACACAACACCGGATGAGTCGATCCCGGATTTAATTCGACCTCTTCCATACATGTTAACGTCATCGGGTAACACTTTGACAAACAATCTCGGATGGATCAAAATCTCAAGAAATTTGATTTGACCTCTGCGTTAATGTCATCAGTAACACTTTGACAAAATAACCTCGGATGGGTCAAAATCCTCGATGGATTATTATACCCACATGCAAGTTACGACATCGATTATCAATTGTTGAACCATCGTTGAAGTTTCAAGAAATCAATTTCCTGAAGAAGTAGAACTACGGACCCGCCAATTGTCGACCCGTCGCCACCAACCATCCGCCGGTCATTACCGCCGGTCATCACCAGTCCGCCGTGGCCACTGACGTCGGTCGCCACCATCATTCTGGTCGCCGTTCACCGTAGACCACCGGCCGGTGCCAACCACGTTCATTCTGGTCGCCGATCACTGCGATCCGCCGGTCATCGCTGCCGACCATTGCCATCTCCGGTCCATGCATCGTCTGGGTTATCTGCGCCATTCTGGAAGCCGGATCCCCATTGTCGCCGGTTGCCATGTGACCATCCCGCTCGACGCCAATCGTCGCCGGTCTCACCACCATCGTCGGCGGTTATCCTCAGCGGCCACCGTCGCCAGTCGCAGCCAGCCAGACCTTGTCATGCGGTCATTTACAGTAGCCAGCCGTCCCGATGCGGCCAAGCCGTCATGCGTCCGTGCCGAACCGTGTCGCCATTAGTCGATAAAACCCGTAAACCATCGCGTAAACTTTGGGTCATCCCGATTCAAGGCGCGGTCGCCATCACTGTCGGTAGTTACCTACTGGACCACCCGTCGGCCGCCAAACCCCGAGTCCTGCGCCGCCATCGATTCGCGGTCCGCGCCGTCGACCATCGGATCTCCGTGGTCACCACCATCGTCGTAGGTCATCCGCATTGCGGCGTCGATTATTCCGTCTATTCTTGTTGCTTTGGTTATTATTTGCCGATCACCGTCGTGCGCTCATAGCCGGTCTGCAGCGTCATTCTGGTCGGCCGGTCCTTGCCGTCGACCATCATCGTAGGCAATTTTCGCCGGTCACCATCGCCGTCATGCAGGTCATCCCATGCCTGCAAATCCGATGCCCGGTCGCCGTGATTTCTTGTCGACCACCACTCGGTAGCCGTCCGTAGGTCCGCCGTCGGCCATTCTTGGTCACCGCGCCGACTACCAGTTGAGGTCCATAGCCGTCGACCATTGACGACAATCTCCATTTGGGTCGCCACCATGCGTCGTCGGTCATCCCTCTGGGCTCCATTCGCGTCAGGTCATTCTGGTAAGCTGGCTGCCGACCACCCCGTCGGTATGTGCCAGCAATGGCGGTCATGCATTCGTCGTAGGTCCTTTGCCGGCGACCATCGGCAATTTTAGCCGGTCACCACCATCGTCATGCGGTCATCCCCACCAATTCTGAGACTCCGGTCGCCCCGTCAAATCTGCAGCCGACGATTCTGCGTAGACCACCCGTCGGCCGCCAACCAGTAGTCGGTCAGCCGTAAAGCTACCGTCGCCCGGTCATTCGCAGCCCGCCAGCAAACCGATCTCAGGTCGATCACCACCAATCGATGTTGGTTATCCTCGCCGACCGTCGGTCACCGCGACCGCGTCGTAGGCCACCATCGTCGAGCATCGCCGTCAACCCGATCTCCGATTCTTGCGGGCGATGCCAGCCGAACGGGCGGTGGTCTGATTGGCGCCTCTTTGAAGGAAAGCGTAAACCGGCGTATGTACCACGGGCGATGCTCTGAACGGACGGTCCGGCCGATCAGTTGGCGCTCTTTCGAAAAAAGCGTAAACCGGCGTATGCTGCGGGCCTTGACAAGCGACCTTCTCTCGAGAATAAGAAAAGGTGCCTTCTCCCTTGACCACAGGGAGGTTTTTATTGACCTATAAGGACAAAAGGTAAAAAAAACAGCTCAAAGCAGAAGCGGGTCAAAGCGGGCCAAAGCGGACGTTTTAGCGCTGTGGGCATCTTGGCGCCATGGCGTCTGCGCCGCAGCGATGCTTTCGACCACTTATGGCGCATCGCCGTTCAAACAGCGCTCGCCGTTCAGCGTGACTCGAACCGACCCGCGATCGCGAATCAGCGACCAGTACCGACGTTCAACCGGCGTATACCGGCCGCTCAGCCTCCGCGACCGTCGACCCGTTCGACCAGCGTCGAGTCTCTGGCCGACCAAGCGACCCGTGTGTTCCTACGGCGTTCAGCGGACCGTTCGACCCATTGTCGCCAGCGCGATCGACTTTCCACGGCCCGTCAGGTCTATGACAGCGGCACCTTTCTTGACCCATGAAACTTCACAGCGACCACTAGCGATTTCTTGCGGCGGATTACTGCGCCAATCCGACCCGAAATCTTGTGCTAGCCCGTAAATGTCAGCATGGCTCCATACAAATCTTGCGCACAGCGTAGCCTGCAGCGTACATCCAGCGACCCTGCACCCGCTTCATGGTCATAATATTATGCTCAGGTGAAAATATGTTCTCTCAAAATTTATGGTTAACGGACTCGCAAATTTCATTGAATAATGCTATTTTCAAATATTCGGCATATATATTTTTGGATGATTGAGATAATATCATCAAAAATAGGGGACAACGATATGACCACGAAAATTCCACTAGTCGAATCGCGAATCTTGTGAAAGCGTCGATTGTGAATCAAGACTATAGAGATCAACACTTAAAATATTATTGAAAACTTTGGGACATCGGTTAAATTCCTAAAAGCTCTCAAATATAGAGTGTTTATAGTCAAATCGGCGTCTTGACGAGTTCTAACAAGTTAAATATCTTACAATTCGACTTCATTTGAGCATTCAAATACACAAAATACATCATTTGATCAAGGGAATCATGGCCGTCAGATGGAGAGAGTGGTTCGATTTTGCATATATTCTGAACGCGTCCTCCTCTAATAAATAACCCCTCATTTCTCATATGAGGGAGCCCAAAGAAGAGAGAGAGAGACAAGATCCTCCAAGCACAATCGTCTGCACCACTGACGGCGTTAAATCACCATGCGCCGCCGTCGGCCACCGCCGATCGCTGTCAATCTCGTGATCTCCATCCGACCTTCATCCCAGTCGTTGTTCCTCGCTTTCACCATCATCGCTACCCAGCAACTACGCGAATGTTATGGTACGTTGTTGTCGATTTTGGGATTTTGTTAGCCTTCTTACTGATTATGTAATCCGTTATCGAAAAACTTGTACTCAAAATAAATATATAGTGGAAGCTTTTTTCTTGCTAGCCCCATGGTTTTTTTTCTTTTCAGTAAAATTCGGGTTTTCTTGTTACTCTTTAAACATTGTGTGTCTTTGGATTTCTACAAAGTAAACTTTCACTCTTGGTTTTCTGTATAACAAAGTTAAACATAATATTTTAATTAAATATTTTTAAAATAAATCTTATAAATATATATATATATATATATATATATATATATATATATATATATATATATATATATATATATATATATATATATATATATATATATATATATATATATATATATATATATATATATATATAATTATAATAAATTTGGCTAAATTAATCGTAACATGCACATCAAGCCAATACTCATTACAAGCTCATGTAATTTTGAGCCTTTTTTTTATCAAAATAAAAAATGCTATACTTACTCTTTCTTTTAAATATGATGAAACTTAATTTAACTTTAGGATTGAGAAATCAGACTATATGACTTTGAGTTTTAGCAATATTAAATGAGCTTTGAAATATATGAATATAAAATAATATTTTAATTTTTAAATATATATTTCTATTATAAATTATATTTTAAATTATAAAAATTTATTTTAAGAATATAAAATTTAAAATAATATTTTAAAATATTTTACATGTTATATTTTATAAATTCTTAAAGCATTTTTTATATTAACTTATACATTTTATTTATATTTATAAATTATATTATTATAATTTTAAAATTTTAAAATTTTATAATATTGATTATTTAAATATATAATATTCATATAATTATATCTTAATGAATTTTATATAAATTTTTAAATTTATAATTATTAAAATATTATTTATTTATATATTATATTTATTTTTTATTTTATCAATTTCACATATTAATATTAATATATTATTTTATATTTAATAAATTAACATTTATTATATCAGCCCATTCAACTTCAATATAATCCATTTTCCACAATCTTGATTGTTCTTCCATTTTAGAGTTATGAATAGCTTCAAATTCAAATTATCTATTACACTTCGGTCCTAGAGAGAGAGAGAGAGAGAGAAACTGAAACATTGAACTCCGTCGCTCAACCCATTAATCTTCGTTCCCAGTAAGTTTCTGCCTTCTTGCAGCCAGTTTGTAGTAGAGTGCGCAGTAAACAATACTAATCTTACTAAAATAAGAAAATTACAATAATATTTCAATAGAATACACGATACATTCTCTCGCGTATACAACACATCGATCTTTATTAATGACTGACGATGAAGAGAGTCATCACTAAAATTAACATTTATTCCCCACATTCAACCTCCAAAGAAGAACAAGAGTCTACATGTTTTCGCATTGGGTAGACGCAAAGTAAACCGTCCCGCTTTGAATGTCATAAACAATATGCATGTTCTGCTGCTGAAAGTTATCAAACAGGGATAAATCTTGGTCGCTCTGTAGTATAGCTAGGCACAACAAGCTGCCATCCCCATCACTAATCAAATAATTGTTTGCCGGCAAATCAATATCGGCGCCTTCAAAATGAAATATAAGCTTTGGTGGCTGAAAAGACTCATCGGAAGGAGCCGAGAAGCACATATCAAAGGTGCCACTGTCGCCACAGGCAACCTCATCTGTGATTGAAATTCTTGTTTCAAAACATCATAGGCGCCGTGACCAAATGAGTGATGCTGGTGCCCGAGTCGATGATAACCCCGCCTCCCGTCCGAAGAAATTGCAAACGCGGAGCTCGGGATGGAGAGCAGAGTGGTACCCACGGTTATTCCTTGGAGAGTTAGGTAGTAATAAGTTGGGATGTTTGGATTTTGGACGATTAGACTGAGAAGAAGGATCGGGACCTGCGAGAGATCCGAGGAAAAGAGGGCTGGTGAGGGATTGGCCGTAGTAGTGAGGCAGTAGGAGAATCTTCCTGAGCCGAGCTGGGAGATGAGGGAGAGCTGCCTCCACCCATACCCAAAATACCAGAGAACATCGTGCCAGATCCTTGTTCTGAGTTGGTGCATCCGAAAGTTAAGCCGGGAACATCTGTGCCGCCAAAGGTGAAGGTTTCAGTGGCCATAGTTCCGTCGACCTCTGCGCTACCGTAGAGCGCGGAAAAACTGCAGTAAAATTACAGCAAATTTCCTTTTTTTTAATTTTTTTTGCTAAATAAATAAAATATGTAATTAATAGGTCATGACCTGACTCAATTGTAAGAAATTGTGTTTCTAAGAAAGAACTTGTCATTAATAATTAAGTTATGTTACATTGGAAGAATTTATTTTTCAAATAATATTTTTTCAATTTTTTGCTTGAAAAATATATTTTATCTCGCAATAACTGAAATAGATATTTATTGAAATTAAAATTATTTTAATACAAAATAAAATTATATTTTACAATTAAATAAGTTATGCAACTCTGTTATTACTAAAAAAAATCAGCTTACATCTTTTGAATCAATTTCATCATATTATTTATTCTCATTTCCTGAGTTCAAAAATTTTTTTAAAAAAAGGGTTCGCATCAGCCAGTCAAAGAAGTTGACACCAAATAAATCCAGCTAAATTTAACTGAAAAGATAAAATAAGGCTAATTTTAAAATAAGTATCAATAGAATAGTTAGTTAATTATATGAAAAATAAAATTTAATAAAATAAGCAATAGGGCGATTAAGGACACGCCGGATCGACAAGATACGGCCACACGCTTAAAATGGGGCTATGAAATGATCCAAGTCGACATGGGCTGTTTTTTTAAATTAATAATTATTCTTTCCTTAATGTTAGCGGGATAAGTTGCCAGATCGTCGATTAAAGATCAAAAAGCCAGCCATGTTAACGCCACCGATTTAAATTCTATTTTTTGAAAATAAATTTTTGAAATTTCTTTAATAAGATAAATATTATTACTAATGCGATTTATTTTTATTATGAAAATAAATAATTATTTTCATTTATTAATAATATTTATCTTCTAAAAAAGAAAATTCAAAAATTTATTTTCCAAAAAAATTAATTTCAATTGAAAAATTTTTTATCTTTAAAAAATATATATTTAACAATAAATTAATACAATTATTTATTCTTAAAATCTTTTTAATAAAATACATCATCTCATTTCACTAATCAATATACCTATTCTTAAATTTTATTTTCACCATACTAATTAACCAAATCCTATTCTAATGATACTATTTTAAAAAGCCTAAAAATAATTCTTCTGTAAGTGTAAACTAGCTCTTCAGATTTTGTAATATAACATTATTTTACACTGTAAATTGTCATCCACATAATTCCGCAAATGAGGCCACTGTCATGGGTTACACCATTTTTAATTGCTGGAAGAAGTTGCACATATTCAAATATTTAGCGAAATGTTCTTTACAACGTCAGAATTTTCAATTATATATGGTTACTCGCACTCATGTATATAACTCATCACTCTTGAAATAAAATATTACCTGCATGTACTACCATCGGAGCAAGACGTAATACCGTCCTGGCAGTAGATCGAGTTACATGAGAGAGAAGAGTACGTGGAGGAAGCAGAGGGATTGTAAGAGGAGCCTGACTCACACTTGGTCCATATGAGGTCGCTGCCCGTGTCGAGGACGGCGGTGACCGAAACAGGCTGGGTGCCGATGCCGAAGTCCGCCGTGTATTCATTGTTATAATAGTGAACGTCGGTGCGCACGTCGACCGAGGACGTCGATAAGCTGGCGGAAATATATGCCATGCGGAGTTTGCTGCGGTTAACTGCAAACCGGTTACGATCTTCCATGGAAAGGTTAGGAAACCTGGAATCTATATGGGTGAGGTTTAGACGGAGGGGTAGGGTCCGTTTGGAGGTGCAAGGGGATGGCAGGAGGAAGAGAAGCACTGCTGAGAGAAGTGTATGAGGAGCAATGGAAGCAAACGTGCCATGGCTGAAGCTGGGAGAATTGGAAGAATGGAGATGGGCTATTGTTATGTATGGTAAGAGCAGAGGTATAGAAGGCGGATATTTATAGAGGGAAGACGATGGTGTAGTGGTGTGGTTAGTTAGTTCTACACGAGTGTTTTGTAAATTTCACTTTTGAAAATAAATTATAACTCAACTGGATGAACTTTTCTAATGTGGTAAGCGCCGCCGCAACTTGTTTACCGGGTGAATAGCATTGTAGCACCGTGGACTTGGAGAAAATATTAGGTGCATAGTCTGCATCTAGATCTCAATTAAATTTGGATATATGGAAGAAACATAAAATACAGATTTTAGACTTTAACCTAACAGTAACGGTGGGACCCGATGTCGTAAACATGACCCGACTGACCCGGCCCGTTAAAATAACGGGATTCCACATCGCTTTGAATTGCAGGATAAATTTAGATTTTTTTTTTAATTTTTGTACTATGTTCATTCATGATGAGATTGTATTCAGCTCCCTCTTGACATGCATCACTACGAGCATCCGACATTCCTTCCAAGATTGTGCTAATTCTATTAAAAAATCGAGCAGATATCTCATCTTCTCCTCAAACGACTCCATAAGATATTATTTCTCATTCTTGAACTTGAGATTTTAGGGTTTTCACATTTGTTCGCAGCTATTATCTCATATCCTCCATCGAATATGACTCTATAGGTACTATTCTAAACTCTTATCAAGTTTAGAGTTTTAGCTCAATACATTTAGTACACTCAAGAGTGTACTACTTTATTTCATGTTTATACAATAATGTAATGAGATTTAAAGATCAAATTTATGTTTTAAGCTATTTTAAATTATTTTGATGGATAGTGAGGTCAAATAACACCATTTTTTCAGAGTATAATCTATAGATTCCAAAGTGTGCTTTTTTTATATGTAAAGCATGTACTTTTCAATTATGGATATATATGATATTATAACTGCTTTTGACCGCTTTACAAGAGGATTAAAGTAGTTTTGGTCCTAGATTTCAAGAGTATAATCTGTACATTCCATAGTACGCCTTTTGATATGTAAAGTATAGCTCCCAATTATGGATCTATATGATATTATAAACTATTTTAGCTTTTGAAAAGGATTTGATTAGTTTTGGAGTATTTTTTCGTGAGTACAATCTATACTTGAGTATACTCCTTTTTGATATGTAAAGTCTGTGTACTCCCCAATTATGAATATATATATGATAT
The DNA here is from genome assembly GCA_021442155.1 of Cymbidium sinense. NCBI lineage: Eukaryota > Viridiplantae > Streptophyta > Magnoliopsida > Asparagales > Orchidaceae > Cymbidium > Cymbidium sinense. Next base: position 63,415,199 of record CM038225.1, read on the forward strand.
TATTAGCTATTTTGAGTCCATTCAAAGAATATTTGATTAGTTTTTTTTTTTTAGTATAACTGCATACACTCCATAGTGTACTATATTTTTTTAATAAGTAAAGCATGATGTACTTTTGAATTATGGATCTATATGATATTGTTAGCTATTTTGGGTGTATTCAAGAGGATTTTAGTAGTTTTGATCTAGATTTTGAGTACAATCTATACATTCGAGAGTATACTCATTTTTTATATGTAAAGCATTGTATACTTTCAATTATGGATCTATATGATATTATAAACTATTTTGATTATTTTTCAAGAGAATTTGAGTTGTTATGTATCTGCTTTTCCAATAGTACAATCTATACACTTTGAAGTGTGCCTTTTGATAAGTTTTCTCTTTGTTCTCCTCAATTATGGATCTATAAGATATTATAAACTGCTTTTAGTGCTTCTTAAGAGAATTTGAAGACTTTGGTCCAATATTTCAAGAGTATAATCTAATCTAGAGTGTACTCCCTTTTTTATATGTGAAGCATTGTATACTTCCTAATTATGGATTTGTATGATATTGTAAACCTGCTTTTGAGTCCATTCCAAGAAAAATTGATTAGTTTTGGGCCATTTTTCGTGTAGAATCTATACACTCTAGAGTATATTATCTTTTTTATATGTAAAGCATGATGTACTCTCCAATTATGGATATGTATGATATTATTAGCTATTTTGAGATCGTTCGAGAGTATTTGATTAGTTTTGGGCTATTTTTTTTAGAGTATAACTGTAACACTCAGTGTACTACTTTTTGATAAGTTTTGCACTTTGTTCTCCTCAACTATGGACCATTATGATAATATAAACGCTTTGGGTCTTTTAAGAGGATTTGAGGACTTTTGATCTAGTTTTTCAAGAGTACAATATGTACACTCCTGTACTTTTTTCTTAATATATAAATCATTATATACTTCATAATTATGAATTTATATGATATTATAAATTATTCTATGTGCCTTTCCAATAATATTTGAGTTATTTTGTATTAGATTTCTAGATTTCAATGTTAAAATGTTCTCATTGGTTCACTTTTCATTTGAAGCATAAAATGTCCGCCAAATGGATAACTTTCATATGCAGCCATCCACATTTAGAGCATTATGTGATGATATTTCAAAAATTTTACTGAGGAAGTGGTTGAAATTAGAAGGCTACACATTTATCATTTCATTAAAATCTCTACCATTCAACAAGATCATCCCGCCATGACTTGATCATGTCATCCCGGAATATTGAAAAATAAGCTTTCTATGTCACACTACCTTCATTTCACTGATAAGGTGGCTTTAATCATAGGGATGCCAAATAGAGAGGAGAAGGTCAATTAGCGAAATCACCATTATCAAAGTCAAATTCAATAGATGTAAAAATAAAATTGAGACTATTACATGTCCGATCACCTCAAAGATAATTTGTGAAGTTGTATATAAATTTATTTATTACAAATCTATTTTTTATTTATCATAATTATAGAGTGCCTTTAGACCTGATCTCCTATGGTGACAATATAGACATATTTTTTTTATTACAACTAGCCATAAGCCATAAGGAGATTTGCCATAATTTAATGTGATTACATCAAAAATTTTGATGTAAAAGGCATAATTCATGAGTGACTTTGTCACTATCTTCATGGTATGTGCTACTTTTTATTTATATTTTATTTAGCATTCAAGCTAGCATACTTTTTTTGTTAATGCATATTTGGTTTTGAAGCACACAAGAGTGATAAGCCTCACCATTCATGTTGCAAAGCCTTGCATGTTATGGAAAAAATTAAATTTATAGAGGAATCGGCTAATGGTTTAGAAGGATATCAAGTAATCCTAAATAGATTTATTTTAATTACATCAAATTTGATTTATTTATGTTCAAAATCTCAAGCTTTCTTAATTATATGTACCATAGGTCTTCCAATCATTTGAAGACATAACAGAGAGGAGACCATGCTCCTTGAAATAGTGCACTCAGTAGCCATCTTATAGTGATGCACTGAGTCTAAGTCCAAGTCCAAGTCCAAGAATGAGGCCCCAATTGGATCTCCTTACATCTCTCCTCGATATTCTCCTCCTTCATATGCATTTAGGTCATCTCTACCCCCTAGATAGTGAGAAGGATAAGATAATTTATTTAATCAAGGCCCGGAGGATAGATTGTCATATTTTGAAGCCACAATAATTCAGAGTGGTTGATAGTGATGCGAGGCTTACTATCATTGAAGCGAGAGTTGGTGGATAACAAAGTCCAACTATTACAGAGTCATGAAGCTAATCGGGAAACCAGAGACGGTGCATCAAGAGGTGCCTCTAGAAACTACATCAATGAAAGGTGAGCAATTGATTGAATACAAGACCGAGACAACACAAAATGATATTTCTCATTTCACTTGGTACTATAGCTCGTGTTAAAGAGAGATAGGTTAGAAAGAGAAAAATGATCTCGCCCCTATTTACTAGAGTGTAAAGAAGAGGAGTGTAGAAAAGCTTGTTGTAGTCACACGAGGTTGAAAGTGGAGAGGAGATAGTTTCTTTTTCCATTACACTACTTCAATCTAATGAGATTGATTTCATTTATTTTTTTATAGTTGAAGACGTAAGAAGTTCTGCATAATGGAACATCCTACAATTGTTATTATTGTAGTGAGGAACCGAATGATAAGATATCATTCATTTAACAAGCTTCTTTTTAAATCAAACTAAATTGACCCTATAAAGAAGAGGAGTTTTGTTGAAGCTAGCTCGTGTAGAAGACTATTGAATTTTATCTAGAGATGTTATACCCAAGTCAATGTTAGAGTTTATCACACATCTTGTGCACGATTTAGTGACAACTAAGGCAAAACTTAATATATTTGATTTAGTTTCAATTAAAACCCTTTAAATTAAAATTGCTCACATGCGAGTGATAATGTTATATCGACAATATCATGATTAGCATGGGCCAAATTGATGAATTATTGACGGATCGATTTGTTCGATGTACATATTGATGCCTTAGTATTTGGCCAAAAAGAATAAGATTTGTATTGTGTTATATGTCTCATATATGTACATTTCATGTCTACACTTAGTGAGATTATGCAAGCTATATTGGGTTATAAGATGCCTTCAAAATAATTTACGTGATAAACTACTTAATTTTACTTTACTTTGTATTCTTTCGAGTTATGCCATAATTGGCTATGAAAAAGAAAGCAAAATGTTTATACAACATATCAATGCATGATTTTTAGAGTGAGCTATCTTAATTCCAATTGTCAATAATCGCATTGGATACTACTAGTGGGACATCTAAAAAATAAGAAATGATTATTTTATAACTCATTACCAAACCCACTTCATAGGGCTTTCATTCGATATTGTAAGAAAACTTTTCTTATTCATATTTTTCTTAAATGCATTATTTGTAACTAACTTTTGACTTTAATTTGCATATGTAGGTTAAACTACTTGTCAAAGATGTTGGTGATGCTTTTGAGACCAATCAAAGGAATGGCCATTGATGTGGTCAATATACCACCAAGATAATAACTTTGCTATGTTTGTATGCAAATATATGGAGATCATTAGCTCTACTCTAGTGGACTAGGTCAAGCATAAAGATTGGTCAAAGAAGATGAGTTTTTTTAGAGCGAGTTTGTGTATGCTATTTTCTATTTGAATATAAAATAACTAAAATATAGAAATTTGAGTTCTTGAGAGAGATTGTTGTTTATATGTACATCGGACCCTAAATGTGTATGTAGATAATTTCTTTATATATCTTTCTTGTACATATCTTTATAGAATAAACTGAATTCTTGAGAAGTATGTGATAATTTTTTTATTTATATTTCTTACTTGTAGAGTGTACTTTTTTTGATATCTAAAGCATTGTATATTTCCAAATTATGGATCTATATGATATTACAAATTTTTTGGGTGCTTTCCAAGTGGATTTGAGTTTTTCTATATCTATTTTGAGTACAATCTATACACTCTAGTGTCTTATATATATATATATATATATATATATATATATATATATATATATATATATATATATATATATATATATATATATATATATATATATATATATATATATATATATATATATATATATATATATATATTGTGTAGTCTCCAATTATGGATCATTATGATATTATAAACTATTTTGAGTGCATTCCAAGAGGATTTGAGTAGTTTTGCAATAATTTTTAGAGTACAATCTCTACACTTGAGTGTACTTATTTTTCATATGTAAAGCACTATGTACTCACTAATTCTAGATCTACATGATATTATAAACTATTCGAGTGAATTTCTAGAGTTTTTTTGATTTGTATCTATTTTCTAGAGTACAATCTATACACTCTAAAGTGTACTACCTTTTTTTTTTTAAGTTTTTGTACTCCCAAATTATGGATCAATATGATAATAAAACGTATTTAGTTAATTTCAAGAGTGTTTGAGTTATTTTATATCTATTCTCTAGAGTAAAATCTTGTGGGCTCAAAATTCACCATCACCTCTTCGATGAAAAGAGTAGTTTAAATATGTCTGTAATTTTCGAGATGGAATAGTAGATAAGACACTACCCGAGATTTCATCCTCATTTGGTGAGAACTTTAGATCGGTTCTGTGTTTCCTATGCAAGCCCCTATAGTTAATTACTCTTCCCAAGTGAGAGAGAACTTTTGATTAAGGCTAGTTGTTAGATCATAAAATGCATAGCATATAAGATCATGAAGAGTTTCAAAATTTAGATTATGAAATTCATCAGCTTAAATTGGATGGTTGGGGAATGATGATGCCCGATCTAGATCCCATGGTTCCATCATCCCGTGTAGTGAGCTCTAGTCTACTTAGTTAGGAGGTAGACCCAACCGGACGTAAGGATCCTCATCGAACACATGGGTTACGCCGAAAGAAATTATGTAGACTGGGGTGGTGTTTGTCTAAGGTGAACATAGGAATACTTGATTAGACATTGGCTCCTTTGTGAGCTAGAGTTTTCTCACCCCGATAAAACAGTGAAGGTGGATAGATTTAGTTTGTTTTAAGCTTTTGATGATAGAGTTTCATTTGAACAATTTTAGATTGATATTTGAAAATTGATTAATTAGAATATGTTTAAGAGCTTTAGATCATGTCAACTTTGTTTAGCTAATAGAGGATTAGATCATCACACCCACGTAATCGCTATTTCACCGATTTGAAACTCTTACTATAGGTTTTAGGTTTTGTTAACTGACCCCCTAAGACTAAACCGGAAGTAACTCATGCAACATTCTCAAACACTTGAATTTAAGCATTCAACATAGTGTTGGGCCCATGCGATGTATTTAAGATCTTATGTAGTTTTTATTTTTGAGTTATGAGATCGATTTGATTGCTATTTAAAATTGATTAATTAGAATATGTTTAAGAGTTTTTTAGATCCTCAACTCTAGCTAATAGGGATTAGATCTATCACCATGAATCAATTTCTTAGATATTTTATTAATTTAAAACTCTTATTATAGGTTTTAAGTTTTGTTAACCCAACCCACTCTAAGACTAAACCGAAGCAACCCACAAAGATCCTCAAACACTAATTTAAGCATTCATCATAGGGGCCCATGTAGATGTATTTAAGATCTTATGTAGTTTTTTTTTTAAGTTATGAGATCAATTTCATATTGCTATTTAAAAAATTAATTAGAATATGTTTAAGAATTTTTTTAGATCATGTCAACTCTATTTTAGCTAATGTAGGATTATCTCGCTCAATGTAATCAATTACTAGATATTTCATTGATTTGAAAACTCTTATTATAGATTTTAGGTTTTGTTAACTTACCCAGCCCTAAGACTAAAGCGGAACCCATAACATCCTCATACACTTGAATTTAAGCATTTAGCATAGTGTTTGAGGCACTGCGTATAGCAATTTTAGGTAATCTTATGCTTGAATTATGAGATTGAATTTGTATTTTTATTTTTTATTCCAATTTATCTTGTGCAACCTTTTAGACATTAAAATTTGCACTTGAAATCTCTATGTCAGCACATGCGTGTGTTTATAGCTTAGCTAATTTCATCTAATTAATGAAATCATTGATTTTAAAAAATCATAATTAGACAAATTCATTAATTTTTGATCAAAGGAAGCCTATGATTTTGTAGATTTTGATTTAATATCGCCTTCTATCGCTTGTAAAGGGTTACAGATCCATGGAGAAGTGCATTTTGATTTATAGTTTAACACACTACACATTGCTTTACTTATTGAGTTTTGTAATTTTTCAACTTGATTATGCTCAATTTACATCAATTTTGATAAGTTATGTCAATGTTTGTTTTTAGCCCTACTCATGCTTATTAGCTAGCATATAGTAATCACCTTCACATTCTGCATAAGAGTTATTAAACTCAATTTGGATTTATCCTTAGATTTTGAGTTTATTGCAAGTTTGTTATGAGTTTGGCATTAGTCCCCTCAATTCAATTAAAGCTTGCTTAATTTTGAGAAATTTATAAGAAAAGAGAACTCACTTTACCGCTTCAATTTAAGCCATGAGAATAGCTATTAGAGTTTGTGAGTTTAATATTAATCTCCCTAAATTTCACTTAGATTTTAAATAAATATTCTATTTTTCTTTGCTTTAAAGGCTCCGCTTTTTTCTTGTTTCCCGCTTTTAGTTTAAAATTAGGCAAGTTTTCCTATTTAGCTCTAGTGCTTTCATTTCACTCTCCCATTCTTTCTAAGTCAAAAGATTTGACGCATTTCTGACCTCCTCATCCCCATGTGGGTCAGACGGGTATTTTGGCACTTGACGCCTATTGAAGTATGAATGCTTGCATACACACACCGATTTTCATCACTTTGTGCCTGTTGAGCACGACGAGGTCTTTAAACTTGAAAGAAGACATACAATGCAATATATATTCATCCCGCCTTTTTTTTCTAAGTCTAGAAATTAGATAAAATTTGGCGATTGTCTGGGAGTGACATCTAACAAGTGGTTTACTGCACGCCTTATGGTGAATGTGTCAGACACCACTTATTTTTCATCCCGTCCCCATCAGGTAAAGGTCTTTAAGCAAAGAAACACAACCATACATATATATTCACATTCACAAATCCCACATATTTCGACGCATTTTTCGCTATATATGGTTCTAAGAAAGAAAGCGGAGGTTAGGTATGTGATTGGGAATATAAGGTAAGGAGGCACCAAAATTGAAAGAAGAATTCACCGACGATGTTCTTCCTTGATTTGCGATGCATAAAATGACGGCTAAAGTGAAGCGCGACGTAAAATCAAAGGAAGAATTCACTTACAATATTCTTCCTCGACGGCGCAAAAAAATGGGACGGCTAAAGTGAATGGCACGCCAAAAGTTGAAGGAAGAATTCACCGACGATGTTCTTCCTCGATTTGTGGCAGTGAAAACGAGACGCTAAAGTGAAGGGTGTGACGGAAAGTCGAAGGAAGAATTCCGCCGATGATGTTCTTCCTCATACAAAGAAAATGAGATGATAAAGCGGCGCGATCTGAAAATTGAAGAAAAAATTACTAATGATGTTCTTCCCAATTTGTAACAAAGAAAACGTGTTAAAGCGAGGCGATAACGTAAATCGAAGAAGAATTCACTCGACGATGTTCTTCCCGATTTGTGCAAATAAAATGGAAAATTTGGATGGGTTATGGTCCGGGAAGGATTAAAAACAGCCAGTTCTCGGATTGTGCGAACGGTGAACAATCGGGTGGGTCAGGAAGGAGGTTTGTCGGGTCGACGCCGTGTGGAGGGAAGGCGGCGGGCTAAGATCGACCACGGCAGTCTCAGTGGGGCTAGAACCTCTAGCAGTTGGTTATCTGGAGTGCAGAGAGCGGTTATCGGGCTCATGAGGCTTCTGGAGACGATTGAATGAAGGAGGGTCACGGGCGATTCAATGGCGCGGGCTGGCTGATTCAAAATGCGGATCCGGTTGGCAGAACGGAATGCAGACGCAGTCGTGGGACCGACCTGACACAGACACGGTCCTCTGGGCCGATACGGAGCGAATGGCTCGGTCGCGACGCGGCATGTAGGATAACGGCTGATCACCAATGGACGCGGCAGAGTGCAGGTCGGTGTCATGGGCGCGGCTGGTGTCGCCAGCGGCCAGCAGGTCTGTCAGGACACGGAGCGGATTAAGCGGGGGAGGTTCCGCGCTAGAGCTGGATGGGGTCATGAACCGTGCAGGATGGTGGGGCCGAGGCGAGTTTTCCGATCATCTAGTGAGATGAAAAAAAAAATAACGAAAGAGAAAATTTAGAAAAAGGGGAGGTGAATTACCTTTTCTTGGAGTGAGAGGGGAGAGAGAGAGGTGAATGGGAGGGAATGAGGAGAATGGGGAGAGTGGTTGATTTTTTTTTTATTTTTTTATTTTATTTCTTTTCATAAAATAGAAAATAAGGAGGAATGGTTGAGTAGGGTAATTTAATTTTAATTAATTTTAAATTTATTAAATAATTTTAATGTAGATTTTACTGGTAAATGCACATAGTCAATATATTAATTTAATTTAGAACATAATTAATTATATTTTGTACTAACAGTTACTTTAGAAATGCTCATCGCCGCTGAGCCGATTTTCATGCACATCCAATTGAGTGCAAAGTCTTATTTGATAGATTTCGATTTCGCCAATGGTGTGATCAATTTTGTGAACGAGATCGCTTTGCGATGCTTCCTAACCTCGATATATTGCGTGGGAGGCGCTGATCGGTTGCTCATCGTCGCAATATTTATATCGACCAATTTCAACATTTTGAATGTGATGAAAGTCATCGATCGGAGGCCATTTGAGTTGATTTTGTTACGAATACATTTCGTCGATTTGATCACTTCAAATCACTGACATTTGCACAAACTTGTCTAAATTGAGTGCGGATAGTCTCATTTGATAGATTTTGATATTTTGCTCGAAGATCAATTTTATGCGATCGCAAATATTATCGTAACTGACCGATGCGAATTGATCGCTTAATCAATCGCTCGTTAGATTTTACAATATTTATATTTTGATCAATTTTGATGTTCAATTGATGGTGAAGTCATTTGTCAATCGGTCATTTCAACCATTTTCGAGAGCCTTAATTTGTAATGTCACTTCAATTGATTTGTGCTTGATTTGATTTATGACACATATATATCAACAAATCTTTATACTCTAGAGTGTACTATCCTTTTTTTTAAATTTTGATGTGGACTAATTATGGATCAATATGATAATATAAATTATATTTATTGAATTTCAATATTATTTGAGTTGTTTTTTGTATATGTTCTCTGGAGAACAATTGACCTAAAGTGCTACCATTTTTAAAATTTTGCACTATGTATCAATTATGGATCACTATAATAGCAATATTTAGTGAATTTCAAGAGTGTTTTGAGTTGTTTTGTATTTATTTTCGGTGTCAATGACACTCTAGAGTATACATCTTTTTTTTGCATTGTGTACTCCCCATTATGGATCAATATGATAGTATAAACCGTATTTAGTGAATTTCAAGAGTGTTTGAGTTATTTTGTATATATTTTTTAGAGTATAATTTATACACTATAGTCTATTTTTTAAAATTTTCACTATTTACTAATGGATCAATATGATAGTGTATAAATATATTTAGTGAATTTCAAGAGTGTTTGAGTTATTTTGTATATTTTTAAGAACAATCTATACACTCTAGAGTGTACCGCCATTTTTTTAAAATTTTGCACTATGTACTCCCAATTATGGATCTAAATAATATTATAAACTATTTTGAAGCAATTTCAAGAGTGTTTGAGTTGTTTTATATTTATTTTCAAGAGTATAACTGCTACACTCTAGAGTGTACACCTTTTTTTTTTTAAAAATATTGTGTACTCAATTATGGATCAATATGATATTATATGCTATTTAGTGAATTTCAAGAGTGTTTGAGTTATTTTGTATATTTTTTAAGAGTACAATCTGTACACTCTATGATGTACTTTTCTTTGTATTTAATCATGGTGTACTCTTAAATGATATTCAAAATGATATTAAACTATCTTGAGTGTATTTCAAGAGTAATTGAAAATTTTGGACAATTTTTTTTAAGAGGCAATACACTCTAAAGTGTACCCTTTTTTTAATATGTTAATCAATGTGTACTTCCCAATTATGGATCTAAATGATATTATATTTGAGTGCATTTTAAGAGTAATTGAGTTTTGGACCATTTTTTTAGAGTACAAGTATACACTAGAGTGTAGTCTCTTTTTTACATGTAAATCATGATGTACTCCCAATTATGGATCAATAATATTATATTTGAGTGGATTTCAAAAGGATTTAGATTTTTTTTGGATCATTTTTTAAGAGTACAACTGTACACTCTAATGTACTCCCTTTTATATATGTAAATTATCATGTACTCAAATGATATTCTAAATAATATTATATGCTATTTGAAGCATTTCAAGAGTAATTGAGCTTTTTTTTATAATTTTCTGAGTACAATCTTACACTCTAGAGTATACTCCTTTCTTTTATATGTAAATCATGGTGTACTCCCTAACTATGGCTCTAAATGATATTATATGTTATTTTCAAATACATTTCAAGAGTAATTTTATTTTGGACCATTTCTGAGTATAATCTATACACTCTAGAGTGTACTTTTTTTATAGTAGAACATATTTTAAGGTTTGATATTATTGTTGTTGCTATTGGAGCTTGGATGCATCCATTCTAATGTCATTGATATCTGAATTACATATAGAGTGTACTTTATAATAGTAATTTGACATTTTTCGTGTTTTATATTGTTGTTATTATTATTGAGCTAATGCATCCATTCTGATGTCATTGAGGCTATACATTGGTGTACAATCACTACACTCTATATATTGCATATTATAGAGCAATTTGACTTATTCTAAGTCTAAAATTAATTGTGAGGATATTACAATTTTAATTTATGCAATATAATTGATTTTATGGTCGTAACAATTATACAAATGTAGTATAGAAGAAGACATGAATGCATAACTCAAAGTATAATCCATAATTTAAATTTTTCAATCAAATTGAACTATTTGAAATTAATATGAACATATTTGGAAAGTCAACTAAACATATAACAAGAAAAATATTTGACTCTTTGTTTCATGCATCATAATGTTTCTAATAATGTCCATAATCATTTTGGTGTATCATTCTTTGGTAATTTACTTATTTTTTGAGTGAAATTCTATATATATCATGTTAGTTTTAAAATTTGAAAGCAGAGATAAAATATTATACCTTGTGTACTTTTGAAAAGCACTCCATTACGATGTTGTAATGACTTATGCTTTCCAAATTCTAAACTTGTTCATTTCTCTCTGAACATATATAATGTAAAAAATTCATAGTAATAATTGAAGATTATAATTTTAAAATCTGAAAATACTCTTGCTTTCTTTATTTCTCTTAATATCCTTTCAATGTATTGAAAACATGAATGCATGCTCAATAAGTTATTACAATTGGAATTCTTATAGTATTGATGTAACATCATGAATCAACAAATTAGAGCATAAGATTTACAAGATCTCAACTAAACAAGAAAAATTCAAGAAAGAAGATAAAATTTAACCCATTTTATGATTTCATCTTTTTTTATTTATGTAATTTTAATTTTCTTCTAGAAACTCCATGTTTGAAATTTTGCATTTAAAAATTCAAAGCATGACATGTGAGGTGGTTGAATCCACATAAAATAATAGCATAAAATCATGACATAAAATAATGAGTAATTTATTGCTTCACATTAATGCCACCCACCTTTCCATGTTTTGAATTCTTTCTTTTGAAAGATGTTTGAATGACTATAAATAGCTACTCTTATTAGAATGAAGGAGATCTTTGATAATTACAAATTTTGAGTTATTCTTGTGGTTTGAGAGCTCTGAAAAATCAATGGTGCTAGTTATCCAACATATCTTCTTCCTTATAACCACGTCTCTCAATCTCATCAAAAGAAAGAACACCTCCATCAAATTTATCGTAAGCTTGAAGATAAATTTGGTCAAAGTTTGTTTCAACAAAGAGCAACTCAAGTGTGGACTTGTCTTCAAACTTTATTAATATTGAAGATATTCTATCATATGAAGGAATTAGACTTTTTCTTCTTTGTTTGAATCAATATCATTAGATAATTTCTTTAAAGAATATACGCTTCTCAACTTCTATTATCTATGGTGCTTATTTGATATGAATATCTACCGATATCATTCCAAAAAATGATGCTAGTAGACAACCATTCTTAACTTATAAATCTTTTAAGTTTTTGAAAGCATTATCAAAGTATATATCCTTCTTTGCTCTAGAAGACCATCACATGAGAAGATACTTCTCCGAATCCACACAATATCTTCTTGACTCAAAACTCTAATGCAGCTTGGCACAAAGTAATCCCATAATTTTAAATTTCATACAACTACAAGTTATATTTAGACATGTCTTGTCCAAATGAGTTAATATCATTGAAATACTATTATTCTATAAGTTTCTTCTCAAATATTCCATATAATTGTCACCGAGACATTTGTCGCTAGTCTACCCACTCTATGCAAAAAATTCTTCTTCAAAAATCGTAAAGCTTTCTTATGTAACATAGCTTGCTTCAATATAGGACTAGTTCTAACAACCGAACAAATGCCACCGGTTACATTTGAAATCTTCATCATATTCATTTCATCGCCATGTGTCGTTAACCTTCTCCAATCCCAAAAGATAATCGGTGATAGAATTTGTTGGTTTATAGATTTCATGACTTACATTATTCGTGGACTCACCGTGTTGCATTGTTAAAATACTCATGCAAAATGAATCTTTATTGAATGTGGTATACCGCTTACTTCTAATTCTATATAACTCCTAGTCAAGCATGATCCTCAAATTCTCTTCTAGCATCTTAGACCAAGCATGTTAAAACTCTTCTTTTGAATCATAATTACTCATACATGTATAAAAGAGACTTTGTATAGTCTTATTACTATTAAAGCAATATACTTTTGTAAGAGCTTTCTTAGAAATATGTCATTGGCACAACCTATGATGAGTATGAGGTAATGCAATTTTAATGGCTCGTCATTGCTTGATCTTGATGCTGAATATTGTTATAGGATGCCTCTCATTCATTAATCGGAGAAATATTTTGAATAGCCATGTGAATGACTCAATTGTCTCTTGGATATAAATACTACTCTAAATAAAATATTTTGCCAATGATGATTGACTCCAACAAAAGGTGCATAAACTAGATTATATTTTTTGAGTCGATAACTTGTATAAAAAATTATGACATCTCTAAAATATTCATAGTCTATCCTGACATGCCATCACTCCAAAAAAATTCACCAAGCTATCCCACTCATCAATTTGGACATCACATGCAAACATTCCATCTTCCGCTTACCTTTCCTTAAATAATTGTATTAATGCATTAGTATAACCATTCATAATCCTTGCTTTTCTTTCTTTCTCGAATATGATTGAAAGCATATCTTTTGTAAACCAACATTCTTCACTCGCCAACTTCTTCATTAAGATAATTGAATGCAATTGCTCTAATCGCCTTGTCATTGACTTTAACACAACCGCCTTCTCTTCTTGATGCTTTTGTAAGATCTTAAAAGATGTTGATCACCCATCTTTGCTAATGAATGATTATAATTTTCTATAAATTTTTTAACCTTCTAATTCTCATCTAAATCAATAAAAAACCTAATCATGGTAGGACAATCGATCATAGTATCTATTTTCAAATTTCACTGCGCTTTAGATTAAGACCTTTTTTTAAAATCTACTTTTGCACATAAAAAATTCTTTGATTTCAAATTCTTGAGTTCGCCAATAATTAACATGATCCTTCAACACTAAATCCAGTTTGATGTGCATAATCACAATACAGTTCATATGCCTTCTTTTCATTATGAATAATGGTGCCAAAGAGTTTGCCTACAATTGGTTCAAGAGATATAACAACTACATCATTGTTCGATATTTTTGGCCCATTCACCGCATACACACACACACACACACACACACACACACACATATTATGAAAATATATATAACATGTATAACTTTATAGTCAAATCCTCTTGGAAAGTACTCAAAATAGTTTATAATATCATCTAGATCCATAATTGGGAAGTACATAATGCCTTATATATGAACAATAAGGAGTACACCTAGTGTGTACTATATCCTTGGAAACTACAACAAAACTACTCAAATCTTCTTCACAAGCACTCAAAATAATTTATAATATCTTCTAGATCCATAATTGGGAAGTACACAATGCTTTATATATATATTTAAAAAATAAGTAGTACACTCTAGAGTGTGCGATTTTACTCTTGAAAAGTAGCAAAATTACTCAAATCCTATTGAAAAGCACTCAAAATGGTTTTATAATATCATCTAGATTCATAATCGGAAGTACATAATTGTTATATATGAAAAAAGTACACTCAGAGTGTACATTGTACCCCTCAAAATTGATACAAAATAACTCAAATCCTCTTGGAAAGCACTTGAAATAGTTTACAATATCATCTAGATCCATAATTGGGAAGTACACAATGCTTTATATATAAAAAAAAAGAGTACACTCAAGAATGTACATATTGTACTCTAGAAAGATACATAACAACTCAAATCCTCTTGGAAAGTAATCAAAAAAGTTTATAATATCATCTAGATCCATAATTGAAAAGTATATAATGCTTTATATATGAAATAAACAAGTACACTCTAGAGTGTACAGATTGTACCTAAAAACTACTAACTACTCAAATCCTTTTGGAAAGCACTCAAAATAATGTATAATATTATCTAGATCCATAATTGGGAAGTACACAATATTTTATATATGAAAAAGGGAGTGCACTCTAGAGTGCATTATTGTACTCTAGAAATTAAATACAAAACAATTCAAATTCTCTTGGAAAGCACTCAAAATAGTTTATAATATCATCTATATCTATAATTGAGAAGTACACAATACTTTATATATGATAAAAGGAGTACACTCTAGATACATATACCCCTAAAACCGATACGTAACAACTTAAAATCATAGATGCACTCAAAATAGTTTATAATATCATCTACATCTATAATTGAGAAGTACACAATACTTTATATATGAAAAAAAAAGTAGTACACTCTAGAGTGTATAGATTGTACTCTTGAAAACTATAGCAAACTACTCAAATTCTCTTGAAAGTAATCAAAATAATTTATAATATCATCTAGATCCATAATTGGGATGTACACAATACTTTATATATGAAAAAAAGAGTACACTCAAGAGTGATTGTATCTAGAAAACTACAACAAAACTACTCAAATCCTCTTTAGAAACACTCAAAATGGTTTATAATATAATCTAGATCCATAATTAGGAAGTACACAATGCTTTATATATAAAAAAAGAGTACACTCTAGAGAGATTGTACTCTGAAAACCGATATAGAACAACTCAAATCCACTTGGAAAGCACTCAAAATAATTTATAATATAATTTAGATCCATAATTGGGAAGTATACAATATTTTATATATGAAAAAAGGAGTACACTCTAGAGTGTAGATTATAATCTAGAAAACCGATATAGAACAACTCAAATCCTCTTGGAAAGCACTCAAAACAGTTTATAATATCATCTAAATTTATAATTGAAAGTACACAATATTTTTTATATGAAAAAAGAGTATACTCTAGAGTGTATAGATTGTACTCTTGAAAACTATAGCAAAACTACTCAAATCCTTTAGAAAGTACTCAAAATAATTTATAATATCATCCAAATTCATAATTGGGAAGTACAAGGTTTTATATATGAAGAAAAGGACTACACCGTGAGTGTACGATTGTACTCATAGAAAATCAGTAGTAAAACTACTCAAATCATATTGGAAAGCACTCAAAATAGTTTATAATATCATTTAGATCCATAATTGGGAAGTACACAATATTTTATATATGAAAAAAGGAGTGCACTCTAGAGTGTACACATTGTACCCAGAAACTATAGCAAAACTACTCAAATCCTCTTGGAAAACACTCAAAATAATTATAATATCATTTAGATCCATAATTGGAAAAATACATAATACTTTATATATAAAAAAATTGAGTACACCCAAGAGTGTACAGATTGTACTCTAGAAAATTGATAATAACTCAAATCTACTTGAAAAGCACTCAAAATAGTTTATAACATTATCTAGATCCATAATTAGAAGTACATATTGCTTTATATGTGAAAAAGGAGTGCACTCTGGTGTACGATTGTACCCTAGAAAATCGTAATAATTCAAATCCTCTTGAAAAGTACTCAAAATAATTTATAATATCATCTAAATCCATAATTGGGAAGTACACAATACTATATATGAAAAAAAGAATACATTCAAGAGTGATTGTACTCTTAGAAAACCGACAGATCAACTCAAATCTTCTTGAAAATCACTCAAAAGAGTTTATAATATCATCTAGATCCATAATTGCTAAGTATACAACATTTTACATATCCCTAAAAGGAGTACACTCTAGTGACGTACTACTAAAAAAAACTAATACAAAACATCTAAAATATTCTTGAAATTCACTCAAAATAGTTTATAACATCATTTAGATCCATCATTGGGAAGTACACGCTGTTTACATATGAGAAAATAGAGTGCACCCTAGAGTGCAAGATTGTATCGTTGAAAAATTGGACCAAAATTACTCAAATCTTCTTAGAAAGAACTCAAAGCAAGCAGTAAAATTTATATTTTAAAAGGATTTCAAAGAAGATCACTAAATCCTCTTAAAAGCACTCAAAATCCTAAACCCTAAAGTAAAATTTACTTCTTGGAGACTTTCTGATCTAATAATCATAAATTTGTTCTTAATATTTTTTCTTTTAAAAGTGCAAAAAAAGAGTAAAAAAATCACATATTTAGTCTAAGATTGAGATCCTCTGCTAAAAAAAATTATCAAATATGATTCATTTACTTGTGAGATTAATTATGACTAATTAAAACTTAATTCATTCATTTTATTTTTTTGAGTTTCTTGACATCATAGAATTTATGGAATGTCTTATCATGTATTACTAAGAGTAACAGTTTATTCCTCTTTAGTTAAAAAAAACTATCAAAATCAAATACTATAGGAAAATGAGGCATTTCTGGTGACTTAATACATCAATATATATATATGAAATCTGTTTGTAAAAAAATACTTTTGGTGGATTATTAGATTATTGGTAGTTTTCTTTTCGTAAGAAATACCTGCATCAGTGATTATTTCCTTATAACTTTTTTTTATCGAAAGCAATTTCTAGTAGACTTTTGCATATAAATCATTGATGGAGCTCGATGAGTCTTTACGAAGAAAAATGATCATTTCAAAACAATATAAAATAGTTCAAATCAAATAATTATGACATTAAAATAACAAAAAATATTTATAAACACTAAACTTTTTCTCTTTATCTCCTCATCCTCATCCTCCTCAACAACTACCTACTTCTTCTTTTAGCTATTCTGTTGCTTGCATAGTGCTGCCACTTCTACACATAAATCACTATCATACTAGAATTAATTTATATGTTTAGCAAATGCATCCACATTCTTAATATTATTATTTTCTACTGATCCTAAATAAGATATTTAGTAGTACTAGACAACATACGCTACACCCTAAGAACGAGCCTAACTCATAAACTATCTTTTTCTTGCCTCCTGCTATTTGGTGCAACAAATTAAAATAATCTTGCTACAAAGATGGCTCTTTTCCAAGAAATTAGCTTTGAATGTCCATTTTATCACAAGTTATGTTTTTATCATAAATTAAATTATATTTAATAACCTTAATATTTATAATATCACTTATTTAATTTCGACCCAATCCTTAAATCTTTGAACTTCTCTTTTTTCAGTCAGTTATCCTGCTAGATTTTCACAATATTGGGTTTTCATTCATTTTTTCAAGAGTTATGAATAGCTTTCAATATCCATTACATTTTGCTCCTAGCGAAGAAGGGAAAAAAAATGAAACATTGAATTCCATTGCTCAAACCATTATCTTCGTTCCCATTAATTTGTACCTTTCTTGCAATAAGTTCATACTAGATGGTGCTCAAAGACAATGCTAATCTTAGTAAAATATGAAAATTACAATAACATCAAGAGTCTAGGGAGTTTCCCTGTTCCACCTACATTTGAGCATACGCATATTTGTCTTAATTGGCCCAATCTTAATAAAAGACACGATAAATTGTCATTATACAATACATCATCTTTATGAATGACTTGACGATAAAGAGAGTCTTCATCAACAGAAAACTACCAAACTAATATTTACTCTCCACATTGAGCATAGTAGATCGCCTCGCTTTGGACATCAAAAGCAATATGCATGTTCTGCTGCTGAAAGCTGCCAAAGATGGAAAAATCAAAATTGCTCCAATATAGCCAGGCACAATAAGCTGCCCCATCACTAGTAAAATAATTGCCGGCAAATCAATATCGGCGCTCTCAAAATGAAATATCGTTCGGTGGCTGAAAAGACTTGGGCAAGACGAAAGCAGAGATCAAAGTTGCCATCGCCACAGGCAACCCATCTGTGATTGAAATTCTTCCTTCAAAACATCACGGACCAACATAGTGAAGACGGTCCAGTCGATGATAACCCCGCCACTGCCGTCCGATGAAATTCGGGAGCTGGATGTAGAGCAGAGGAGCCCACGGTTATTCCTTGGAGAGATAAGTAGTAAAAGTTGGGTTGTTAGAGTTTTGGACGATCTGCGTGGACTGAGAAGAAGGATCGAGCGGCGAGGGATCCAAGAGAAGAGGACTGTTGAGGGATTGGCCATAAGTAGTGAGACAGTAGAGAATTTTCCCGAGCCGAGCTGGGAAACGAGTGAGAGTTGTCCTCCACCCATACCCAAAATGCCTGAGAACGGGCAGGTCCAGTCGAGTTGCTACATCCAAAGCTATGCCGACATCTGTCTCGCGAAGGAGAAGGTCTCAGTGGCCATGGTTCCCTCGATCGTTGTGCCACCACCGTAGGGGTAGGAAAACTGTTGCATAATCAACACAAAATTTTCTTTTAATTTATTTTGCTAAATTAATAAAACATATAGTTAAATGGCCATTATCTGACCTAATTAAATAATAAGCCTTAAATTTTTTAATAATATATCAGTTATTTAATTAGAGATCTACAGACAGATCACATAATTCTATATATATATATATATATATATAATATATATCTCATTTAAATATCATTAAAATATTATAATTATTAATCATTTTATATAAAAATTTATATAAAATGTATATAAATCTATTTATTTTAATTTATATTAAAAATTTCAGGTTTTAACTTACTAATCATCAAATCCAGTTTCCAGGAAAAATTAACTCCAAGATTTTGAACCATATTTTATGAGAGTATATCTACCCATTAAGGATTGGCAGGTCAAGTTTGAAGAGGATAAAGCTTCCAAAATATATAAGAATCTTAAAAATTTTATGTTTAATTTAAATTAAAACAAATATAAAATGTAATTTAAATATTTAATGAATTTTAAACTCATTCTATCATTGGTAGTGTTTTTAAAATTGGCTAATTTAAACCAAATATCAAATACATAACAAGAGCAACCACCTTTAATATCACCCACTTCGGCTCCTCTATTGCCTGCCACAACTTAATGTCGCCCAACTCTCATTTAGGGCTCGTTTGAATAAACTTTTTAAGTGCATTTTAAATTTTAAAAGTGAAAATATATTTATTTTGACTGTTTGAATCGGCAACTTCATTAGAAGGAGTTTTAACACAACCTGTTTCGACCCATTTTTTGAAAGCTCTGTGAGAAGAGCTTTCGCACTGGTCCGTGATTTTGCTGAACAAAAAATTGTATGGACCCTTACATGTTTTGCCGAATAAAAAGCTAAGTGCTTTTAGTCTTTTACTTTATTAGTTATAACTTCAATTATAATGAAATTATCACTTATTTTAGGAAGCACAAAACTTCCAAATATTAACCTAAACTTTTCAGCCATGAGTTGCAAAATGGAAAATTTTATTAAAATTATTTCTAAACCAACTTTTAAAAAGCTCACATTGAGCTAAGCGAACTCTTATTGACACTATGGCGTGTATTAAATCAAAAGCAAATATTATTGTCATTGTATTTTATATTTATTTTATTTTATTTTCAAACTAAATATAAAAAATATTTTTTTTCTTCTAATTAAAATTTCTGAAATATTTCAAATATAGTATATATTTCAATTACACTGACTTTTTTTATACTGTATTTCCTTCTTTGGTATTTGAAAAAAAAGCAGCCCATAAATTATAAGAAAGTTTGTCTATATGGGGAAAAAATTCATTGATAATTAAGTTATGTTAAATTTGAAGAATATATATTTTAAATAATTAATTTTTTAATTTTATTGACAGATTTATTTTGCAATTGCTCAAATTGATATTTACTAAAGATTAACATTGATTTACTACGAAATAAAATATATAGAGTTCACAATTGAATAAATTATACAACTGTCGTATCACTTAAAATCAGCATAAACCGTCAGATAAATTTTAAAAAGATGCATATTTTAAAAATTAATTAGCAAAAGAAGCAAGATTGTTAAATAATTTAAAAGATGTAGACAATTTATTTTTTTAAAACTGTGTTATATAATATATAAATAATTAATTAAATTTATATTATTACACTTTTACTTTTTTTAATAATTATTTTATATTATATAATTTATTTTAGATTAATTTTAAAAAAATAAAACTTAATTAAATTTTAAATTATATAATAATTATTTAATTATAAAATTTATATTCAAAAATTAAATAATAATACTTTCATTGTAGAAATAAAAATTATATAATTATTAAATAAAAATTTTAAAATGAACTATTTAAAATTAAATTATTTTAACTATCTAACTTACAATAAAATTAAATTATAATCTATTAATAATTTAAAAATAAAAATACAAAATATAAGAAATAAGAATAATTCATTACATAAATATTTATTGACAAAAAAGAAGACGATGAGCAGAACGTGAATAAAATTCACATTTTCGTGAAAATGCGACATCAATTTAAGATTTATGAAAAAAGTTTTACTTTATGCTTCTAAGTAAATTTAATTATATACTTTTTTATCACGAAAAATATTAAATATGATGCATTTTTAAAATTTGATGGATAATTAAAATTATAAGTTAGTGATCATTGAACTCAATCTCATAAAATTTTCAGTCCATTTTGATGCCAGATATTTAAGTATAAATTTTAAAATTGAAAAAATTTCACTAGTAAGACTAATTTTGATATCGAAATCAACTGATTAAGTCAAGACTAACCCATCAAACACTTATCAACTTTGATATCATATGGCCTCCTAGACAGTGATATAAATCGAAATAGTCGATTCTGATCCAAGCCCAAGATCTCCTAATTCGACTTCATTTAGATTCAAATACTTAAAATATATCGATGATCAAAAGAATCATTTTGAGCCATCCGATAGTAGTTTGGATTTTGCATGTATTTATAAACGCTAATTTATAAATAGCCTCATTCTTGGGGAGAGCTAAAGAGAGAGAGCTAGAACCTCTAAAGACATCGTCATCACCGACGGCCAGACCACCGCTTCCGTATCATCATTGCGGCTATCGCCATAACCCCGCCGGCAATTACCACTGCCGCCGGCCATCTCATCGACCATCGCCGCCGTTGCTGCCACCAACACTGGTCTCACCATCATACATCACTGACCACCGCTATTACCGATACCACCTGCCATTAACCGCTGCTGCCAATTATCGCTGCTGACTACGCTGGCCATTTATCAACTACTATTATTGGATTACCACTACCGCTATCACTCTTTAACTACCAATCAGATAGCTATTATTACATGAATTTGGGATTTCCGTCGTGCTTTCTCATATACAATTGTAATCCCATTATCGAAAAAACTTAAACTTTGTACTTTCAAAACAGATATATAGTGAAACATTTTACTAAGCAAGCCGTAATTTTTTCTCCCTATTTCGGGTTTTTTCACATAAAATTTCTTGAGTATCTTATTCTCTTTTCAATATCTGTATGCGATGGATTTACAAAGCTACATGAAGTTTTATTCTCGCTATAAGCCGATACACACATTGTTGGAAAACATTCCCTTTACATCCTCACAATGGTTGACAATCTAACTTTATATTTAGAGAACATCTATATGGTGGAGGAAATCTTACTTTAGAGGAACACATAAGAAGAATGAAGATGCATCAAACTCCGATCCTTCATCTTTTGTGAAAATTGGGGCAACTCTTAATCTTAAAAGATCGCCTCAATCAATATTCTAGATATCTAATTGATTATTAGTTCGAGAAGTAAGTCAATGATGTGGAGCAATTTCAACAAAAGAAAATAGAGATATAACTTTGCAAATTATGATTTTCAATCATACTCAAAAAATAAGGCAAAGGTCAAGGAGCAACTTTGGCTACCAAACATATGTTTTAATTTGACCTCTTTCACATAGTTAACATCATCGAGTAATACTCGACAAATAACTTTGAAGAATCAAAATGTTTAACCTCTTCCACAGTGTTAACGCCATACTTTGATAAAAATAACCTCGATAAGAGTTAAAACTATTAATTTCTTCCACACATGTTAAATGTCACGAGTAACACTCGACAAACAACCTCGATGGGTAAAAAATTCTCAACGGATTCGATTCAACCTCTTTCATACAATGTTAATGAAGTAATACTTTGACAAACAACCTCGATGGGTCAAAATCCTTGACGATTCGATTCAACCTCTTCCATAGGTTAACGCCATCAAGTAACACTTTAACAAACAACTGGATGGATCAAAATCCTCGGGATTCGATTCAACTTATTCTATATACTGCCATCAAGTAATACTTTGACAAACAACCTTGGATGGGTCAAAATCCTTGGCGTTCGATTCAACCTCTTCCATACGGTTAACGCCATCAAGTAATACTTTGAAAAACAACCGGATGGGTCAAAAAATTCGACGGATTTGATTCGACCTCTTCCATACAAGTTAACGCCATCAAGTAACACTTTGAAAACAACCTCAAATGGGTAAAAAATCTTCAATGGATTCGATTTGACCTCTTCCATACATGTTAACGCCATCAAGTAACACTTTGACAAACAATCTCGATGGATCAAAAATTCTCAACGATTCGATTCAAATAACTTTGATGGGTCAAAATTCTTGGCGGATTCGATTTGACCTCTTCCATATAGTTATCATCAAGTAACACCTTGACAAATAACCTCAAATGGGTCAAAATTCTCAATGGATTTGATTCAACCTCTTCCATACAAGTTACTATCAAGTAATACTTTGACAAACAACCTTGGATGGGTAAAAAATCCTTGGTGGATTTGATTCGACCTCTTTCATATAATGTCATTAATTAATACTTTGACAAACAACCTCGGATGGGTCAAAAATTCTGGATTCGATTCAACCTCTTCCATACGTTAATGTCATCAAGTAACACTTTGTTAAACAACCTCGATATGTCAAAATCCTCAACGATTCGATTCACCTCTTCCATAAAGGTTAATGTCATCAAGTAACACTTTGACAAACAATCTGATAAGTCCTTCACGGATTCGATTTTACCCCTTCCATACAAGTCAATGGCATCGGTAACATCATGAAAATGACACTCAAATTATCCGCCACAATTTTGAGTTTTCTAAGGAATGGTTCCTAATCAATGCTTCCCCACCACCTTGGCGTTGTCAACTATTAGAGTTTCAAGAAAATCAATTTTCTATAAAATAAATTGATTGCCTCCAAACTCCCCGTCAAGATTGACGCCCTCCCGAGGGAAAATGAGTCCCGTCGATGAACTACAGCCTTGATCGCTACCAAACCCTCGGTCCGACTAGACAACGCCTCCGAGGGAAAATTGGAGCCTCACATATGAACTACGCCTTGATCACCTCCAAACCCACCGGTTCGACGAGACGACGCCTCTCGAGAGAAAACCGAGTCTCGCCAGATTAACTACTTGACTTGATCGCCCAAACCCGCCGGTCCGAGATGAAAGTTGATGCCTCTTTGAGAGAAAACAAGAATCGATGTATGAACTACGAGCCTTGATCGCCTCTCAACTCGGTCCAACGGGACGGTCGCTCCCGAGGGAAAACCGAGCCTTGTCATATGAACTACGGCCTTGATCTCCAAACCCTTCATGAAGGAAGATTGATGCCTCTATCGAGGGAAATTTGAGCCTCGTATGAACTATGGGCCTTGATCACCTCTAAACCCGGT
This sequence comes from Cymbidium sinense, assembly GCA_021442155.1. NCBI lineage: Eukaryota > Viridiplantae > Streptophyta > Magnoliopsida > Asparagales > Orchidaceae > Cymbidium > Cymbidium sinense. The sequence goes on from CM038225.1 coordinate 63,439,651, forward strand.
TGGTCCGACGAGGACAATTGAATTTCTCTTCGAGGAAAATTGGAGCCTCGCCAAGAACTACGGGCTTTGATCGCCCAACCCGCTCGTTCAACGAGGACAGTTGATGCCTCCCGAGAAAATGGAGCCTAGTCATATGAACTATGGGCCTTGATCGCCTCAACCCGGCCGGTCCGACGAGAGCTGATGCCTCTCTCGAGGGACAACCGGAGCCTCCATATGAACTACGGGTCTTGATCACCTCGAACCCTGGCCGGTCCGACGAGGACAGTTGACACTCTCTCGGGAAAACTGAACCTCGCCGTATGAACTACAGTCTTAATCAACAAAATAAATGACATTCTTTTCGTGAAGAAGGTCGAGCTTCTAAAAAGAAATTTTTTTAGCCTGAACTTATGCTAGATTTCTCATCCAACACGTAAGAACAATAGAGTATATGAAAGAAAATTGTGACTCTTACTTGACCCGGGGAGTTTTATAAATCCACTATAGGAGCAAAAGAGAATAAATTATAAAAAAATTTAAAACCCCATCTATACATTATGACTAGCGTTTGCTCATTTAATTAAAAAAAACTCATCTCCTCATTATATTTTGTTTGCCAGTTATTTAATTAAAAAACTCATCTCCTCATTATGGTTGCTTGCCCCACTAAATTAAAAAAATTACTCTCCTCATTATGACTAGTGTTTGTCAGCCATTTAATTAAAAAACTCCTCTCCTTATTATGGCTAGTTTGCCATCTATTTAATTAAAAAATTAAAATTTCTCCACCGACACATGTTTTGATGCGGCGCTACGCGACAACCCACGCTCATAATGCCGCTACCGACAACTATGCCCCGCTGCCGCGAACGCACCATGGCCGACAGTGTGTGAGCAGAGTTTGGTGCCTGTGCCCGTAAGCACCAGACGCACTGCGCCCCTCGTGACCCGCCTTTATCATTGTGCACCCATAAAGATCTATTCTCTCAAACTATGTATGTAAATGTTAATGAACCCATAAATTTTATTAAAGAAGTTGTTATTTTCAATTATTTTATATATTTTTTTTGGATGATAGAGATAATGTCATCCAAAAAATAAATGGGCAACTAATATGACATTGAAAATTCCACTAGTCAAGACTAATCTTGATGTCGAAAAGTAATTTGATTCTAGTCAAAACTAACCCATCCCATTGAAAACTTTGTGATATCGGCTCCTAGATATGAGTGTTTATAGTCAAATCGAGTGTCTTGACGAGGATCTAACAAGCCCAAGATCTCCTAATTCGACTTCATTTGAGCATTTAAATACTTAAAATACATGAGATGATTAAGGGAATAATTTTGAGCCTTCCAATGGAGTAGTTTGATTTTTTATTTATAAATGTCACTCATCTAATCTATAAATACCTCATTCTTCACAGGGACCAAACTAAAAGAAGAGAGAGTTCTAAGACTTGAAGAACCTCCAAGCATAATCGTTACCCCGACGGCCATCGACCACCGCCGTCGGTCATCGCCGCCACCGCCGCGCGCCGCCGCCTTCACCGTCCCTCGCCATCCGACCACCGCCGGTCGCCAGACTACGTCGTTGGTCACCCATCATTAACCACCGCTGCCGCCACTATCGACCACTATTGTTAATCACCACCGACGCCACCGATCACCACTAGCTACTACAACCCATTGTGATCATTATATCACCGCTATTCACTATCGCCGACCGCCGCTAACTACATTTATACCAACTTGCCGATAGAATTGTCACCGATTAGATTTTCGCTTGTGCTTTCACATACAATTATGTAATTTATCGTGAAAACTTAAACTTTGACTTCAAAATAGATATATAAATAAACATTTTACTGCTAAACACCGTGATTTTTTCTCCTATTTTGTGGTTTTTCCAATGAAAAAATCGAGATCTTATCCTCTTTTTATCAGTATCTACAAAGTCAAGACGTAAAGTTTTATTCTACTACTATAAGTTTTCAAGATGCAACAAATTTAATTATTTTAACTTCTGCAATAAATTTTCATACAAAAATTCAAATTGAAGAAAAAAAAAGATCAGATAAATCAGATTAATAAATAAATATTTTGTAAAATTGTTCAAAAAATTAAAAATAATGATGCATCATTTTTTAAAATTTGAAATAAGTATAATATAGATTTTAATTAATTATTTATATATATATATTATAATATAATTTTAAAATATCAAAATCAGCTTATAAATTATTTTTTTCAGTCAATTGTCCATGTTATATTTTTAGCCTACGTGACAAGTAGGCAAAAACGTCCATTCCACATAGGATGAAAAAAGATTTTATAAAAGAATATTTTTGATATTTTTCTAGTTATTTTATAATATTACTTTTGTCGCCAATTAATTTTAGAAATATGCGTCTTTTAAAATTTGTCTAAAACTAATTTAATCGTTTTCATCATATTATTTCCTCTTATTTTCTGACATCAAAATTTTCGGAAAAAAAAAAAGAAGTTCTCGGCAGCCATACGAATGTATGTGATGCATGTTGAGCGGTAGCATTCCAATCTCGGATAAGAAGTTGACACCAAATATCGCAACTCAAATTTAACTCAAAACATTTAAATAAATCTTCTGTAAGTGTAAAAAAGCACATAAGATTTCGCAATATAACATTAATTACTTGCTATTAAAACAAATTTAAAATTTCTTAAAATAATTTACAGTTTAAGAAGAAACTTTTTTTTTCTTACTTACTCTGAATTAAATTTCTACAAATAAGGCCACTATCAAGAGGTTACACTATTTTAAGTGTTGGAAGGTGTTACACATATTCAAATATTTAGCCAAATGTTCTTTACCACATTAGATTTTCACTTAAAAGATACTATACAATTTTTATTTTATAATTACATATCTAACATCTAGATTTTTATACTAATATAAATAAGATTTAAATAATATACATATATATATATATATATATATATATATATATATATATATATATATATATATATATATATATATATATATATATATATATATATATATATATATATGACATCTCAATCTTCAATTTCATATCAAAAATATTATCATTATTAATTTTTTTCAAATAAAATGTATATTTTAAGCTTAATAAAATATTAGATAATTAAATATTTAAATTTGAGTATTTGATATATGACTGCAAAAGAATTTTTGAATCTTCCAATAATATTACTCAAGGCTGTGAAAATATTGAACCAAAAGAGGAGTTCAAGGTTCAATGATCAACCGTAATTACACCGAATGATTTAATAAATATAAAAATTATTAAACAATCATCTAATTAAATGAAAAGATAATATTAAAAATAGAATAAATTTATAAATAATACTTTTACTAATTAGTAATTTTATGATCGATATAAATTTTAATGAGATATAATTATATGTACATTATAAATTTAATTATGTATATATTAAATATATTTAAAATCTAAAAATTATAATATAAATATAATTTATTATAAGAATATACTTCATTAAAATTATAATTTATAATAAAAATATAAATTTACAATAAAAAATTATTTTAAAAGTCTTGTAAATATAGCTAATATAGAAATATAATATATAAAATATTTAAAAATATTTTTATAAATCATGGTATATGTATGCTAAAAATATTTAACATTTTAAAATTTTGATAATATAGATTTATGAATATAAATATAATTTATAATATAAAATATAAGATTATAATATAAAAGTATTTAGAAATTTTATAAAATATAATATGTAAAATATCTATAAATTAATATTATAAATTTATATTCTTAAATTTTTTATATTATAAATTATAAATTACAATGAAGTATAAATTTAGAATATAATTCTTATATTCTTTTATTTTAAAACTCATTTGATATTATTAAAGATCACATCATATAATTCAAATTTATCTCAATCTTAAACCCAACTCAATAAGTTTTATCATATTTAATTTTTTAGTCAACATCATAAAAAAAACTTGATAGTGCACTCTTTATTTTGAAAGGTAGAATATTAAAGCATGAGATTATAATATATTTAATATTATCTAATGAATATATTATGATTAATTTA